>OZ038483.1:112514927-112544927 GCA_964036315.1 Acanthosepion esculentum | reverse complement strand
GCATCTTAGTAAGATTAAAGGAATTCTTTACAGAGAATTAGACACGAAATAATCTAAATCCGATAGCCAGGTGCGAGCCAGGGATACTCCCTTTCAGATAGCAAGAGAGGCAGAGACCGCATTTCACTAGCCAAGACATCAACATTCAATTTACATCGAGTGGAATATTCACCCGCCAGATCGTGTGCATGTTAATCACAGGAAATAATATGCAAACCGTTTATCAAGCGGATCGGATTTGTTCTCCGAGTTGATCGTTTCTCTTTAAATGAAAGGAACGTTAATCTCAACTTTCCGATATAAACTGAAACAGCCCAAATCTTATTATTTTATATATCATATAGATTCATACTAATAGTAAAAATAAGAAAAATAATTAAACTAGTAATGCCTAATTGTAATGGTAAGGTTAATATTAATCGTTTCCTTATAAGGAAACATTTGGCATTCATTGACCGAACAGCCAATAAATACTGCTTTCGACTGAAAGTTTCAAATATATATATATA
This sequence comes from Acanthosepion esculentum, assembly GCA_964036315.1. Lineage (NCBI taxonomy): Eukaryota > Metazoa > Mollusca > Cephalopoda > Sepiida > Sepiidae > Acanthosepion > Acanthosepion esculentum. The sequence goes on along the minus strand of OZ038483.1, from coordinate 112,544,418 downwards.
AAGACAAAATTACTTTTTTAATTATAAGATTTCTCGTTTTTCATTTGGTTATAAAATCTTTTATTTTCAAATCTGTGCCAGTCATTTGTATTTTCCTATTTCCAAGAAAATACGACTCAAAATTAACATTTTCCAAAGCAGAAACTGTGTTCTGGGGTTAGAATGAAAGCTGTGACGACATATACCCTGAATCCACCGTAAAAATTAGTAATTACCAATTTTTACAAGTACCTCCGTGTATAAATCATTTATAACAAATTTAGTATAGGAAACGGTGGGCGCCTGGCCGAATGCTTACAAGGAGACATCTTTTGTGATGCCACTTTTAGGATGTCAATACTCTCGTAATGTTCGTTGTAGTAGAGACTTTGTAATCGCAGATACAACACTAGTACGCCTTTGAACAATATTAGTATCAGGCATCTTCGAATATTATATAGCACTTATCGATAATACTCGCTCGCACAGTTATCGGTGATAGCCAGTCAATTATGGGACTTGCGTGATACATGACTGACGAGGCAGATTATTTCCCGCAGTAGGTTGCCATTTCTTTTTGCGATAGACCAGTTGCCATCCAAGGCTATAGAACCCGGTCTGTCCGGCTATTTACTCATAGCTGTCACCTCGACGTGGTGTAATGGTTAGATAGCTTGTCTTGCTAGATCAATTACGACTGAGTAGTGAGTTCGATCCTCACTGGGTGCCCCATACTTTCGGCCTTGTGCCACACCTAAGCCAGGCTTAGAAAATCATTTTACCCACAGCTGGGGAGAGAAGAAGATTCATACTTTTCCCAAGGATATTAACACGTAAGTGAATTTCAGTCACTTATGTGCGATGCATGATACACGCTTAGGCAATCATGTATATTTCGATACATGACTGACGAGGCAGATTTTTTTCCTGCAGTAGGTTGCCATTTCTTTCTGCGTTAGACCAGTTGCCATCCAAGGCTATAGAACCTGTTCTGTCCTGCTATTTTACATGTAGCTAGGGGGGGGGGGAGAAGAAGAGGATTCATATCTTTCCCAAGGATGAAATGAATGTAATGGATTCAACTGGAAATTTGAACTCGGCTCTCCGATTCCTCAATCCTAGCCGCTATCTATTACTCCACCGTGTAATCCGTATAGTGATCCGAACAGAGAAATTGTATAGTGAATAGAGTAGAGAATAGCAGTCCGCATAGTAATAGAGGATAGGCTAGAAATGGTGATCCGTATAGTAATAGTGGATAGTACAGAAATGGTGATCCCTACACCAATAGAGGATAGAAAAGAAATAGCGATCATGCGACTTCCTACTTATGCGTTTCTTCTATGGTCACGTGGTCTACTTAATTCAATAATGTGATCGCCTGTGTTTGTTCACGTACGTGTGTGTGTGTTTCATGGCGTTTTCCCACAAGTGGGCAAAACGCGGATCTCTACCATAGATTACATTTTTAAATGTGTCCGCTGAAATGCAAAGTAGAAAAGAGAACGAGGCAAGAAGTCGCCCAGTATTTATAGTGCAGGGAGAGCGTTCCCTACTGAACAATTAGGGAATTGAGGCGGAGCTAACTCCGACAAACCAATTAAAAGTAAAGATTAAGGAGGAAGAAAAGAGTAAAAGATTAATGGACAAGAGTAAGAAAGAAGAAAATATTAAAAAAGAAGAAAAGATTAAAAGTAAAGACTAATAAAGAAGAAAAGATTAAGAAAGATGAAATGTTTAAAAGAAAAGATTAAGAAAGAACGAAAGATTAAAAGATTTTTTAAAAAAAGGGAACCTGCGATTAATGGCAGCTACTGGAATGGCTTTGACTCAAAATCATAGAATGAATAAAATCACGACATCGAACCCTTCTTGGAATTATTATAAACGCTTTAACAGACTGAGCTCTCATAATCAACTTATCCAGGTGTTAACTTTCGACTTCCGTCGTCAAAAATTGTCAATGCCAATCAAACGCTACATTCTAAATGTCGATTTGAAGATTAGATGACAATTTGGTCTTCTTGGCGTGTTTTGTTTTTGGTTCTACCTGCCTATTGAGACAAATGTACCTGTATTTTTTTATTGGTACAGACAGAAGGTACATAACAACGGAGAAAAAAAAAGGGAAGATAAAAAAAAATAAAAGGCATCATCAAAGCAGACTTTTCTGGAAAAAAACTGGGCGCTCATTCTAACCCTGAGTAAAATAATCAAGTGGCAACTGAAGTATTTACAAGCCAGGCAGAGTTGTACAGAGAGCCGGCACACAAGAACGATATTGTCGAAGAGGCGAGAATGTGTGAACGTGTTTTCCTAGCCTGTCTGCTTTGTAATGTGCACAATCTTCATAACCTATTCAAAAATGTGACCTTGAATTAGACTGATCTGATCTCAGTAAATACCGACATTGAACCATAATAGAACATGGCTTTTCTAATGCGCACAATCCTTATAATTTAACCAATAACATGGCCTTCAACCAAACTTAGCTGATCTTTTAAAATATCTACATTCCAAGATAGCAGACAATGAGGTTCCTAATGCGCGCAATCTTTACGAAAAACCCATTAAGTTGTACTGGTGACGAACGTAGCTAATGTTTGCATTTGCATGCATTAATTTAGCTGCATTTTCGCTAGGACAACGTTACTGAAGGCCATTATTTCGCTGATGTACATCTGAATTCTTAATTCGTTCCGCTCGTCTTGCTTAACTTTCCTTATTAAGGCCTTCATTGTCTTCCCGTCTGTCGGCCGAATAATTTATTTATCTGTTCTTACGTTTTTTTTATACGTCTCACATGCAGTATTATTTAACGCCAAGTTCGGGCGCTCTTATGCAAACAGCGATTCCCTCTATATCTCATTTCTGTATACTTTTCTATTGTTGGAAGCGCGTCGATGGATGGGGCCGGGCGTTTGTAGGGAGAGATTGTCACGAACGGTTCATTCCTCTTTTCGTTCACTCACCCGATAACTTCTGGGGTTGAAGCCCGTTACTTACTCAGGATAACAAGGGCAATGCGCCTTGTCATGGTCGGTGGGGAGCCCTATACTTGTGCTCAGAAGAAACAGTTAGCCCTGCTGAGTCACTTAACAGAAAAGAAAAGCCCGGCGGGTCGCTGTTCTTAGCAAAACAGTCGCGGAGCAGCGGACAGGCTAGAAAAACACGTTCACACATTCTCGCCTCTTCGACAATATGCTTCTTGTATGCCGGCTCTCTGCACAACTCTGCCTCGCCTGTAAATACTTCAGTTGCCATTTGATTATTTTACTCAGAGCTAGAATGAGCGCCCAGTTTGTTTTGTTTTTTTTTTTCAGAAAAGTCTGCTTTGATGATGGCTTTTTTTTTATCTTCCATTTTTTTCTCTGTTGTTATGTACCTTCTGTCTGTACCAATAAAAAAGGTACAGTTACATTTGACTCAATAGGCAGGTAGAACCAAAAAAAAACAAAACACGCCAAGAAGACCAAATTGTCATCTAATCTTCAAATCGACATTTAGAATGTAGCGTTTGATTGGCACTGTCAGTTTCTGACGACGGAAGTAGAACGTTAACACCTGGATAAGTTGATTATAAGAGATCAGTCTGTTAAAGCGTTTATAATAATTCCAAGAAGGGTTCGATGTCGTGATTTTATTCTTTCTAAGTTATTCCAGTAGCTGCCGTGATCCGCAGTTTCCCTCTTTCTTTTAATCTTTTAATCTTTTCTTCTTTCTTAATCTTCTCCTTTAATCTTGTGCTGTTTTCTTAATCTTTTCCTTTAATCTTTTACACTTTTCTTCTTTCTTAATCGTTTCTTCTTTCTTTATCATTTCTTTTAATCTTTTAATCTTTCTTTTGTCTTCTTTCTGAGGCATTTCTTTTAATATTTTGTTCTTTACTTCTTTCTTAATATTTTCTTTTAATCCTTTCTCCTTTCTTAATCTTTTCTTCTTTCATAATCTTTTCTTCTTTCTTAATCTTATCTTTAATCTTTTAATCTTCAATTTCTTAGCATTTTAATCATTTGTTCTTTGCTACTTTCTTCATTTTTTCTTTTAATCTTTTACTCTTTTCTTCTTTCTTAATCTTTTTATATTAATCTTTTAATCCTTTATTCTTTCTTAATCTTTTCTTTTAATCGTTTCTTCTTTCTTGATATTTTCTTTTAATCCTTTCTTCTTTCATAATCTTTTTTCTAATTTTTTTCCTTGAATCTTTTATTCTTTTAATCCTTTCTTCTTTCATAATCTTTTCGTCTTTCTTAATCTTTTCCTTTAATCTTTTATTCTTTTAATCTTTCTTTCTTACTTTTTTAGTTTTTCTTTTAATCTTTTGTTCTTCGCTTCTTTCTTAATCTTTTCTTCTTTCTTCATCATTTCTTTTAATCTTTTAATCGTTATTTTTCTTTCTTTTTTAATCCTTTCTTTTAATGTTTTATTTTTTACTTCTTTCTTAATCTTTTCTTTTAATCTTTTAATCTTTCTTCTTTCTTAATCTGTTCCTTTAATCTTTTAATCTTTCTTTCTTTCTTAGTCTTTTCTTTTAATCTTTTGTTCTTTGCTTATTTATTAATCTTTTCTTTTAATCTTTTAATCTTTCTTCTTTCTTAATCTGTTCCTTTAATCTTTTAATCTTTCTTTCTTTCTTAGTCTTTTCTTTTAATCTTTTGTTCTTTGCTTATTTATTAATCTTTTCTTTTAATCTTTTAATCTTTCTTCTTTCTTAATCTGTTCCTTTAATCTTTTAATCTTTCTTTCTTTCTTAGTCTTTTCTTTTAATCTTTTGTTCTTTGCTTATTTATTAATCTTTTCTTTTAATCTTTTAATCTTTCTTCTTTCTTAATCTGTTCCTTTAATCTTTTAATCTTTCTTTCTTTCTTAGTCTTTTCTTTTAATCTTTTGTTCTTTGCTTATTTATTAATCTTTTCTTTTAATCTTTTAATCTTTCTTCTTTCTTAATCTGTTCCTTTAATCTTTCTTTCTTTCTTAGTCTTTTCTTTTAATCTTTTGTTCTTTGCTTATTTATTAATCTTTTCTTTTAATCTTTTAATCTTTCTTCTTTCTTAATCTGTTCCTTTAATCTTTTAATCTTTCTTTCTTTCTTAGTCTTTTCTTTTAATCTTTTGTTCTTTGCTTATTTATTAATCTTTTCTTTTAATCTTTTAATCTTTCTTCTTTCTTAATCTGTTCCTTTAATCTTTTAATCTTTCTTTCTTTCTTAGTCTTTTCTTTTAATCTTTTGTTCTTTGCTTATTTATTAATCTTTTCTTTTAATCTTTTAATCTTTCTTCTTTCTTAATCTGTTCCTTTAATCTTTTAATCTTTCTTTCTTAGTCTTTTCTTTTAATCTTTTGTTCTTTGCTTATTTATTAATCTTTTCTTTTAATCATTTAATCTTTTACTGTTTTATTTTTTCGTAATCTTTTCTTTTAATCTTTTGATACTTCTTCTTAATCTTTTTCTTTTAAACGTCTCTTCTTTCTTAATCTTTTCTTCTTTGTTAATCGTTTCCTTTAATCTTTTAATCTTTCTTTCTTTCTAAGTTTTTTTCTTTTAATCTTTTGTTCTTTACTTCTTTCTTAATCTTTTCTTTTAATCTTTTAATTTTTTTTAATACTTTCCTAAATAATTATTTCAACAATTTTTTGGAGTATTTATCTCTTTCTGATTAATTAATATACATCAGTAATTATAAGAACTGTGCTTTTTATTTGGGTAATTGTAATGCTGAGATGAACCGTTTCTATGCAGTAAACTTAAAGTATTGGTTCACTTAATCGTTAACGTTACTTTCTGTTGAAATTTTTAAAATTATTCTCTTAAAATAATTTTTCCCGAATAGCAGTCTTCTCAGATCCACTAATTGTTATATCTCTTTCTAGTTATTGCCTTTTATAATTTCATTTTAGTTCAAGATAGTATAAAATGTTTAACAACTTAATTATATGATTATTTTCCCTTCTGTGCTATGTATTTTAGTTGTTGCTGTTATTAGAAGTCTCCAGATGTTTTGTTTTTGTTTTTGTTTTTTTTAAACTAAAGCACTTTGTTTGTGATGCTTTATTGCCAGTCTGGGACGTATTGTCTTTTTTAAGACCTAAATGATATTTTCGTTTAAAGCCAATTTTTTTTCTTTTTTTTTTACTAATATTCTTATTTTTTTAACACATTCCTTGAGGGGTTGAAATATTGATGTCACTGTAAGAACCATATCTTCGAAACATTGGCGAAAACATTCTTTACTTTTCACGACGGGTCATATTAGCGATGCTTAGCTTAATTAAATTCATTCATGAAAATCACTTTTCATTGGACTGACAGATGTCATAAAAAAACGCATGAAAGAAATAAGACGCTGAGCTGTAACGACTTATAGATAGAAACCTATAATTAATACTGAATTTTACAGTGTTTAATAATGCATTAATAGCTTAAAGATTGAAGGAAATACGTAACATTTTCAACACCTTAAGCTATTTTAATATATAGATAAAAAAAAACATGTCACTCAGGCGTAAAAAAAAAATAACGATTTGCGCAGATTATGGAGAAGGTAATGTACATATCCGAGCATGTCAAAAGTGGTTTGCGGAGTCTTTCTGTTGGAGATTTCTGGTTAACTCGAATAGATAGTTGAGGTTAAAACTAATTAAATCAATATATTGTTTTAGAATAATCAACGACATCCAAAATAAACAGCATGATCAAAATATCTGAATCAACCGTTGAAAAATTGGCAAAGTTTCATATCTATACCAGCAAAAAATGGTGTGTCAAAATAATTTTTTTTCTCTTGGTACCGCTATTAATGTATACCCCTTCGACAATTTTTATTGATTTAAAATTGTATTTTAGAATTCTAATATAAAACATAAGATCCTTCAAATCTACAAATCAACCATTCGCCCTTGCATGGAGTATTGTTGCCATATATAGTCTGGAGCCCCTTTTGTTTGTCTCGGGGTTCTTGATAAGATCCAGAGACGGATATGCAATGTAATTGGCCCTGATCTGGCATCTCGTCTGCAGTCGCTCTCTCACAGACGTGCCGTCGCCTCTCTCTGTCTTTTTTACAAATACTTTCATGGTAATTGCTCCGATGAGCTGCTTTCGATGGTTCCCAGACTTCATGAATTCAAGTGTTCTACTAGGCTGGCATCTCGCTCTCACCCTTTCACTGTTTGTTATGGGAACTTACCGATAATAATAATGGACTATTCCGGACATCATAAATACTGCGCCTCAAGAGGGAGCAGTCAGTCAGAGTTCAGAGTCAGTCCTTTTTGGACGTCTCAGCTATTCGGTCGAACTCTCTGCCTCTGAGGCAGAGGGGAACTCTCTGCCTTTGGGCAGAGAGGAACTCGGACGAGGCTCCGCCGAAGGGCAGAGCCTCGTTCGGGGAGGTTGACCGGCCCGATCCCGTTTATACGGGATCTACGGGCTATTTTTTGGCCGAGCCTACGGGCTCGGGTACCCCACTTTAAACCCGGCCTTGTGCCACATCTGTCCCTCGTGGGGAGGACACTAAATACAGAGTCAGTCCTTTTTGGACGACTCGGCTAGACGGTCGAACTCTCTGCCTCTGGGCAGAGGGGAACCTGGACGAGGCTCCGCCGAAGGGCAGAGCTTCGTTCGGGGAGGTTGGCCAACCCGATCCCGTTTATACTGGTTCTACGGGCATTTTTTGGCCGAGCCTACGGGCTCGGTGAGCCCACAATAAACTGGCCTTGTGCCACATTCGACACACGTGGGCGTGTTGTTGAACATAGTCAGAGTTCAGAGTCAGGTCAGAGTCAGTGTCAGTCAGAGACAGAGTCGCGTCAGACGATTACTGTAAGACATTGGAATAGTGATACTGGTCGAGACAACATAGTTCTCTCTAACCAAACCTGATTATTCATTACTAATACTTCTACTTCTTTGTATATATTTCTGTTTGTAATATATCTGTGTTATTCCATACCTGTGTTCGAGTTATTCTTCATTGGTTCTACCTTGGACCATCACCGTGGTACAAGGAACCTGGACCATAACAATGTTGAAACTGCTCAATGTAGCCGTCTCTTCTACTCCAATAGCTTCATATCTCGCACCTCTCGCCTGTGGAACCCTCTTCCCTTTTCCTGTTTCCCTGATAGCTATAATCTCCAACTACTCAAATGTAATGTCAATCGACATCTCTAGTTGCCTTGATCTATCCATTCTCCTTCTCTTCATCCTTTCCTCTGTCACTCCTCTTTGCTCTCGCTCCAACTCTCTGTAACCCGTTGCGTGGGGTGAAATGCTAAAAACAAATACAACATATATACTCGTGTAGCATGCGACTTTTTAAGACCTAATTTTGAAGGGGGTCGCATTATACACGAGATATAAAATTAGCGTATGTGTTGCTGTCCCTAGCTACGCCTTTGACCAAACTATATATCAGTTTGCTGTAGTAAAAGAAATTACAGCTGTATTTAAAATAATCATCATTTTGATAAAAACTCATGCTTTAACTGTATCCAGTAATAATGCTTGTAATATTCACATATTAGCATCGTATTATAAAATACAAACATGGCGAATATGCATCTTTTCCATTGTTTACGTTTATAAGATGTTTAGCTGTTTCTCGTTCAGTTGTTTATGGATATATGAGTTTAAGCAACGAGTATAGCGTTACTAACGATACTTTTATCATTCTCTTTTACTTTATTAATTTGCTTAACGAGAAGATAGGATAGAGAGATAGAGGAAAAGGGGTTAGTCTATTCGAATTTGGTCTCTCAATAAAGGAACACAAGATAAATGATAAAATCATTTTTTATAAGTGAAAATGTGGAGGTTGCACGATCCACAATCCCCCCCTAATAGCCTCTAGAATAATTTGAAACATAACCTTTACCGGTTACCCAATAAGGGTTAGGCTAAAACAATAGATCTTGTTACCCACAATGCACCATTGTCCAGCATATATTTGTCGAGCCAAAACACAACACACAAAATTGTGTTCAAACATGAAACAGTGTCGCTGCTTGGTGTGGACCTCAGTGTTTACTTTTATATGTATATACGCTCTATATGAGCACTTTTACGCATAAACATAGCATACCTTAAAACTATATAGCAACGAGTAAAGCGTTACTAACGATACTTTTATCATTCTCTTTTACTTTATTAATTTGTTTAACGAGAAGATAGGATAGAGAGATAGAGGAAAAGGGGTTAGTCTATTGGAATTTGGTCTCTCAATAAAGGAACTCGCATGATACACGAGATACATAATAAAATCATTTTTTTATAAGTGAAAATTTTAGTTGCGAACAAATATATGAAACTGGGTTTACGCATTGTGTTTTATTCTTCTTAAAAAATGATGACAAAAGAAGTAAACAGTATTTGATTTATTAGATTCTTTATACACAAGAATAATTCTTCTATTTAAAAGTTTTTTTAAAATATATGATCCAACTACGATGCAATGTTTATAACTGACCATATTAGAAAGAAGTAATTATGAAAACAATTGTTTTATTCATACATTTATTAAAAAAATTCTTTTTAACAAACAAACAAGAAAATTTAAATAAATACATAACGACAAGTAACAGAAAAGTAAGATAGATATGAACAGACTGAGATAGATAGATAGATAGATAGATAGATAGATAGATAGATATATATATATAGAGAGAGAAAGAGATGACAAAAGACTGTGATAGATAGATAGATACGAATAGACTGCGATTGACAGATAGGTAGGGACAGACTGTGATAGATAGATTGATAGATAGATAGATACGAAAAGACTGAAATAGATAGATAGATAGATACGAACAGACTGATATAGATAGAGAGATATATATGAACAGACTGATATATATATATGTGTGTCTGTGCGTGTGTGTGTGTGTGAATAGATATAGAGATATAGATAGATAGCGAGAGATAGACAGATAGACAGATCTTAATCTAAATGTTTGTCATCATTTTTTCTTATGAAATACAATGTTACATTATATATATATATATATATATATATATGTTGATATATATATATATTTACACACACACACACACACACACACACATATATATATATATGTGTGTGTGTGTCTGTGTGTTAGCAAAAACTCTTCGTAAGCGATTTACTTTGATGTGATCTCCTTAGTATAAACGAAACCAAATCAATCCGTTAGTTATTGATGACAGTCTCTAACAATCAATGGCGATATGATGGTTGGCGATATTCGATTCTCTATTAGGGAAACCAAATGTAACCAATATCCAGGTGCTGCCTTGTCATGCGAGGGTTAAATCATTGGGTCTTTGGAATCGGCGCCTCCTGTGATCCAGGATCAGAAGCTCTTTTGACATATTTATGACGTATCACATTTATATCCTCGCTGACAAGAGCTTGAAATTAACTGAAATCTTTTACTCAGCACCCTAAAGCTTCTGCTAATATATTTTATTTTGTGTCTTGGAGCACATTTCAAAGCTCCGGACAGGAAGTTTCACTCACACGTACCGGAAGCCAACCGTGTCGCCATTGTTGTTTCCGTTTCTGATTATTTCTCGGATTTTTTTTTTCGAGAATAAATTACGGATTTTATATTATTTACTACCTTTGTTCCTTTGTTGTTGTTTTCTAAGTTTGTTTCTTCTTCTTCTTCTTCTTCTTCTTCTTCTTCTTCTTCTTCTTCTTCTTCTTCTTCTTCTTCTTCTTCTTCTCCTCCTCCTCCTCCTCCTCTTCTTCTTCTTCTTCTTCTTCTTCTTCTCATTATTATTATTATTATTATTATTATTATTATTATTATTATTATTATTCTATATGCCGTGTCCCCTCAGGTCATGGCTCCCCACAACTTCCTATCCCTTGTAGCTCTTAATAAGTTTTGTCTTTTTGCTATTTCTTCCAAAGCCTGTGCTGCCACCCATTTACTCAATTTCGTCAGGCTGTTTCTGCGTTGTTTTTCTCTTCCTTCTTGCCTCCGATTTGTCCTGTGTGTATTAAATTTTCCAAGCTTTCTTTCCTCATTATATACACAATAATTTTCAATTGTCACCCCTTGATGGCTACGTATATGTCTTTTTTTATTTCCCTTTTCTCTTAAAAACTTCATCGTTGCTTACATTTGCGGTCTATGGTATTCGCAGCATACTGCCTGTATATACAGGGCGAGTCAAAATTATGTTAACACCAATATGAGAGGAATCATTTATTCAGAGTTTACTGAACAGTCTCCACCTGTCCACCAGTACGATTGATGCACACAAACCAGCGATCAACAGTACAATTTAGTGGCTTGACACACATTTCACAGGGAATGTTTTATATTACACCTTTTATTCTGTCATTGAGGTCTTCGATGTCTCTAAGTTTGTTTTGTTATACACGCGATACTTTATTATACGCCATGACCAGAAGTCATAGAGTGTCGGATCAGGGCAGTGTGGTGGCCATATAAACGGTCCGCAGCGACCTCACCAACAATTTGGGAAACTTTGATCGAGACAAGCGCGAACAGTGCGGGCAAAATGAGGCAGTGCACCATCCTGTTGGAAATACCCTTCTCGTCTGATTTGTAGGGGTATGTTATCAATGGCAAACTCTTGCAGCATTTGTAAGTAAGCATTTGCTGTCACTGTTGGAGTCGTAAAGAAATATCGACCAATTGCACCCTGTGACCTCTGTTATCTCTTACGATGTTTCTTTCCATTCTCTCAGAAATTAACCGTTTTCTTCCAGCTCTTAATTTATTCTCAACACAATGAGTCTCGTTGTACTTCTTGATAACGCTACGAATTATCGATCTAAGAATTTTAAAATGCCCGGAAAGTGTTGTATATCCATCACCTTCTTTGTACGCATCAGCTACCTTAATTCGGAGTTTCTTGTCAAGTTCAGCCATCTTTGCCATGGTTGCAGAATGAATGAATTATTGCGTTACGTGGCACTCACATATTGTCTTTTTCGTTACCTTCTAGAAGGTTGTAGAATTAGGATAATACTATTTCATTTTCAAAGAATGTTTGCATTAAAATGTCAAATTAAGAAAACAGACACATTACAATTGCCATAGAGAAATATTATTTCATAATTTCGATAACGGGGAGGTGAACAATTTTGGACCCCACCAATTTTTAGAAAAATCTATAAATATGAATATAATAGATTGAAACGTCTAAAAATTTCAAGAATTATTCAAAACTAAATACAGAATCAACTATTTATGGTAAATTCGGTAAGTGGGGCGAATAATTGTCCATAACTATGTATGTATGTATCTCTCTCTCTTTCTCTCCCTCTCTCTCTCTCTCTCTCTATATATATATATATATATATATATATAGAGAGAGAGAGAGAGAGAGAGAGAGAGAGAGAGATAGATAGATAGATAGATAGATAGATAGATAGATTTTTTACAGTGAACTAAAGAATATAAAACAAACACTTATTAATAATAGCTTTCCAAACTATATAGTTGATGAACAAATAAGACACTTTCTTAGAAATCTCAATACTAAGCAAATAGTACATAATATATATATAACAAGCTATTTTGTTTCAACACTTCGGGTGTCTTGTCGAGTGATGGTATTGTAAGTAAAATAAAGAGTTCAAAAATTAACAATTATCATTACGTAAGATTTAATGACCAATCAAATTACAAGTATACGATAATTCAGAAAACTCGACAACAGACCTTAGATATAATTTATTAATGCTTTAAAATAAGTATTAGATTTTATAGGAAATCAGGATAAACAATCTCCAATCTTTCGTAATTAAAAATTAAAATTAGGCATATTAAGCTTTACATGAAACCCTGAATCATGTTTAGCAATTAACAAAAATATTCATAGAAAAAACGGAAAAATATATCTGTAAAGTTTCATGTATTGGTCTGAGAAATGGGTTAAATTTTTCTTCCGAATCAGAGCGGTGGTAACAGGTACAAAATATGACGACGTAGTCAGTTACAATGATAAAGTAGTGATGATAGGTATAATTAACAAGAGGGAATGGTTTATTTGTGGCTAGAAATTCCATCTACACCAAACTTGTATTCATATATATATATATATATATATATATATATATATATATATATATATATATATATATATATATATATATATATATATATATATATATATATATGAAAATTTCTCAGAATTAACCTGTAGATAAGACAATCTTTATAAATATAAATAACAATAGTAAAAAAAAATATTAATTGGTGACGCGTTTCGTCCAATGTGGACTTTTTTTTTTGCTTTGAGAAAGTCCACATCGGACGAAACACGTCAGTAATTAATAGTTTTTTCCTTTTATAAATATATATATATATATATATATATATATATATATATATATATATATATATATATATACGCCGCCAGTCGTAGGATGAACACTTTGTAAGAAAGGGAATTTCTTGGCTGCTAATTAAAACTAAAAGCACTTCGCTATGAATTGAGCCCTCTGCGTAGCGTAAGCTGATGGCCTAAGGGTGAGAATCCCCGACTGATGTTTTGATCCTGGGTTGAAGCAATCGCATATGTAGCCTCATTGATGAGCTGTGATACAGCGAAACAGTCTTTCTGTGGATGACTGTATATATATATATATATATATATATATATATATATATATATATATATATATATGAAGAAATATAATCTTAAAATGTGCTATATTTATGGGATAAAGTGCTCAATATCAGAGATAGAGCGTGTGTAAATATAAAAGTGAACATAGAAGTCAACACTCAGCGGCGACAGTCTGTTTCATGCTAGATGCAATTGTCAGGCCTGACGATTGCTTCTAGCATGAAACAGACTGTCGCCTCTAAGTGTTGACTTCTATGTTCACTTTTATATTTATATATATATATATATATATATATATACAGTCATATATATATATGTGTGTGTGTGTGTGTGTGTGTGTGTGTGTGTGTGTGTGTGTGTGTGTGTGTGTGTGTGTGTGTGTTGTGATATGTCCTTGAAGCACTTCATGATGTTTTTTTTTTTTTTATGTTTTCACGCTATATTCTGTTCTTGGAAAATGTTTGATTCTGATTGGAAATAAATTTGCATAAATTGGTCAGAGGATATTTACACAATATTTTTATTTTACTTGGACTTGAACTCTGACTGCTCGCACTGCTGGTAATCTCATCACCGAAAAGAAATGGATGCAATGGTCGTGATGGATGGTGGGCGAAGCGGGTTCTCTGATATATTTGTTGTTTTTTTTCATCTTATTTTATAGGGTTCATTTTCACACAGAAATTTCTGCGACTAAACGTAAACGCATATTTCAGAGCTGCACACGAATTTAACGAGCAAAGACGATAGCTGTGATCTGATTATAGGACGGCGATGGCGTGATGTCAGCGGAGTGGGGAGAGTTAGATGGGACGGGATCAAACCCACTGAGCAAACTCGGCTACAACCCGGGGGACATAAAACAATGTCTACAGACACCCGTCGATTAAGATCAGGGTGGAAAATCGACTTCAGATGTTTTGCGCGAGAAAGTTTTTTGTTTTTTTTGTTTTTTTTAACAAATCTGGCAGAAGGCTATTCATTTTTATTTACTTATTTTAGAAGCATTCCATGCAAATGAAACACTATTGACTTCCGAGCCAAAACGAAGAATCCGGCGACAGGTGCCCTTGTGATAGTGAAAAAGCATGCGTCAACCCTTGTTCTCATGAGTGTTTCATCATTGTTCGTCTTTTACGTGCCGTGCCACTTCAGGCCGTGGGCGTTCATGGCATCCCAAAATACCCTACCTCTTGAATCACTAAGCAAGGATTATCCCATTAGTATCCCGCCAACTCCCTGTTCTGCTTTCAACTTACGCAAGCTCGTTAAGTAGATTGATCATGGCTCTCCACAACTTCCTATGTTTTGCATCTCTAAGTAATATTTGTCTCCTTATTATCTGTTATGGTAATTTACCCGCATACACATGGGGTCTCCCAGCTATAAATACTGGCTGGTACTGCCTTTTGGAGAGGGAAGTTTCCAGCAGTCAACCCTGACAGTCAGGCCGAACATTCTTGCTGTAACACTCTCGTTTGAATATGTTTGTATTACTGTTTCTGTTAATATATTTGTTTAACTCAATTCCACTCTTTGTGTCTTTATTTTTGGCACTAACAACGTCACAACAGATAGATAGATAGATAGATAGATAGATAGATAGATAGATAGATAGATAGATAGATAGATAGTGTTAATGGTAATTTACCCACGCACGCATGGACTCTCCCAGCTATAAATAAGAGCAAGTACTGCCTTTTGGAGAAGTAAGTTTCCAGCAGTCAGCTCTGACAGAGGGACCGAACATTCTTGCTGTAGCACTCTCGTTTGTATATGTTTGTATTACTGTTTCTGTTAATATATTTTTTTAACTCAATTCCTCTCTTTGTGTCTTTATTTCTGGCCCCTAATAAGGCTACAACAAAAGGGTTCTAATTATAATGGTATGTCATATACAGTTATGGTAATTTACCCACGCACGCATGTACTCTCATAGCTATAAATAAGAGCAGGTACTTTTATGTCTTTATTTCTGGCCCTAACACCACCACAACAGATAGATAGATAGATAGATAGATAGATAGATAGATAGATAGATAGATATGAGAAGACTAATAGATAGATAGATAGATAGTGTTATAGTAATTTATCCACGCACGCATCGACTTTCCCAGCTATAAATAGGAGCAGGTACTGCCTTCTGGTGGGTGAAGTTGTACCTAATATTCTTGCTGTAACACTCTCTTTTTTGTATATGTTTGTATTACTGTCTCTGTTAATATATTTGTTTAACTCAATTCCTCTCTTTGTGTGTTTATTTCTCGCCCTAACAACGTCACAACACTATCCCACCCAGTCCCTGTTCTGCCGTCCCTTTACACAAGGTTGTTAGATTACACGACGTTTTCCTCGGTCCCTCTTGCTTTTCAGTATGCAATTGACAAATTCACCAAGCCTTCTTTCCACATTATGTATCGCAGAAATTTCAACAGCCCCTTTTTTATTCTAAGTACCAGCGTCATATTTGATGCCTTTTCCTTAAAACTTCCTCTTTGCTTCTGTCGTGTTTTCAGTGTTGGACTTGCACATCTGTTACCTCAAATCCCTTCTTCATCTGTGAGGAAATTGTCCAGAATTCACCAGCATATTAGAAGTTTTATATTAAATAAAATGATCAGTATTTTTTTTTTGGGGGGGGGGGTTGTTGTTTCTTACAAAATCTTCCGTTTTGTAATACTATTAGCTTTTGATAAGTATCTTTCTGGTCCTGGGTGAAACGATAAACTACATCCGGCAGCAAGTCCTCTGATCAGGAGGTTTCGAATAGCTTGGAGCCACCTCTTAATTGCTGTTGTTCACGGGTTCACCCGGACCCGGGGCAGTAGTACCTGTTAGGATACCAGCTATTGGCAAATAGTTAACCCCAAACTAGGGTCCTGGTGGTGCTGGGTATGACGATAAACTACATCCGGCATCGGGTAGGTGGAGCTCGACAGCCTGGGAAGGCAGTTCACCTAGTGGAAAGAAAACCCTTATTTCAACCTCCGTTGCCTTGTGGTTATATCCAGCCATAGAAAAGGCTTCAGGAGTAAACTTCGAGAAAAAATCCGGTGACGGAGTCCCTAAGGCAGTTCGCCGTTGTACCCAACCCGTTCTGGCAGCTCATACGAAGGCCCCGGTCCCAAACTGTAGCGACCCTGTCGTTCCTTTGGCCTCACCGGTGACGTGGAGAGCGGGGACGTGCTACATGGGCAACAGCCTGTCCTCCATATCACATCGCCCAGGCTTGCATTCGACCACACCACACTGCAGCAAAACAAGCACCTTTCGCAATTCCAATGCGACTTCGAATTTCGGTGCCACATTTTCCATTGTCTGTTGTAACATTACCAGTTTCTTTACTTACTTGATTCAATCCTCACATCTTGGGTTGGCCCTTTTGCCATCTGATTGTTCTTTCATCTCACTAGTATTGGGTATGACGATAAACTACATCCGGCAGCGAGGCCTCTGATCGAGAGATTGGATGTTTTGGGGAGCTTGGAACTACCTATTAATTTTTCTTGTTCCCTGACCCGAAGTTGTAGCACCTGTTACGAACATATCTATGGGAAAATAGTTAATTCCCCAAACAAAAACAAAACACGTCATAAAAATTCCAACAATAATTTTTTACAGAAAACAAAACACCATCACTACATATTTATAGTAAAAATACCAACAATAAATTTTTATAGGAAAACAAAACACCATCACTACATATATATAGTAAAAATACCAACAACACATTTTTATAGGAAACAAAAGAACATCACTACATATTTATAGTAAGATTACCAACAATAAATTTTATAGGAAACAAAAGACAATCACTACATATTTATAGTAAAAATAGCAACAATAAATTTTTATAGGAAAAAAACCATCACTACATATTTATAGTAAAAATACCAACAATACATTTTTATAGAAACAAAAGCCATCACTACATATTATAGTAAAATACCAACAATACATTTTTATATGAAATAAAAACAATCACTACATATTTATACTAAAAATACCAATAATACGTTTTTATAGAAAAAGAAAGACCATCATTACATATTTATAGTAAGATTACCAACAAAAGATCTTTATAGGTAACAAAATACCATCACTACATATTTATAGTAAGATTAACAACAATAAATTTTTATAGAAAAACACTATCACTACATATATATAGTAAGATTACCAACAAAACATTTTTATAGAAAAATTACCATCACTTCATATTTATAGTAAGATTACCAACAAAACATTTTTATAGGAAAACAAAAGACCATCACTACATATTTATAGTAAAAATACCGACAAACATTTTTTAAGTGAACAAAAGATCATCAATACATATTTATAGTAAGATTACCAAGAATAAATTTTATAGAAAGAAAATACCATGACTACATATTTATAGTAAAAATACCAACAATACATTTTTTATAGAAAAACAAAAGACCATCATTACATATTTATGGTAAGATTACCAACAATAATATTTTATAGAAAAAAAACATCATCCCTACATATTTATAGTAAGAATACCAACAAAACATTTTATAGGAAACAAAAGACCATTAGTAGATATTTATAGTAAGATTACCTACAACAAATTTTTATAGAAAATAACAGCATCACTACATATTTATAGTAAGATTAACAACAATAAAATTTTATAGGAAAACACTATCACTACATATATATAGTAAGATTACCAACACAACATTTTTATAGAAAAGACCTTCACTACATATTTATAGTAAGATTACCAACAAAATATTTTTATAGAAAACAAAAGACCATCACTACATATTTATAGTAAAAATAGCGACAAACATTTTTCTAGTAAACAAAAGACCATCACTACATATTTATAGTACAAATACCAACAATACGTTTTATAGGAAAACAAGACCATCACTACATATTCCTAGTAAAAATACCAACAATACATTTTTATAGGAAAACAAAGCCCATCACTACATATTATATTAAAAATACCAACAATACATTTTTATAGGAAAACAAAAGAGCGTCACTAGATATGTGTACTAAAAATACCAATAATACGTTTGATAGTAAAGAAAAGACCATCATTACATATTTATAGTAAAATTACCAACAATAACTTTTATAGGAAACAAAAGACGATCAGTAAATATTTATAGTAAGATTACCAAGAATAAATTTCATAGAAAAGAAAATACCATCACTACATATTATAGTAAAAATACCAATAATACATTTTTATAGAAACAAAAGACCATCACTACATATATATAGTAAGATTACCAACATTAAAATTTTATAGAAAACAAAAGACCATCACTACATATTATAGTAAAAATATCAACAATACATTTTTATAGAAAATAAGGGACAATTACTACATATTTATACTAAAAATACCAATAATACGTTTTTAAAGAAACAAAAGACCATCATTACATATTCATAGTAAGATTACGAACAAAAAATTTTATAGGAAACAAAATACCATCACTACATATTTATAGTAAGATTAAAAACAATAAATTTTATAGGAAAGAAAAGATCATCACTACATATTATAGTAAAAATACCAACAATATATTTTTATGGAAAACAAAAGGCCATCACTAAATATTTATAGTAAAAATATCAACAATACATTTTTATAGAAAACAAAAGGCCATCACTACATATATATAGTAAGATTACCAACAATACATTTTTATAGAAATCAAAAGACCATCACTACGTATTTATACTAAAAATACCAATAATACATTTTTATAGAAAAACAAAAGACCATTACTACATATTTATAGTAAGAATACTAACAAAACATTTTATAGAAAAGAAAAGACCATTTTGTCCATCATTGATACGGTCTCATGTTACCTTATGTTGTTAAGATCGTGTGTGTCAATAATAAATAATTCTTGGACTTTTGAATCTCTTAGGATAGACTTTCTCAAACTGAATAAATCCAGTGAGAATCCATTTCGTTTTAGGCCATTTTCTTTTTTGGTTCTGTAAATCGTAAAATAGCAAACAAGTTGGTATCGTAGATCCTATATACTGAATGGCGACTTCGATTCTCACTGGATGTCTTGGAAGTAGCACTTCTGTGCTAAAAGTAATTTGCTCTTACTAAATATATATTATTAATCCGTTTATTGGCGGGCAGATATGCCCCATTCACCGGCAAGAATTTCCTGGCCATCTTGTCCCCGCCGATTCCAGGCTAGAATCTGTCTTACAAGCCACATTCGAACTCTTCGGAAGCGCCAGATATAAACCCAGTTAACACGAAATTTACTTGCAATGTTGCAGATGTGTTCTAATTCGCTTGAAGTATAAGTAACGTTGTGGCGTCGTTTGTGTATTTATTTACCTAGCCCCGTACTGATCGCTCATCCCCAACGTTGTCACAACAGTATTGTAATGTTGCGCAATGTTGTAACTGAAAAATTCTGTACTGGCCAAATAACATCAGAATAAGTTTTCTTCAGTTAACAATACGTATAGAAGGTATCAAATTTCTTTTCAATATTTTTTTAAAAATTGAGAATCATTAATTTATATGATAAATAAACGGTCTAATATCCTCCTGCAATTATATCTACTTACGGTTAATGTAATGTTATAAGGCGACATATTTGCAACATTTCGGGCACGTTGTTTGGGGTGGTCTGCAAAAAAACGTTTTAAAAACCTCTATCTAATATTGCGAAAACGTTGTAATAACAACATTTTTTAACTAATTGAATGAGTTTTTTATGGCTTATCAAAATCTTCCGGTGTGCTTTTTTTAAAATCCAATATATATTCTTCGATTGTAATAATTTTTTGGCGATAATAATGATTTACTGTCACAAGTCTTAAAACTTAACCCATTGTTGTGGGGAGAAGAGGTGGATTCATGCCTTTCCCAAGTGTAGTTGTGCGTAAATGAATATAAAGAATCTGACTGGAATTGGAACACGGCTCTCCGATTCTCAGTTTCATTATATTATACATTACACCACCCGCACATCCAAGATTACAACCAAAGAAACAAACAACCAAACAATCAACCAACCCATCAACCAATCAACCAGCCAACCAAACAATCAACCAACCCCCCAACCAAACAATCAACCAACCCTCCAACCAAACAATCAACCAACCCACCAAACAAACAATCAACCAACCCTCCAACCAAACAATCAACCAACTCTACAACCAAACAACCAACCAACCCTCCAACCAAACAATCAACCAACCCACCAAACAAACAATCAACCAACCCTCCAACCAAACAATCAACCAACCCGCCAACCAAACAATCAACCAACCCACCAACCAATCAACTAGCCAACCAAACAATCAACCAACCCGCTAACCAAACAATCAACCAACCCGCCAACAATCAACCAGCCAAACAATCAACCAAACCACCAACCAACCAACCAACCAACCTTCTTCTGTTTTTTCCTTAGGTTTTCTCTCTTTGTCTATCATCGACACAGTCTCATGGTACCTGATGTTGTTAAGATCGTGTGCGTCAATAGTATTTTTTTTACCTAGCAAGATCGGTTGCCATCGCTATAATCTTTTAAGAGTAAAAGTTAGCAACGACGACGATTATTGCATTACTACTGACTAGTGAATTTTATACACACCGGGTTCCCATACTTATGTATTTTGTGCCCAAAACTGGGTTAAGCTCCGTAAATGAAAACAACTACACATTCTCATGAGTGCGTGTATGTATTTGTGTGCCCATGTGAGGTGATGTTTTTAAAAATTTTACTTATTCATTTATCGATTTATGTAACATATACTCATTATTGTTTGATAAGGTATAACACAAAGAACTATTTGAACTGCCAGGTTAGTCTTGATTTATTTGGGAACAATATTAGATAAATCAAGAACTTATATCAGGAGAGAACCACCTGCATACGAAAAACAAACGAATCCGAAGAAATCACAAAAAGTAACAGGGGCGTAAAACATGGATGAGTCTTCTCACCGGATTTAACCTTAACCTTAAACTTCACAGTGGGGCGATCCTGAAAGAATTAGAAGTTCTACCAGAATTCAATATATGCGACCACAACCTTAACACCATCAGACATGCAGATGAAACAGTGTTGATATCATACGCAGAAAGGACACTACAAGAACTCCTACAGAAGCGAGAAGAAAGACCTAATTTCAAGGACACATGGCACAGTGGATAAAGGCCTTAGTTAGATCCAGTGACTAGACCCAAAGAGTGTGAGTTCAATAGCCGTCTAAGTAGTGGAGAACATTCAGAGGGAAATCAACAGGAGATAACTGATAACTGACATCCATTAAAAACATGGCACGTGGAACTAGAACAGTCTACCTCCGTGAGCGAAATAAAGGGTTCAGTTCGACCTTCCAACCACCTGAAGAAGGCCGGAGCGTACAACGGCCGAAACGTTGTAATAAATATGACGACAATGATGAGGACAATAGTCCGAATAATGTAAATAATGTTCAAGAAAAGAGTATACATGGTTCTCAGCAAAGAGAACAACCCAGGATTCGGACTACAATTTGAAGATACCAAAATAAACTAAGTAAAAAGAAATTACCGTATTTCCCCAAGTATAATACGCCTTCATCCATAATACGCACCCCTAAAATTGTGCTGAAAGTGTGGGAAAATGCTTCTACTCACGCATAATACGCACACTTTTAATCAAACCATATAACTTATACCTCTCCAATTTCATTACGGTCAGTGTTTTCCTCTCTTATTTAAAAAAGGTTTTAAACATAGAATAATATTATTCTAATTTAGTTTTATGCTAATCCTTATTTTATTTTACATTTGTAAGTATTGTTAAGTACATATGATTGGATTTCACATCCTTATGGGGTCGCAATCGCCGAATGTTAGTATCAAATTGTCGTATATTTGTGGTGAGTAATCATTTTGCAACTGAAATCGACCTATGAAACGGCAATTTTTTAAAGATTATTTTGTAGCTGTGCATAATACGCACCACTAATTTTACTTTTTTGCGTATTATACATTGGTAATTATGGTAAATTAAATATCTAGGAAATGTTTTTGTACGGGATGGAAAATGTGACACCGAAATCCGAGGGCGAATTGTGTGTGTAAAATTCATTTTCAGAAAATAAAGATATATTTGGATATATTTTTTGCAAGAAAACAGATTTCTGTTTATATTCGGATGATCCAGATTTTAAATTTCAAATTTGCCGTTTTATTTCTAATAAGATAGATAGATAGATAGATAGATAGATAGATAGATAGATAGATAGATAGATAGATAGATAGATAGATAGATAAACGAACTAGATAGATAGATAGATAGATAGATAGATAGATAGATAGATAGATAGATAGATAAACGAACTAGATAGATAGATAGATAGATAGATAGATAGATAGATAGATAGATAGATAAACGAACTAGATAGATAGATAGATAGATAGATAGATAGATAGATAGATAAACGATAGATAGATAGATAAACGAACTAGATAGATAGATAGATAGATAGATAGATAGATAGATAGATAGATAGATAAACGAACTAGATAGATAGATAGATAGATAGATAGATAGATAGATAGATAAACGATAGATAGATAGATAGATAGATAGATAGATAGATAGATAGATAGATAGATAGATAAACGAACTAGATAGATAGATAGATAGATAGATAGATAGATAGATAGATAGATAAACGAACTAGATAGATAGATAGATAGATAGATAGATAGATAGATAGATAAACGATAGATAGATAGATAGATAGATAGATAGATAGATAGATAGATAAACGAACTAGATAGATAGATAGATAGATAGATAGATAGATAGATAGATAGATAGATAGATATGAGAAAAGTGACAGAAATTAACATAGATCGGTAGATATATATGAACAGAGTGATCGAAATTAACAAAGAGATTGATTGATTGATTTTTACAGTTCATCAAACTTTTGTGAAGCATTTAAAGTTGAAACATATTTGAGATTTTTTTCGAGTGAATATGCCAGTAACACTTTTGGGAGAATAACAATACCTTGGACAGATACATGTCTTATTATTTAACCCATAGCTTGGGAAAGATGAGAGAGAGATTCATACATTCCCCAATGTTATTTGAAGGTAACTAACCCGACTGGAATTCGAACTCGGCTCTTCGATTTTTCACTCAATTCACATGCACATCCTTAATATACCTATCTTTATACATTAATATATATATATATATATATATATATATATATATATATATATATATATATATATATATATATATATATATATATATATATAAAGATATATAAATATTATATATATATATATATATATATATATAGACAGAGAGAGGGAGAAAGAACAGGGCAATAGATAGATAAATAGATCTATGCATACATACATATGCTTGCTTTGGTATATTACCAGAATCCTTTTTGTGCGTGCCTCCCAAAAGAACTTCGTTTGTCAGGTGTCTCTCCAGTTTTCGCGCCATTTCCATAGAAAGGCGGAAGGAAGGCATAAAAGCATTATTACTCATTTCCGCTTCTGCCTCGTTCACCACCCCGCACTCTCTCTCTCTCTCTTTCTCTCTCTCTCGCCTTTAGCCCCTTAAACTTTAAACTCCCTAAATCCTTTCGATTCCCCATCACTTCAACTCCTGCCCTTTTCCTCCCACCGTATCTCATTTCTTCTCTGTAATTCCCCGATGCACGTGCGACCGCAAAAGATCCGAGTCACGTCATGCAGACTCCGACACGCGCAGACCGACAGATAAGCATAATCCCCTGGCCCAATAATCTCCCGGCTTCTTCAATAGCCACGTCAAATCGAGACTTTCATATGGTTGTCAGGCATGGCACCAAACATGTTCATGATTATCTAAACCAGGTTTTCTCAATCTGAGTGATATCGCCCACCGGCGGGCGATTTCAACTGTTGGGTGGGCGATAAGCAACTGAATATAGGTCGATTGGAAATTTAAGTTGCAATATAGGGTTATGAGTATGAAAAAGGTATTTCAACGTATTTTACTCGAAAAAATATCCAAAGTAGAAAATGCAAAGAAACTATAAACCCCACCTAAAAAAAAAAACAGGAGGCTAAATGGTAATAACTGGGTCACGTTCCTAGATAATATATGCACTGCAAATAACGGATATTTTGCTTGGTTTCGTTTGTTTTGTTTTACGGTATATCAACCTCAATGGTTTATTTAATGCTGTCAAGATTTTTATTACTGGTAATAGTTTTCTCAAAAATGTATTGCTGGTAAAAAATCTTTCACAAAATGTATTGCAGGTATTAAAACCTATTTTTATACTTCCATAGTGTTTTTAGCCCTTTCAGGGGGTTAACTATTACAGGTCCTACTACCTTGGGCCAGGGTGGACCTGGGAGCACCAGCAATTAAGAGGTGGTTCCATGCTACTCAAAACCTTCTGATCGAAGTCTTGCTGTCGCATGTAGTTTATCGCCTTACTCAGGACGCCCATTTAATTTTATAATCACGAACAAAAATCGTTTAATCATTTGTCAACACTTATAACGCTAATCCTAACTGGAAAACTAAACCAGACCCTAAAAGTAAATTACATACATATTTTGCAATGGCCAAGTTTGTTTTCGTTTGTTCTTTAATACGGAAACAGCAGCAGCCACATAAGTCAGCATTATTTGTTATCCCCCTTTTGTATTTTTTGCTACATCATAAAATCAGCTTATGAACCAGTAACAGACTTTTACCAAGCAATTTTGGTATGCTTTTGAATATTCAGTACGCAGGCGGGCGGTGGAAAATC
Organism: Acanthosepion esculentum; assembly: GCA_964036315.1. Taxonomy (NCBI): domain Eukaryota; kingdom Metazoa; phylum Mollusca; class Cephalopoda; order Sepiida; family Sepiidae; genus Acanthosepion; species Acanthosepion esculentum. The sequence continues at coordinate 112,519,035 of OZ038483.1, read as the reverse complement.
TTTCCATGTTAAATTGGGCGATGATGTAAAAAAGGATAGGAAAACCTGATCTAAACTGTCCGCCGTATACAACGGAGTTCTCAGATCGATTATTAAAATAGCTTCGAGCGAATGAAGCCTCTAAGTGTTAAGAGGAGGCCAGCTTTTTTCGAGCCTTGTGGACGGGTGGTATAGGATCGTAAACAAAGTATTTACACCAAATAACAAAAGAAAAAACTGCAACAGTTGAGGACTTTCAACAGCAGTAACAACTAAAATGCATAACATATTAAACGCGAAACTGAAATGTCAGCATGATAGTTACGTCATTATTTTCTCTTTGAGTTACATGTACTATCCATTTTAGTGGTTTGTAGCCCTCAGGACCCAAAGAGTGTGAGTTCAATACCCGGTTAAGGCAGTGGAGAACTTGCAGAAGGGAATTAACAGGAGATAACTGATAACTGACATCCATTAAAAACATGGCACGTGGAACTAGAACAGTCTACCCCAGTGAGCGAAATAAAGGGTTCAGTTCAACATTCCAATCACCCGTAGAAGGCCGGAGCGTACAACAGCCGGAACGTTGTAATAAATATGGCGACAATAGTCCGAATAATGTAAATAGTGAAGAATTGTCGTGTATGGATGCTGAATGTTTCGAGTTACTCGCCTTGGAATCTCAAGTCTTTTTCCAATTCTCAAAACCGTCGTCAGAGTTATCTCTCGGCATCGCCAGCAGCAGCCTCAACGCGTTTTCCGTCAGTTTTTTTCTACAGTTAGAAATCGCCTTTTCAGTAGGCGATCTTTCGATTTGTAATTTCAAAAAAAAAAACATTAAATTGCGACAAAAATAACATAAAGGCGGAAAGAATGGCCTATCACGTTATCATAAGAAATGCGACTGTCACATCGGATTTCGTTTGGTGACTGTCGTTTCCGGCAACTTTCTAGGCCTTTCCAACACTACCCTTTATTCAAACCACGGTAATAAACTGTTCCCATTCTGATCTCCACGCAAGGGGAGATAACTCATATCAGTTTCTTCTCGCTCACTTCTCGCCTCTTTAGAATTTTCTCCAATCTTCTTTTTTTTCCCCCGTCAGCTACGATCTTCGAAAAATTTAAATACAACATAAAATCTTCTGTCTCTGGAAACCGTTCTTTTATTGTCCTTTCTGATCACTAGCGTTTTGTTATTTTTCTTTCAATCTCAGTAACCCCTTGCGTCTTAGTGGCATTATCGCCTTGCTTGGGGTGAAATGATTTTTAAAAAATAGACGTTAATTCCTCCTTGTGATCAACAGCAAAGGCAATGGTAATATTAGTTGTTTCCCTATAAGGAAACATTCGGCATTCATTGACCGAACAGCCAGCATTGCTTTCGGTTGAAATTTATAAAACAAACAATTTTTCAAACAATTTTTCAGGAAAACAAGTTTCTCAAGTCCAGTAGCTGTTATTGCTCTTTTCAGTACTGATAGGAGTTTCCTTCCGAAGCTTCTATTTGGAATTAGTACGAAATGTCAGCATGATAGTTACGTCATTATTTTCTCTTCGAGTTACGTGTAATATCCATTTTAGCTGATTGTAGCCCTCAATTGATAGAGTTTCTGTTATTTAGCACAGTTCTTTATTTGTGATTCTGTAGCGTCAGTCCTCAGTGTTCAAAGCAGGATGATCTCTTGTCAAGACCCTCAGGATTTACTTGCTCAAATGTGTCGAACACTGTGCTGGCAAAAAGTCACAAGTCATCGAGTACTCGTCTGGTCATAATGACAGATTATCCGCGATCTCCCAGAAACTATAACCAAGTTCCGCATAAATGCAGTATAAATCACAATTGGTCTCTGTGGTTGCTGAACAAACATAATTGTGCCTGAACATGCGTCTGCAACAGGGATCAGCTATTCACCCTAACAAACAGATGTACTCGGATACGAGTAGCCAGCCATTATACTCAGGGTGCGATGAATAGATTGTCGTCTAAATTAAGCCAAAATAAAAATAATACTGACATCTCATTTTATTTAACAAAATTACACAAAATTATCTTGAAATAGTAAAAAAGAAAATCTGTTCAATAAAATCGCCATTGACTTCAGCCACGGCCTCCAAACGACTTAGGAATGTCCTGAAACTCTTCTGGGCGGTCTCCTTGTTTAAATTGGTGAATGCTGAAAAAACTTTTGCCTTTAGTTAATCTTTAATTTTACAGGGAGTTTTGTTGGTTTCTCGCTAAACTGTACCCTACACATAATAAAACTCAAGGGGGTTGCAGTCTGGGGAGTTAGGCAGCCAGATGTAAAGGATGATGTAGTCGCAGAACATATCTGACAGCCATGACTGGGTTCTCCTGCTTGTGTGGCATGGTCCAGTTGCCAGACATAGGTTCTTCCAGGAGTGACCCTCTTGACACTGGACAGTGATACCACCTCATTGCGCTTGATGTAGACCTTCGTGTTGCGTCTGATGTCCTGTGGGAAAATAAATGGAGGCATAACGTGATGTTGACTGGATATATCATCCAACTCTTTCCGAATCCTCTGCACTGTCCTCAGATTGGCACCCAAACACTCTGAAATGTTCGTCTTGGAGCTTCCGGTGTGAATGCCAAACAGTACAGCATGCCGTTTCCAAATTTCTAGCGGAATGAATTACGTTATGGTGCTCTTTTTCTCACAGACGGTGTCCAAAGGACCCTACTATACTGTACAGTCGACAAATTCAAAGACAAACAACGCACATGAGAGAAATTAAAATATAAAATGGCGACAATTTCCCCATCACACCCTGTATTATTCGCTTATTACATAAAACGTTATTTTGGCAGTTACCCGTATTTGAGTAGAAGCCCCGTTTTTATTTTAAACACTATTTCGTTTGTCGCTCTGCACATTGGAGAAATAAATATTGCTTAATATAAAACGCAGCCTCAACTCAAATGCGTGTATCCAATAAAAATAAATATTGAAGTAATAAAAATATGTCGCCATGTCAAATTAAAAAATCTATTAATTCTTTAATATATGTATATATATATATATATATATATATATATATGTGTGTGTGTGTGTGTGTGTGTGTGTGCGCGCGCGTGTGTGTGTGTGTGTAAAAAATTCTCAGAATTAATCAATAGAAAAAGAAAATATGTATGATGGAAAAAAAAAATTAGAAAAAAGGTATGTTTCGTCCACTACGGACTTTTCAAGGAAAAAAAAAATTAAATGAATTTATTTGAACAAAGTATCTATAAACACAAGCAGAATGTTATTAGTTACTAGAAGAATTTAGAAACACTCATACTTATTCATTAGGTCAACAGAAAAATTATGCCATTTACTTTTTATGCTTAAAGAGAATTTTTAAAGACCATTATGGATATAATCAGATCTATAAACACCCATAACAATAAAGCAAGCTTATACATTTGTCGCCATTTTATAATTTTTATTTCGCGCATGCGCGTCGTTTGTTTGTGTTTTTGTCGACTGCACAGTATAGTAGGGTTAGTTGGGCGCCGTCTGGGAGAAAAAAAGAGCACCATGACGCAATTCATTACGCCAGAAATTTAGAAACAGCATGATGTACTGGTAGGCATTCGCGCAGGAAGAGACATTTTCTCAATCATTGTGGATATAATCAGATTTAAAACACCCCTAACAATAATATTTCTGTGCGCCTGAAATTTAATTCATAATATAAAAATAAGCTCTGCCATTTTATATGGTGTTGAGCATTTTTCTTTCTGCTATGCATCCACGGCAGACTCATTTTAAGAGCTTCGTTTTTTTCTATTAAAATATATATATGTGTGTGTGTGTGTGTATATATATATATATATATATATATATATATATATATTTATATATATATATATATGTGTGTGTGTGTGTGTGTGTGTGTGTGTGTTTAGGCAGCAATCCTTCTTTCATGCACATTTCATTAAAAACGACTGACAAGGTGCTATTATTTAGTATTTTTATATAATTTCTCGTGCGATCTAATAATTTTTTTCCTTTCCGGATGACAAATTATATAAAAATTGTCCGAATGTTCTTTAAAGCCAAGCGCTTTCGGCTATACATTTAGCCATTTCAAGGATTATATTTTAACTGCTAAAATTAGA
>OZ038483.1:112409927-112509927 GCA_964036315.1 Acanthosepion esculentum | reverse complement strand
AAATAAAAATATGCAATTTAAGAAAGAAAGAAAGTAAGAAAGAAAGAAAAAGAAAATACAAATTCTTAAAGAAAGACGGTAAAAAAGAAAGGATGACGCACAAAAATACATATTGCCTGAAAGAATGAAATAAAAATGTGAAGCATAAAAAAGAAAGACAAAAAGTAAGAAAGAAAGAAAGAAAGACAGACAGACAGACAGACAGAAAGAAAGAAAGAAAGAAAGAGAGAAAGGGAGAAAGAAAGAAAAATACAGATGTTACCTTTCCTCCCCTCGCCTCATAAGATCCATTAATGCAAATGCATTACCCAACCCTTTTTTCCACCATCAATGGCAGCCACCTTAAATAAAGACGTCCATATTTGGTGGATCGTGCATGTAATGGAGGAGGCGGTGGAAACTCCCGCCAAAACAAATAAACGTCTTGTAGTCTACTCTTGTTTGGCAGCGGGCCGCCTTCCCGTCTTGTACTGCCTTAAACAAACGATGATCGAAATCAAAATGCCACCTCGTCTCCGTTACTAAATGCACGTCTTCTTCCTCCTCTCGTTCTCTCGTTCCTTGCTCGTCGCTCTCTCTCGGGGAACCAAAGGAAGTCTTGTCGATGGCGCCGGTTCCTGCGTCCATTCGTCTTCTGTCCTACACTTGTGTTTGTGTATTTTGTCTTCATCCAAATGGCAAGATGCGGAGCTAACAGAAATGAGGTTGGAGTCGGGAGGGCGGATTATCGGACGGAAGCTGAGGGAAAAACAACGACGTACCCCACAACGGAAGTGATGTCAAGTTATCATTTGTGATCAAGGGGCGGGGATGGGAATACGCTCGCTACTTGTCTTGTTTTTTTGTTTTTTTTATTATTATTCCTTTTTTTCATTTGTCCAAAAAGATTGATTCTCATGCATACATCATATCTATCTCTGCTCTTGTTCACACACACGCACATGCGCACACATGCACACACACACATGCACACACATGCGCATGCACACACACACAGATAGATAGATAGATAGATAGATAGATAGATAGATAGATAGATAGATAGATAGATAGATCGATAGATAGATAGATAGATAGATAATGTATATATTGTGTGTAACAGCAAAATTGTCCAAAATTGTGTAAAAAAAAAATTGCCCAATTGTTAGATTAAGCTCTGAACCGTTGTATATTAGAAATGATTAAAGATATATTACTGGAACTCTCCGAGGTTTTTATAACACTATTGGCCTCTACTTTGAGCAATAAGAATGTATAATTACTCTCCAAGCTTAAACAGAAGAATCGTGATGAAATCGATCATAAACTAAAACTATATGTTCATCATTAATTAATCATTGCTAAGGATTGTAAGCTCATGAAGGATTGAAATAAAGTTCAAATATATATATATATATATATATATATATATATATATATATATATATATATATATTCCAGTATCCTTTTCTAACATTCAAGATGATCTTCGCCCACTCTAACCTTCTAACCTTCTGACCTGGAGTAAAAAGGTGCCGCAGAGGTTTCACGTATGATTTCATTTTCAAATCTTTTTTCACTGATCTTTGGGCAGTCATAGCTGAAACTCCTCTATCACGTGCCAAACGTCTTATGAATTGAGTTGGATCTTTTCTCAGTGATCTCTTTTGCTCTCTTCTTTTTGTAACCCCCTGATCCTCCTGTTTTCCCTTCTACTGTTCCCGCTTTTTTAAAACTTATTCACCGTTCTCTTGATGCTATACACACACACACACACACACACACACACACACACACACACACATATATATATATATATATATATATATATATATATATATATATATGCAATTTAGTTTAATTTTAGCTGACAATGTCTATCCGCTTAATTTTTCCCGCATTTTTCTAATACATTTTAGTTGCGTAACAGGTCAGTAGTTATTTCTTTGTTTCTAAATAAATTTTCCTGTTTCTTAATACTTTGCTTAGTTTTTGGAAGGCACTTTTCGCTACCCCAATGCGATTACTAGACTAAAATCATTTATAAAAGATTTCTAGAGCTAAATTATTTTCAGTGCACATTTATAGGAAGTCATTTACAAATTCCTGACTAAATTTATGGGATAAGCAGCTATCTTTTTTTTATTATTTGTAGTCGGGATTATATCAACATCTTCGTTTTTATTATCAAAACGTTTAGGTCGATGTTACAATCTGGGCTCATTCAGCTGTCTGTGGATCTAGGTAACCATTAAGCTGTTTCGAATTAAACACTTTATTTAATCTATGGGTGTGGATTGTCTTCGTTCTGATATCCAAGCCCATTGTTCTTTTGTTTTGGTCAATTGTATTTTATTATTGCTCAGCTGTTGCTTGTCCAGTTTTCACATAGATTAAGTATACATAGACATCAGTATTAGAACAGTATATCCCCTGTTAACCGTAACATGAAATCAAATGTTCCAGTTCAAACTTCCATTTAGGTTGGTCCGGATCAGAGACACGTGAAAAAAAAACAGAAGCTACAACGACCGAAATGTTGTGACAGTAACACAAAAATTGATGTCATTAATCCGAGTGTAAATAATGACAATAATTATTTACAAAGCATTATGGTAGTAAAAGATGTGTGGGTAGTAGTAAGGATATCGATAGTGAATGTGGAATCGACGATCCGAGTTCGAATTCCAGGCTAATCAGTTATGTTTTTTAGTGAGTGGGAAATAATAATAACTCTCTTCGCCCAATCCTTTCAAATTTGGGGAACTGAGGAATACGAGAGAAAGGAATTCGCGAGCCTATGTGAAATTTTCTTTGGAGCAATGAAAATCATGCTTTCAAAGAAATTAACTGGTGAGCTGAAAAGAAGAAAGAAAGGAATGTGCAAGTCTACGTGAAATTTTCTTTAGACCAATGAAAACCTTGCCTTCACAGAAATGGACTGGTGAGCAGAAAAGAAGAAAGAACTGAATTAGCAAGCCTATGTGAAATTTTCTTTGGACCAATGAAAACCATGCCTTCACTGAAACTGAATGGAGAGCTGAAAAGAATTCGCAAAGCTATGTAAACACTTCTTTGGAACAATGAAAACATTGCCTTCACAAAAATTAGCCGGTCAGCTGAGAAGAAAAATAAAAGAAAATAGTGAGCCAATCCGAAATTCTTCTTCATATAGAATGAGAAGAAAAATTAAATTTAAAAGGAGAAGAGTGCTTGATCTCATGTGAAAAATTTCGTTTCACTTCCTCGCGACCAGCGTTGAAGTTCTTGCCAGTGTGAAATTATGAGCCAATTATATTGTCAGCCTCAAATCAAGCACGTGAGACTTAAAAGTATTTTCCCTCAACAATCCAAATAAGCTGAGTATTTCAAACTTTCTCTCTTCGACTACTTTTAATGTCTGCAACCTTATATCCTTTCTGTGAGCAACGAACTCTTTTACCTTTGTTTTAAACATTTTTGAATAGTATTTTTTGTCTGATCATTTAATGTGTTGTATGAACATTTCCTCTTCATGACAAGAGGTTAAAACTACGGACTTCTGATTTATTTTCCTGAAACGAGCTGCTGACACATATCCAAGCGTGTAAATTCTTAAATGAATTCCTTGTCTTGTTTGGTTAAAATTACCCGCGTGTTTCCTCGTCATTTTCATCTTTCACTAATCTTCTTAGCGTGGGTAAATCAACTGTTCATTTTAACTCCTAAGTCCCACCCGACTACACGTTCATTATACGTAGAAATGCCTTTCTTTCCCGGAAATGAGATCAATGGCAGCCTATATTGGGCTCTATAGACTTACGTGGTAAAAAACCTAAGTGAAGGAAAACGCTGAGTGCCAAGGCAATGAGAATTTGCTTCACTATCTTTCACAGAAATGCATGGCAATTTACAGATATTAAAGAATCGTCTACGTCTCGGAGGTATAAGGCAGTATTGCGGGTTATTTTTACTGCAGTGAAATCGATAGGAACGGATTTCTATTGAAAAGTCATTTATAATGCAGTTTATTCGTAAATTCATTTGCAATGCATTTTCATATTGAAACATTTTGCAGAGGGAGTAGCCATAGTCTGATGCAAAATAAGTAACAGAAGTCCAAGAAACAGAGTTGACAAAATCTGCAATAGGCAATAACAAGAAAAAAGAAAGGAAGAGGGTAAAAATAATATAAAGCAAGCAAACAATATACGCATGGCAAAGTAACAGTAATATAGCAAAAAGTTCACAAACTAAGAATTGGCGTTGACCCACAAAAGCAAGTTCGGACAAGTGTACGTAGAGTTCTGACTTCAAGACAAGAGAGATCGAGAACCGGCCTATTTTATTGGCTAGGGAAAAAAAAATCCCAGGATGCATTTGTGTGCTTCTGCCTATAAAATGGGAAGGAGCAACTGTTTAACAGTAATTCCTAAATGGATTGATTTTTTTACATCATGGGGTGTGCTTTAGGTCCCTTGTGAATATGTGGTATTGTGCTACATGTAGGATTGGGATGTGATGGACAAGTTCTTGTGGTGATTGTGCATATTGTATTGAATGAATGGGTCGTGAATGTGATTAACTAGGACTGGGATAGTCAGTGAAGACCAACCTTTTCACCATTAACCCTTCGGACTTCTGTCACGATTTTTGTAAAATTACAAATATAAATAGTCATTCTTTAATGGATTGATATCGACATATTTAGAATTGAGATGTAAGTTCCATTCAAGAAACTTCTTCCCATAAACTACGGCTTTGTGAAACTCCCAAGAGGACGTTTCCTATACAATCTTTAACATTTTAGGCATGTGAAGTGATGGATAGTGGCTTCGATTGAGGAATCGGAGAGTCGAGTTCGAATTCCAGTCATATCCATTTCATTCGTGTTAAAGCTCTTACGTGCTAATACTCTTGGGAAAGGAATGATTCCTCTTTTTTTGTTAAATAGCAGTACAGATTGGATTCTATAGCAGAGAAAGTAACTCCGAATTCAAAACTGTATGTAGCCATGGTGTAGCACATACTATACCGCTAAAGAAAGGGTCGTTTGCATTGGCTTGGGTGGCAACCGGTCTAAGAGAAAGTAACTCTGAATTCAAAACTGTATGTAGCCCTGGTGTAGCACATACTATACGGCTAAAAAAGGATCGTTTATATTGGCTTGGGTGGCAAGCGGTCTAGGAGAAAGTATCTCTGAATTCAAAACTGTCTGTAGCCCTGACGTAGCACATACTATACGGCTAAAGAAAGGATCGTTCGTATTGGCTTGGGTGGTGACCGGCCTAAGATAAAGTATCTCTGAATTCAAAACTTTAAGTAGCCCTTATGTAGCACATACTATACAGCTAAAGAAAGAATTGGTCACATTGGCTTGGGTGGCAACCGGTCTAGGAGAAAGTATCTCTGAATTCAAATCTCTATATAGCCCTGGCGTAGCACATACTATACAGATAAAGAAAGGATCATTCGCATTGAATCAATGATCCCGACTACGGTCAAATGATGATGACTATCTGCATATTTGTTGTTGTTACTCCAGGACAGAAAGTTAGAATTTTAGAGAGGACCAAGATCATCTTGAATGTTATTATCCTGGAATAATATATATATATATATATATATATATATATATATATATATATATATATATATATTTGCACTTTATTTTACTCCTTCGTGAGCTTCTGATCCTTAGCTATGATTACTTAATGATTGAGGAAACGAATAGCCGAATTCGAATTCCAGTCGGATTCATTACATTCACTTACGTGCTAATAAGTTTTGGATCCTCTTTTTCTTCCCCCAGCTATGGGAAAATAGTAGGACTGACTGGGTTCTATAGCCTTGAATGGTTTAAGAGTAAGTAACTCTGAATTCAAAACTGTACGTAGCCCTGGCGTAGCACGTACTATTCAGCTAAAAAATCGGAGTTGCAACCCCTGAGGCAGTTCGTCGCTGATTTCACCCTCGCTCTGACCTTGCTGTTCCTTTGGATCCATCAGCGACGTGGAGATGGGGAATATGCTCTATACCATCCTTCCCAGACTTGATCCTACCTTACGGATGGGTGGGATCAGAATCATGGTCATTGATGACCGGAGGCCTATCTATCTAACCTGTTCAAGTCTAGGATCAACCTTTTTCCGCTCATATCTCCGTAAACCGTGCTGCTTGCTCTATAACCCTCCACCTTGACTGGCCCGTACATCGTTGGATATCATCGGAAAATAAATGACAATTCTATGAGAAACTTTAGCCTTTTTTTAAAAAACGATAAACATTTAATATCTAATGAGAAATTTCGCCGACATTTCTCTGTTTATTTGTCTTGTGCCAGACTAATAAAAATAACTCTTAATAAAAAGAGTTCCTAAGAAAAAAAAACATGCGTTTGCGCCCACGAATATGTTTGTCTGTTTGTGTGTATGTGTGTGCGTGTGAATGCTGATACCAGTGTGCTTGTGTAGTTTTGATCCGACCGTTGAATTTGAGTTCCATATATATTTCCAACTTTTCCAGTGTGAGCGCCATTTTATTTTTTTATTTTTTTTTACCGCCCAGCCGCCCCCTCCGCCACACGTTTTGAGGCAGAACGTCATGAAAATCAGCTTTGCCTCGGCCCACCACACCTAAATCTCCCATCACCAAAGGGATATCATTTTTAATGACATAATCAAAATTCCAAAACTACAAGAAAGCCTGATTTCCCGCCGTTCGGGTTTCGTTCATTGCCTTTCCCCTATTTCATGCCGATCACCCCACCAAACCCCATCCAAGCCGAGACGACTGCAAGAGCGTGCCCTCAATCGACCGAAAAGTTACCTCGAAAGAAAACCTTAGCGATGATCAAATCGAAAAACCTTATCTCTTTCCGAAAGATTTCTTGAACGTGAGGATGGGGGTCATTACTCAACTGCCAGGCAAATATAATTAAATTTATTCTGAAAAAAAAGTCTGGGAATGGTTTTGCGTTTGTGGGTTTTTTAAGGTTCCACATGATTAAGCTATATATAATATTTCATCCCTTGGTCAACTGGGGATAGAAAGATTGTGTTGCGTCAAAACGTTTGAATGATTTTGCGTTTGTGATTTTTTAAGGTTCCACATGATTAAGCTATATATAATATTTCATCCCTTGGTCAACTGGGGATAGGAAGATTGTGTTGCGTCAAAACGTTTGAATGATTTTGCGTTTGTGATTTTTTAAGGTTCCACATGATTAAGCTATATATAATATTTCATCCCTTGGTCAACTGGGGATAGGAAGATTGTGTTGCGTCAAAAAAGTGTGTGGATGATTTTGCGTTTGTGATTTTTTTTTTAATGCTCTACATGATTAAGCAATATATAATATTTCTTCCTCGGCACCCCTAGCCGGCGTAATGGTTAGCAAGCTTGTCTCGCTAGAACGATTAAGACTGAGTAGTGAGTTCGATCCTCACTGGGTGCCCCTACTTTCGGCCTTATGCCACATCTAAGCTACGCTTGGAAAATCACTATAATATTTCTTCTTTTGGTCAACTGGGAATAGAAAGATTGTGTTGCGTCAAAAAGTCTGAATGATTTTACGTTTGCAATATCTTTAGGCGGCACGGTGGAGTATTGGATTGAGGAATCGGGGAGCTCAGTTCGAATTCCAGTCGAATCCATTGCATTCATTTTTCGTGCTAATACCCTTGGGAAAGGTATGTTTCCTCTTCTTCTCCTCCTCTCCAACTATGGGTAAATAGCACGTCAGATCGGGTTCTATAGCCTTTGATGGCAACTGGTCTACGACAGAAAGAAATGGCAACCTACTACGGGAAAAATCTGCCTCGTCAATCATGTATCTTTCGATACATGATCGCCTAAGCGTGTATCACTCAAGGCACATAACTGACTGACTTTTTAAGCCTCCACATGATTGAGCTATATATAATATTTCTTCCCTTGATCAACTGGGGATGGAAAGATTGTGTTGCGTCAAATTTTTAAGCAGCTAATTCCTGGTGTAGACTATACATTCCTTCTGTATGTTATAGCTTCATACTTGATTCATTATTCGAATATTGTAAACGGCTTGCGGCCACATTACGTTGCAGCACTGGTTTTCTAACTATCACCAAAGTTAAGCAACGTCGAGTCTAGTAACCGCTTGGGAATATGAGGTGCAGCAAGCTTGGATGTGCGGTTGGTGTAATGGATGACGGCTAAGTTAATGGAATAAGATCACCCAGCAAGAAATTGAAAATTTAATTTCCTCATGTAGTCGAAGATGTCAAAGTGTGATTGAAGCTAAAGGGCTCCAAACTAAATATTAAATAATTCCAGTATTCTCTGTCATTTTTTTTATTATTTTGTTATTTTTTCAACCGTTCTGATCATTTTGGCCGCCTTGGGTTTTGCAGTAAATCACTAAATCATCCATAACATTTGTATTATCCTCTCAAATTAGACCTAAATCTCAGACAATAACAATTAATATCGTATTTATTGTCTGTGAAAATTAGAGAATATAAAACAACTTTGATAAAAACTTATACCTACTTTTCTAACGAAAACAATGCTGTTCTGAACATTTTGGCCGCAACTATATATATATATATATATATATATATATATATATATATATGTATAAACCAAAATTGCACATAAATATCTTGAAATGATAAAGGCTAAATATATTCCCTAAAATCAACATTGGCTTCAATTACGGCCTCCCGACGACTTCGGAATCTCATGCACCTCTTCTAGATGGTCTCCTTGTTTAAGTTCGTGAATGCTGCCATGATCCTTGCATTCAGTTCATCTTTGGTGTTACAAGGAGTTTTGTTCGTCTCTCGCTGAACTGCGCCCCACGCATAATAATCAGGGTGCTGCAGTCCGTTGAGTTATGTGGCCAGATGTAAGGGCTGACGAGATCGTGGAAATTGTCTGAGAGTCATGAATGGTTTCTCCTGCTTGTGTGGCATGTTGTACAGTCCTGTTGCCAGACAAAAGGTCTTCCAGAAGCCATCCTCTTGACCCAGGTAGCACTATCTCCTCGGGGTACCTGATGTAGGCCTCCGTGTTCAGTCTGAAGATGAATGGAGGCATAACATTACCAGCGCTAGCGATAACACCAAGCTCCTTCGTAATCACCATTAGACTCATCCGACTCTTTCTGAATCCTCTGCACTGTCCTCAGATTGACACACAGACACTCTAAAATGCCTGCATTCGAGATTCCGGCAAGAATACTAAGACGTACCGCATACCGTTTTCAAATATCTGGCGGAGTGAATTGCGATTTGGTGCTCTTTTTCTCACAGACTGTGCCAAACTGACCCTACTATACTGTGCAGTCGACAAAATCAAAACAAACAAGGAGCATGCGCAAAATTAAAAATATAAAATGGCGACAATTTATCCATCGCATCCGATACATACATATATATATATATATATATATATATATATATATATATATATATATATATATATGATGGACTCTCCCGTCCTATTCTACGTCTTTAGGTCAAGCAGATCAGTTTCTAGGAACCGACAACCAGACACCAGCATACATGATTTGATTATAGTGCAGAACCTGATGCAACACTTGTCACAATGTCCCCAAATCACCCTCCACAGGATTTGAATTCAGATTGTCCTTCTCCTAGACCAGTTGCCATCCAAAGCTATAGAATCCAGTCTGTCCGGTTATTTACCCAAAGGTGGAGGGAAAAGATGATTAATACGTTCCCAACGGTATTAGCACGTAAGTGAATGTAATGGATTCAACTGGAATTCGAACTCGGCTCGCCGATTTCCTCAATCCGAGCCGCTCTCCACCACTCCATGTTTTGACTGATCTTTCAACTACCTGATGAATATTCATGAATGTTCTCAAATTTAAAAGCCTTGATGAACAATTCTGAAATTTTATTTAGTAATTATTATTATTTTCCTCTAACAATAGGAGTAGACAAGTTTCTTTGTCGTCCGGTTCACACTCCTCCTCGGATTTTTGAACAGGAGTAGAGGTTTATCCCTTGTTTCCTGTTTACGTTTGAGTTTCGGCTTCCTCCCACGCTGTACTTCTAACGTCTCCGAGTGATCTCTGGAATTTTATTCACCAATTAATTCAAGTCAGATATATATAAATATGTATGCATATACACATGATGGTTGCCTTTCGTTATCGATCATGGCCATCAGACAACATCCCGCAAAGATTCACCGGTTACACGCACGGAGATAACTTTTAAACCCGGTCAGTGATTTGCATTGTTTTCCACTGACTCGTCGGCTATGAGGTACGGTTTATGGCATTTGACTGCCATGAACCTGTAATACTGCTGGAAGACATCATAATAGTAATGGCTTTTAAGGCTACGGTTAGCCATACGTCCCACCCAGAAAAGATCTCACAAAGACATCATCGTGTAATGCCTTGGAAGAAAGACGGTGCACAAGGTCAATCCCGCTCACTGAGCAACGCAAGTAATGATCTGAAAAGAAGAGGATGTCAACATGATCGGTTCCTAGTGTTCCTCGGGTGTTAAATCAAGATTTTCCTTCTCCTAGGGTGATGTCCTAACAAGGGATAAGGGACCTCTACCCGCGCACCCAATGGTTCTCATTGCAGGCGTTGGGGTGGCGATTACTGACCGCCATCAGCCGGGTTCAGCATTTGCGCATAGCTGAGACGCTAACAAGTGCTACCACCGCAAGTCGGGATGGACCTTGGAACAACAGCAATCAAGAGGTGGTTCCACAATCCTCAATATCGCCAAACTTCCGATTGGCTCAGATAGATAGATAGATAGATAGATAGATAGATAGATAGATAGATAGATAGATAGTGAAATTGCTAACTAGACGCTTCTCTATGGCTGAATTGTTAACGTCACGTCAGGTTAAATGACGGTTCCTATAAGGTTTACAGGTCCAATTTCTGTTTGAGGATGCATTTCTCGAACATTTAGGCTGGTAAATACTGTTTAATAAAAAAAGCCATTTACTCAAATATATATATATATATATATATATATATATATATATATATATATATATAGATGATAAAAATGTGATAGATTGATAGATAGAAAGAAACATGCTGATAGATCGATAGATAGAAACATGATGAGATAGATAGATAGATAGATAGATTGGAAAATACAGAGAGAGAGAGAGAGAGAGAGAAAGAAAGAAAGACCGACAGAGATAAAAAAAAATTGTTGGTGACTGATACACATGAACAGATAGATAGATAGATAGATAGATAGATAGATAGGAACATGCTATGACAGAGAGGACATTAATCTTAGTCAAACACTAAGTCAAAATCAGTGACAGAGAGATTTTGTGTATTATCCGGCACCTCCTCCCAGAAACGAATTCCCTCTTCATTGCTCTTCTATTCAACGAACGTCCTTTGCAATTTTCCCTGACTTGCGTGTCACCCATTTTGAAGCAGGAGATTTGTTTTCCGCAGCGTACCTTCCAAATTCTCTTAAATCTATCGCTTAGCGACTTACTTGACACGACAGATTTTACTCGGACGCTACTCCCATTTTTGTTAACCGAACCATAAAAAGAAAACGTCTTTTGTTATAGTTTCTGTTATCTAATAACTTTGCCTGATTCTATTCCTGTGTATCGAAGCGTGTATAGTAGTATATCTTTAAAAAAAAAGAAAAGAAAAGGTAAAAAGGAACGCATTGTGTCATCGTAGATCGTCTAGTCTTGTGTACTTTGAGTTCTCCTAGCTTCATGTGCTTATTCAAGCGATAAACGTTCGCCCAGTACCCGTTCTTGATATTTCACTTCCTGTTTGTGAGCATCAAGGGGGTCATGATTCGACCCTTGCCATCGTGGCCCCTGCAGCTCACATACCAACCTAGATCTACTTTTTTTTTTCGTTCGAGTCCTTTCTATTGTCCTATTGTCTAAAAAGCACGCTATGCCGTCAGGCTGCGGTGAAGTGTATCGATTTAATTTAGTTAACGAGAAAACCCCATTCTATAAAAAAAAAGGGGTCATACTAATTTCTTAGCACACTTTATTTCTACAGTAATAATTTATATTAATAATCTACATATTATTATCATTGTTAATAAATATGTCCCGGAAAGGGATATATTTGATCGAAGTAGCTAAGCGGTTTTGCTACTATAACCTAGGAGTACACGGTAGGAGTAATCGACCGGTACTCGTCGGAGTCGCAGGTAATATGCTTAGGCAATACGCGTAGACCAATGGCGTAGTCCAATGGACGTCGTTAGTGACTTGATCAATATTAATTACTGTAAACAATACAGTAAACGTGGCACAAGGCCGAAAAGGGGTTATGGGGAAAAGGACGGTCATCATTTGTCTTAATTTATAAGTGAGCTAGCCACAACCACTGACCCAAACATACAAAAACAATAATCCTAGCACCAAAACAACACCTTCATACTTGCCTTTCTTACTACATCCACCAAAATACCTCATTGTCTCAATGAAAATCCTAAATAGTCCCCATATGTACAAATCGTTGTCTGTGAGGGGAATAAAAAAACAACAACAAGCTAAAAACACCCCAATGATATATATACAATATGGTAATAAACTATTTACAAGAAACTAAACAAAATCATGTTAGTAATAAAAAAAAAAAAACACAAACCTTAAATGTGGGAGAAATATCAGTTAACTGGACGAAATCGATGCGGGACTATAAGAATATGGAAAAACATTCATCCATCCCAAGCACTCACACAGACATGCACTCATTCTGACACAACAACAAATACGAAAAACACACACACGAAACGAAAAGCGCCCCGCATCCACCAGAGAACTGACATCACTGACCACCTAACGAGGGAGGGGATGGAGAGTTAAACTAAGGGAAAAAAGGGACAGAAATAAAAGGGGCCAATGAGCATCGGGAGTGACTTGATCTCCCCTGGTCACTCCGTCAGTCTGTATTTATGACTGACATCAGCCAATCATATTTCAGCGCGGGGGAGCACAGGTGTATGCATCTTCCATTATATGAGTTAATATTGTTCTTTTTTTTAAATTATCGTTATAGCTATTGCGATTTTCACACCTTCTGCATCAGGTAGTTCTGGTTCGAGTTCATCCAACAGCAAGTCTCTCAAAGTTCCAGCGGGGTTGCGACCAAAGTGTAGTACCTCTTCTCCTCCTGTAATTCAGTCTTCGTTCAGTTTACGGTTTTGTAATTGTTGTAACCTAGGGAAGGTTACTGAACAGAATAACCAAACGAAGGTTGGTAATGAACGATAACACCTAGGACAAGAAAAACGCATATAAGATTCGCCAGCGGTGCGTAGATATAGTCAACTGCTAGAAGTGAGTCAAGTGAATTCCACAATGAATCTCCAACTTCAGGATATCTTCCAACCGGCCAGATGTGGCACAAGGCCAAATTTAATATGGGGTATCCACGCCCTTAGGCTCGGCCAACATTTTCCCCACAGACCCCATATAAAACGGGATCGGGTAGCTGTTTCCTGAGACGAGAGTTTGCCCTTCGACATAACGTCGTCTGGGGATCCTCTCTGCCTCCAGGCAGAGTGTTTGATCAGCACAGCTGGAGACTAATCGCCAGCTGCAGACCAACATACAGTATTTACTACTATATTTATGTGAATGGGGACGTACCCATTATCGTCCGCGGGTACGCTACAAAAGTAATATTAAAAGAATTCGTGTCCCTGATTCTTTCACCATTCGGTCAGTTTTAGATCTACTGTAGTGACAGGCTGCAATCATCTTTATTTTGGGGGGGGGGGTGTTTTACATATTACTTTATTTGCAGTGGTGTCCAGTAATATGAATCTCTTTTCGGGGTGTATGATGAAATTTGTTTGGCCTTAAAAAAATATTGCGTCATCATTGATTGCATCAGATTTTTATCACGTCCAGACACTATTGTCTCGACTGTCGATTAGTTGTCCTACGGCCATTGTCTGCGATGGACGTTACTCCAAGGAAGCGTACAAAAATTGTAACGCTGCACAAAGACACTGGTAAGTCTTACCAGTGAGAAAATCAAAGTATTATAGACAGGCCCGAACTTTTTCCTGATTTAAATCCAATCGAGAATTTGTGGTCAGTGTGCAAGGAACGACATCGTGGAATGGACATAGGAAGTACAAACATGTGCACTGGGTCATGTTTCATTGGAAAATATGAAAAAAGTAAATAACAACGGTATTATTCGTTTTGTTTCAATTAATTTGCACGAGGGTCTATATGCATGTTCATGGGCAGCCCATAAACGACTTTGTGTTACATCCTACCACAGTGGGGAGTTCAGAAAATACAGAACGCCTTTTCCTGGCTTTCGCGTCGGTAACTGTGACGAAAGTAGCACCAGGAATTCCAACTCTGCAGTAGTATTTTCCTTGATGAATACCGATGCCAAAATGGCAAGGCCAAAATGCCAATGGTCGTAGCGACTGACCAATGTTTGTCCTTGAACTGTATTTACGACAGGCCGCGTTAACCCGAACTTATGTCCTATTCTAGCATCGTAGCGAAGTGAGTTATGTGCATAGCATCCCCGTTTATTTTTTTTATTATTATTATCGTCCAAGTTATACGCGATCATGGTTCTCCACGACTTCTTATCCTTTATAGCTCTGAGCAATGTTTGGATTTACGCTATCTCTCCTAATCCCTGTTTTGGTAGATTATTCGCTGCTTTCCTCTGTCCCTATTTACTTCAATATGCCCTGTGAGTGTTAAATTTTCCAGGCCCTCTTTCCTTATAATGCACCCTAGACATGTCAAGACCAAATATCATTCTTTTATTCTAAGTGTCCTTTTCGTTTCCATTCTGCTTAAAACTTCGTTGTTGCTCATATGTTCAGTCCATGGTATTCTCAGCATCCTTCTGTAGAATCAAATTTCTGTTGGCTCAAATTTCTTCTTTGTCTCTGAAGAGACTTTCCATTATTCACTGCCATATACGATTTGAGGTGAAATGATTAAAAATTAACATATATATATATATATATATATATATATATATATATATATATATATATATCCATCTTTGCAGTGCTGTCTAAGAAGTTAGTTACATATGAGTGCGAGTTTAATTGGGTAATCAACTTACACTATTTACATTATTCGGACTATTGTCCTCATCTTTGTCGCCATATTTATAACAAAGTTTCGGCCGTTGTTCAGGTGGTTGGAATGTCGAACTGAACCCTTTATTTCGCTCACTGTGGTAGACTGTTCTAGTTCCACGTGCCATGTTTAATGGATGTCAGTCATCAGTTATCTCCTGTTAATTCCTCTCTCCAAGTTCTCCACTGCCTTAACCGGGTATTGAACTCACACTCTTTGGGTCCTGTCACTGGATATAACTAACGCCTTTATCCACTGTGCCATGTGTCCTTGGATTTCTAGGTATTATAATTTCTCTGGCACTACATATTCCTGGTTCCCATATTGTATTTATTTCTATGTTTGGTCGGCTCAGGAGATTTTTGTGGCGTAGCATATGTGTCGATTCCTTAAGTTTATGAATTTTCCAATGGTGTTCTTTGTTTATGATCTCAACCTGATCCCACAGAGGGCAGTGATCTCCATTTTCTCTCAATATGTGGTCAGCCACGCCTGATTTTACCACTTTCCCTAGTGTTACAGCTTTCTGGTGTTCTTGAAGCCTTACCTTAAGGGGGCGGCCTTTATTTCTTTCCGCAGCTGCACCGGATATCGTACACACAGTCTTTAGTCATGTTCTCCTTTATGAGGGGGTCTTGCTCGGAAGAGATATCTGCAAACTGTCGTCGAGCTTTTGAAGTTTCAACATGGCACGTGGAACTAGAACAGTCTACCCCAGTGAGCGAAATAAAGGGTTCAGTTCGACATTCCAACCACCTGAAGAAGGCCGGAGCGTACAACGGCCGAAACGTTGTAATAAATATGACGGCAAAGATGCGGACAACAGTCCGAATTATGTAAATATTGAACATAATAACTCATCTCAAATATATAAACAGATATAGAAGGGCGGAGCGTACAACGGCCGGAACGTTTTAATAAATATGGCGCCAAAGATGAGGACAATAGTCCGAATAATGTAAATAGTGCACAGAATACCCCATCTCAGAAATATAGACAGATATAAAAGGCCGGAGCGTACAACAGCCGAAACGTTGTAATAAATATGGCGACAAAGATGAGGTTAATAGTCTGAATAATGTAAACAGTGAACATATTACCTCATCTCAGAAATATAGACAGAGCTTTCCTACCGCCCGGTCTACACTCCTCCCCCCTCTATTGGACACGATTAGAGGCTCAAACCTTGTTTCGTGTTTAGGAAGGGGTTCCCGGATCTCTCTCTCTCTCTCTCTCTCTCTCTGGCCTCTGTACTAGTGCCGCTGTGTTTCTCCCGTGATGCGTGTAGTCTGTGGCATTGCCTATCTATCCACTTCCCTTCTCCACAGCCTTTCACCTTTCATTTCTATCTGCTCTCGCTCCAAATCTTCTGTAACCCCCTTGCCTTGATCGACCCACTGTCTTTCTCTTTCTCCACATCCTCTCCTTTACCACTCCTATCTGCTCTTCCTCCAACCTTTCTATAACCCCTTGCTTGATAGTGGCCTCCAGCCTTGCTTGGGGTGATACGCTTAAAAACAAAAAAAAAGATATAGAATGCCGGAGTGTACAACGGCCGAAACCAAGTAATAAATATGGCGACAAAGATGAGGTCAATAGTCCGAATAATGTAAATAGTGTACCTAATACCTCATCTCAGAATTATAGACAGGTAATCAACTTAATAAATAACATTAAAAAGCGTATTAGCAAGGATGATGATGAATAGAGGGTACGGAGGAATCAGACCGGAAGCAAACGAGAACACTGAGCTTTCTTTAATGATTACCGAAAGAAGAAATATTAATCAGGATATTTATTGTAAGATTAATAGATATAAATAATCTGATGTCTCCCAAATAACGTGACTATTTTAAAATGTCATAAAGTCATAATTTTCTTTCTTTTTTATTACAGAACTTACGTTAAAGCAGGGAATTGCGCACGGAAAAATTAACAACTGAATATTAATCCATGGAAATTATCGATGGAATTATTAACGAAATTATCCATGGAAAAATCACAACTTAACATTAATCTTTAGATACTATTCATGGAAAAATTCATAATGAACATTATTCCATTCCATGGAAATTATCCATAAAAAATTCACAACTGAACATCATGTCATGGGAATTATCCATGGAATGGTCCTTGAAAAAATTCACAACTGAACATCATGTCATGGAAATTATCCATGGAATTGCCCATAGAAAAATTCACAACTGCACATCATGTCATGGAAATTATCCATGGAATTGCCCATAGAAAAATTCACAACTGCACATCATGTCATGGAAATTATCCATGGAATTGCCCATAGAAAAATTCACAACTGCACATCATGTCATGGAAATTATCCATGGAATGGTCCTTGGAAAAATTCACAACTGAACATCATGTCATGGAAATTATCCATGGAATGGTCCTTGGAAAAATTCACAACTGAACATCATGTCATGGAAATTATCCATGGAATGGTCCTTGGAAAAATTCATAACTGAACATCATGTCATGGAAATTATCCAAGGAATGGTCCTTGGAAAAATTCACAACATCATGTCATGGAAATTATCCATGGAATTGCCCATAGAAAAATTCACAACTGAACATCATGTCATGGAAATTATCCATGGAATGGTCCTTGGAAAAATTCACAACTGAACATCATGTCATGGAAATTATCCATGGAATTGCCCATAGAAAAATTCACAACAGCACATCATGTCATGGAAATTATCCATGGAATGGTCCTTGGAAAAATTCACAACTGAACATCATGTGATGGAAATTATCCATGGAATTGCCCATAGAAAAATTCACAACTGCACATCATGTCATGGAAATTATCCATGGAATGGTCCTTGGAAAAATTCACAACTGAACATCATGTGATGGAAATTATCCATGGAATTGCCCATAGAAAAATTCACAACTCCACATCATGTCATGGAAATTATCCATGGAATGGTCCTTGGAAAAATTCACAACATCATGTAATGGAAATTATCCATGGAATTGCCCATAGAAAAATTCACAACTGCACATCATGTCATGGAAATTATCCATGGAATGGTCCTTGGAAAAATTCACAACTGAACATCATGTCATGGAAATTATCCATGGAATTGCCCATAGAAAAATTCACAACTCCACATCATGTCATGGAAATTATCCATGGAATGGTCCTTGGAAAAATTCACAACATCATGTCATGGAAATTATCCATGGAATTGCCCATAGAAAAATTCACAACTGCACATCATGTCATGGAAATTATCCATGGAATGGTCCTTGGAAAAATTCACAACTGAACATCATGTCATGGAAATTATCCATGGAATTGCCCATAGAAAAATTAACAACTGAACATCATGTCATGGAAATTATCCATGGAATGGTCCTTGGAAAAATTCACAACTGAACATCATGTCATGGAAATTATCCATGGAATTGCCCATAGAAAAATTCACAACAGCACATCATGTCATGGAAATTATCCATGGAATGGTCCTTGAAAAAATTCACAACTGAACATCATGTGATGGAAATTATCCATGGAATTGCCCATAGAAAAATTCACAACTGCACATCATGTCATGGAAATTATCCATGGAATGGTCCTTGGAAAAATTCACAACTGAACATCATGTGATGGAAATTATCCATGGAATTGCCCATAGAAAAATTCACAACTGCACATCATGTCATGGAAATTATCCATGGAATGGTCCTTGGAAAAATTCACAACTGAATGGTCCTTGGAAAAATTCACAACTGAACATCATGTCATGGAAATTATCCATGGAATGGTCCTTGGAAAAATTCACAACTGAGCATCATGTCATGGAAATTATCCATGGAATTGCCCATAGAAAAATTCACAACTCCACATCATGTCATGGAAATTATCCATGGAATGGTCCTTGGAAAAATTCACAACATCATGTCATGGAAATTATCCATGGAATTGCCCATAGAAAAATTCACAACTGCACATCATGTCATGGAAATTATCCATGGAATGGTCATTGGAAAAATTCACAACTGAACATCATGTCATGGAAATTATCCATGGAATTGCCCATAGAAAAATTCACAACAGCACATCATGTCATGGAAATTATCAAGGAATGGTCCTTGGAAAAATTCACAACTGAACATCATGTGATGGAAATTATCCATGGAATTGCCCATAGAAAAATTCACAACTGCACATCATGTCATGGAAATTATCCATGGAATGGTCCTTGGAAAAATTCACAACTGAATGGTCCTTGGAAAAATTCACAACTGCACATCATGTCATGGAAATTATCCATGGAATGGTCCTTGGAAAAATTCACAACTGAGCATCATGTCATGGAAATTATCCATGGAATTGCCCATAGAAAAATTCACAACTCCACATCATGTCATGGAAATTATCCATGGAATGGTCCTTGGAAAAATTCACAACATCATGTCATGGAAATTATCCATGGAATTGCCCATAGAAAAATTCACAACTGCACATCATGTCATGGAAATTATCCGTGGAATGGTCCTTGGAAAAATTCACAACTGAACATCATGTCATGGAAATTATCCATGGAATTGCCCCTAGAAAAATTCACAACTGAACATCATGTCATGGAAATTATCCATGGAATGGTCCTTGGAAAAATTCACAACTGAACATCATGTCATGGAAATTATCCATGGAATTGCCCATAGAAAAATTCACAACTGAACATCATGTCATGGAAATTATCCATGGAATGGTCCTTGGAAAAATTCACAACTGAACATCATGTCATGGAAATTATCCATGGAATTGCCCAAAGAAAAATTCACAACTGAACATCATGTCATGGAAATTATCCATGGAATGGTCCTTGGAAAAATTCACAACTGAACATCATGTCTGGAAATTATCCATGGAATTGTCCGTAGAAAAATTCACAACTGAACATCATGTCATGGAAATTATCCATGCAATGGTCCTTGGAAAAATTCAGAACTGAACATCAAACCAAGAAAATTATTAATGGAAATGATTCAAAACTGAACATTATGCCATGAAAATTATGCATGGAATTCTCCATGTAAATTATCCATGGAAAATGCACAATTGAAAATTAATCCATGGAAATTATCCATGGTAAAATTCACAACTGAAAATGAATCCAACTGAAGAAAGAATGAAAATTTGGGATTTAAACCATCCATCTCATTTGATTTAATTTTTTTTAAATTACGGTGACCAAATTCTCCTGACTTGGGTTGTGTTTTATTTTGTTTTGTTTTTTGCTTTTTGTTTTTTTGGCGGGGGGTTGTAGAGATTACAAACAATTCAGCAGCACAAGATTAACTTCTATGCATAAATTCCAGTGTTGCAGCCAGAATTAACCAATGTTGGGGAGAATATTATTGAAAGAGTGAAGTAAAAAAAATAGAGGGTATTTACTTTGTATATTCTAATAGTTCAGTTTTCATTCTGTATAAAACCTATTTTGAATAATAATAATAATAATAGTAATAATAATAATAATAATAATAATAATAATAATAATAATAAATGTTGAAATTAGTAGATTTTTAAATCGCTAGGTGACATCTGGGATACCCTGTTTCAAGAGGAGCTGTTCAAATGACGAAAGACCCTTGCCTGTGTTTCATAGACAACGCAAAAGCATTTGCTAGTGTACAATACAAAGAACTATTTGAACTGCTAGGAAAACTTGGTTTATCTTGTTTATCAAATGATCCAGATAGCCTGAGGATGTTATTGAATGAGTGATTCTGTTGTCAAATCAAAAATGGAGGATATTTACGTAGTATATTCTTTCGTAATTAAATATTTCAATTTTCCTTCTCTATAAAACTATTTTTGAATAATATTAAAAAAAAATGTTGAAATTACTGGGAAAATCTTGTAATTATTAATAATACAGAATATTAACTGGTAGCAAACCGCCTGCATTCGAATAGAAAATGAATTAAGAAAGTACACAAAAAACAGAAAAACCCGATTCTGATAGAACTAGGTGTCCTACTAGGATTCATTTTTGACGAACACTATCTGTGCAACATGTGATATGTAGATGACACTGTGTTGATAACAGACACGGAAAAAAACTGTATTAACTCCGAGAAAATGCAGGAAAGAAAAACTAATAGAAAGGATTTACCATTAATTGTACTGGATCATTACAAAAGCGCCTGATTAGAAAATTAAAAACGACATTTTACATATGCACAAATAAAAAAGAAACATTTATTGGAAAAAACATAGTTTCCATTGTTTTTTTAAGTGTCTTTCATCGCTCTACAAATTAGTTGATGTCATTTTTCATAGAAACTTTGTTTGTTTCTTTCTTTTTTTTTGTTGAAAGAAACTTCTGAGGTAGTTCAATCTATTTAACGTCTTAGTGGCTTCATTGCCTTGCTTGGGGTGAAATTATTAAAAAAAATTGAGTCTTGACATGAATTCAATTGAAAGTTGTTGAGAGGCGAGCTTGTTGGAGTTATCTCCTCTTCAGTTCCTTAATCCTTCAACAGGGGTCTCTCTCCCCTGGCTATAAATACTGGCTGACCCTTCGCCTCGATCTCTTTTTTCCACTTAGAATGTGTTGTTTTGGTGCAAGAAATATTGTTAGCATGATTGGGTCAGCGTTTCTGGCTAGCTAAGTTTAGAAGTTAAGACAGAAGACCGACCTCTTCCCAATTCCCCACTTCGGCCATGTGCCACATTTTCTGTTATACACAGAAATAAATAATCACTTTTCCACTTAGGCCTTGGACCGCCACCTCGCGTGGAGGTGAGGTAAATCTCTCTTTTCAACTAACACAAATATGTGACCTCTCACAGATACAGCGTTTCCCAAATTCTGGGAACACGCGAAGAGCAATACACGTACGTACGAACACTCACAACACACACACATTATTTCTCCACACAAACTCTATGTAACCGTCCATGTCTTTGTTTAACTTGTTATTAATATATATTTGTTTTACATATATATATATATATCGGTCTTGTTTGTTTTTTTGTCTTCTTTGGACTTAATTAAAGTCCAACATTCTCATGTAGCTGGACAGGCTAGCAGAAAATTTTAGGCTTCTGATATCTCTTCACATCTTCACCCCTCGGTCCACTACAAGCTAAAGAATTTTTTTTTAAAAACTTATAATTTGAAAAGAGTGCCAAAAATTTAATAAAAGAAATTAAATTATTAAAGCCTTCTCTATGTAAAGAGAAGGACTTTGTATTAGGCCTCCAGTTAATTACCATCTATTTTTCCCCCGATACACTTTGTCAATTTTTCTTTTTTTTTATAAATAATTTACTTTATTAACCTCGATTTAATTCTGTTGAGCGAGGTTCGAAAGCGGTTAGCTAGCCCGTTTTTCATTTTTACTTTTTATTATCGTCATGAGTGGTAATAATAAAATTAATTTTTGTCTGTTTATGGCAGTAATAAAACAAACAAATTTGATTTAAAATTTCTGATTTCTTAGGGTGAATTAATATAGGGTGACCAAAAAAAATCAGGAAGTTTTGAAGTGCGTATTGCCAGACATGAGCAAGTGGGAACACTGCGAGACAGTGACCTTGAGCAAGTAAACATTTCGCCATTTTAGTAACGAGAATGAAACTCACAGTATCCGAGCTGAGATGTTGCAGCAGTCAATGAGGAATCTCAACAGCAGATTTCAAGAATGCATTCGTACAGGAGGACGCCATCTACAGGACGTAATTTTAAAAAAATGAAAATTCCATCATTGTTTCTTAAATGGCATGTTTTAAGGTTTCAATTACTATGAATTAAATATTTTTCTTCCATCACTCTTGGTTTAATTGGATTGTTAAAAATGTCCCTTTTTTGGGGGGTCACCCTATATTTACGATAAGTAACTTTACATTATTTGGGGTGAATTAACAAAAAGATTCGATGGTAGGGGTTTTTTGGAAGCATATGCAAAAACATTGGGGGATAATAACTATTTATCTGAAACGAAGAATAAACGGATATAGACGTTTATTATTTCATGTCAGTTGTTGTTATTTAATTAGAAAATATATGTATATCCGTTTGTTATTTAATTAAAATAAATCTTTATTTAATCTGTTTTTCTCCACAGAACAATTTACCCAAGATAGCTTTGTAAAATTCAAGAATTGATATTACACTGTATATTATGAACAGCGCCCTCCTTATAAAATGATAAAAATCAATACTCTGAAAAATTCCTGCCTTGAGGAAAGTCTAATGAATGTTAATTCACCAAATTATTTCCCCCAAAATTTCGAGCTTTTTTTATGAACTGAGTGCTGTTTTCTCTTATATATCATTGCAAAAGTTCGTGTCCGATTAAAAAAGTGACATACAAATAAAAAAAAATTAATCAAGTACATAGTTTCCATTGTTTTTAAGAACTGTCTCCCATCGTTCTAAAAGCTTGTCGATGCCATTTTCGTAAAAAAAAAAATCTGTGTTTTTGGTTGATAGAAGATTGTGTGGCAATTTTCGACTGCTTGAATAGACTACATTTTTGGTATCTATCTATATTTCTGAGATGAGGTATTATGACATTATTATATACATTATTCGGACTGTTATCCTCATCTTCATTGCCATATTCACAACGTTTCGGCCGACTAGGATGCGCCATTTCCATGTGTGGGGTTTACGTTCGCACTCACCCCGATAAACACGCCAAAATGTTGTTTTTTTTTAATTGTAAAAATTCCTTGAAAGTATCTCGAATCTCAACCGCACTGACGAAACGTAAATAACTCCCTGATTTTTGTTAATTTTTCATTCTGAGGGTTGAAATTGTTGCGAGGCAAGCTAAAGAAATTTTGTTTTAAAATTTATAATTTGAAAAGAGTGCCAAAAAATGAATAAAATAATAAAAATCAATACTCTGAAAAATTTCCTGTCTTGAGGAAAGTCTAATGAATGTTAATTCACCAAATTATTTCGTGCCTTTTTTAAAAACTGAATGCTGTTTTCAATTCTTATATATCATTGCAAACGTTTGTGTCCCATTAGAAAAATAAGACATACTGACAAAAAAAATCATTTATTAGTCAAGTACATAGTTTGCATTGTTTTTAATAACTGTCTCCCATCGTTCTACAAGCTTGTTGATGCCATTTTCGTAGAAATTACCATTTCTTGGTTAGAAGAAGATTGTGATGTACTTTTCGACAGACGGTACAGAGTCAATATAAATGGTGTTCCAGTAACTTGGACCGATTTTAAATGTGAGTTAAGTTTAAGCGTGATTTTTTTCTTTTTCTTTCAGATTTGGCGGACATGTGGGCAATATTATTTTTCACACATAATTGCCATGACTTAAATAACATGATCCAATAGAGAAATAAATAAATTTTCACCAATAACAATGATTTATTTACTGCTGACTTTGATCCGTCTTAATGAAACACTCTTATATATAATCCCTCTCAATGAAACACCCTTATATATAATCCGTCTTAATGGAACACCCTGTATTTGTTATTTAAATTGTTCTGAAGAGACCGGGACAAATAAAAAAAACGAAGGCGCCAACTTTGCATTTGATTAAGAAATAAGACCCAAAGATATGAACATGTAACAGATACATGGGTACATTTTATATGAATTAAAAACAATGTTAATCATTTATATGATTTAGCTGCAAAAGAAAGTAAACAGATTTCTACTTTTTTTTCATATATGATAATTCAAACATAAATACTTTTATTCAAGAGGTAAGTATTAGATAATTGTAAAAGTTTCGATTCAGTTGGAAAATCAAAAAAAAAAATTATTAGTCAAGGAGATAGTCTGCAATTTTTCTACAAGTTTTTTTATGCCATTTTCATAGAAATGTTGTGATTTTTGTTGGAAGAAGGTTGTGGGGTAGTTTTCAACTGTCTGTACAGAGTCAAATTTTTGGTCATTTAAATTGTTCTTTAGAGAGTAGAACAAATGAAAATCCAAAGGAGCCAAGTCAGGAGAATATGGTGGGTGCAATCCCATTCCTAGTCTTTGTTTTTGTAAGGTTTGTTTCTCAACATATGGTCTTGTGTTGTTGTGGTGTAAAAATGACACCTTTTCGATTTACCAAAATCAGCCATTTTCCTTGAACCCAAGTCTCTTCAAATGATGAAAGGCAGCTGAGATCTTGATTTTCGAATTCTTTAGTCGAAATCTTTGGTTAATTCTCCATGATTGCAAGCAGAGCATCTTCATTAATATCAGAAGCTCCCCTGGAGCATGGTTGATTGTTTAGGTTAAAAATCACCCTGGCAAAATCTGCCAAATCACATTAGAAAATACATGTGGATTTTGTCTCATCAGCTTTCGATGACCTGGGAAAGGAAATTGGAGCATTTTTAGGGTAACAACAAACAGCTGCAAGTCATGTTTAATTTATTTTTATTTCCTTAAAATGAAACACATTTTTCTTTCTTTTTTTCTTTTAGATTCTATTTGCATTTGATTAAAATAAGACCCAAAGATATGAACATGTAACAGATACATGGGTACGTTTTATATGAATTAAAATCAATGTTAATCATTTATATGATTTAGCTGACAAAAGAAAGTAAACAGGTTTCTACTTTTTTTTATATATGATAATTCAAACATAAATACTTTTTCTCAAGAGGTAAGTATTAGATAATTGTAAAAAGTTTGGATGCAATCAGAAAATCAAAAGATTTTACATACAAAAAAATATTTATTAGTCAAGTACATAGTCTCCATTGTTTTTAAGAAATGTCTCCCATTGTTCTATAAGCTTTTTGATGCCAGTTTCGTAGAAACGTTTTTTTTTTTGTTGTTGTTGTTGATGGAAAACGGTTCTGTGGTAGTTAAATAATTACTAATCTATGTGACGTCTTAGTGGCTTTATTGCCTTGCTTGGGTGAAACGATACATGAAATCGAAAGTTTGGGCTAATTCAAAACAACCAATTTTTTGAAGGTTGGAACAGTGTACCAACGAAAGATTCGCAATAGATTCTCTCAATCGCGAATCAGTCGTAGGGGCACCAGATAACCTGACGGAGCCCAACCCTTTCCAGACCGGTTGCCACCCAAGGTTAGTCCTGCTATTTACCCATAGCTGGCAGTGGTGGTGGTGGTGGGGAGAAGATGATGATTCATATCTTTACCAAGAGTATTAGCACGTAAGTGAACGTAATGGATTCGACTGGAATTCGAACTCGGTTCTCCGATTCCTCTTACTCTATTACTTTGCAGAACCAGTTAGTGTTTGCACTCCATTCTCATAACCCGGCGACTTCTCGCCGAAACCCGTGAGAGGGATGAGGAGGAGGAGAAATGCAGGCCCCTGGCTATTGTGGACAGGGCGATAAGACGGGCTATGTATTGAGTTACATTCCCATTAATTTTTGTCTGCCGACTGGACGCTAGTTGACAGACAAAAGGTGTCTCATGAAATAGAATAATCAGCAATTATAATAATAAAAAAAATGTTCACTTAGCCTTTTTGTCCAAAAAAGACTCAGCCACTGACAAAAAGCTGAAGTGTATGGCTAAAGTTGTTCTTGCCTTTTTGTTTCTCTCATGTTATTGGATCGAAAAGAAAATGTGTCAAATAGATTGAGTATTTATTGAACACTTAATGAATGTGCACACTAGTTTCTCATTTAAGTTCTACTGAAGAGACCCAAACAAACGAAAGTCGGAAGAACGCGGTGGTTGCTAGTGGGTTCCTCCCTTTCAAATCTTTGATCTTCTGCGTAGTATGTTACGCAGCATGCGATCTTGCTTTGTGACAATCCGTCAGAGATCAAGAGGAGACTTGATTCAACAGAACTTTGGTTCTACAGAAGGATGATGAGAATGTCATAGACGGAACATGTGGTCAATGAGGAAGCTTTAAGGAAAATGGAAACAAAAATATTACCAGTATTCAGAATTAGAAAGATCTGAAATCTGTCATACGCATAATGAGGAAAGAAGGATTGGAGAATTTGACACTCATAGGACATATTGAAGGTTAGAGAGCCAGTAACCTACCTTACGAGCTTGTGTAAACGGATGGGATTAGGAGGGATAGTAAGGGCACAAATATCGATAAGTGCTACGAAGGTTAGGAAGTTGTGGAGAACCATGATCGCCCACGTCCTAAATAGACACTGAACGTAAAATAAGCTGTATTAAATACCTTTTGTAACCGCTTTTGTAAAGTGACAGCAAGTCTCTTGAATATATCAGTACATTCCTCAGTAATCTATTATTACAGGGAATTATTTTTCACTGTCTATATTTTATGTATTTCGTATTCCTTTTTGTAATCATTTCATCCTAAGCAAGGCGATAATGCCACTAAGACGCTAGAGGCTAGTGAGAGTGAAAGAAAATGAGAAGATTTTAGCGAGGAGAAAGGGCAATGAAAGAACAGGATCCAGGAAGAGAGAAGATTGCTATTGATGTTGCATTTAATTTTTGAAGATCTTGGTTGGCAGGGATGCAAAATATTGGAAGTGAGTTCCACGGGGGAGAAGTGCGATAAAAGTAAGTATTAGGATAGAACACTCAGTTTCACCTAGCTATTTCAGCAGTAAAATGAGATCTAGTTACTACTCCAGTGAGACGATTCTATTTCATCATTTTAAATTTCAATTTTCAGATGAACTTATAAAAAACAGATACTGGTAACAGCAGCACCAAAATATACGTTGTCTTGGATATATAGGTGAATTAGGAATAAAGAATAAAGACAATAACAAGGAGTAGAAACAGAAAAGAGCGACCAGAAGGACATTACATAGCGATTGACATTGCATTTAACTTCTTGTGGATTAAATTTGTCCATTTATGATCTTTGAATTGCCTTCTATTATTGAGAAAGATCCGTGTTTCAACGTGATGTGGCCGTACCGTGTGGTTAGTCTATCCTGCCATTTAATATTTAACCCATGACAGGAAGGAGTGTAGAGGAAACAGATTCGAGAAGATATGTTATGAAAGTGAACTCAACAGACAAGCCCGGGATTTGAACTCTACACGCCGATTTCACTTTCCGCTACACTGCTCACGCATCATAATGACAACGATATTACAGTTTTATTAACCTCAGTAGTGGAACATTAATTCCCTCAAGAATTACAAGATACTATAGAACCGTGATTTCCGCAGTTCGAATTTCGTTCATTGCCATTCTAGTGTTTCACGGACCTCCTAAGTTGAGATGGCTGTTCAAGTGTGTCCTCAATCGACAACGGCTGTCGTAAAGAACATGTCATTTATGAGCAAATCGAAAACATTATCCCGTCCTGAGATTATATTTTGGCTAAGATTCAACTGCAAGCCACATCTACAAATCAAAACTGGAAAACATTATCATTCAGTAGATAAAAGTATGTTAAATATTGAATCTTACATAGTGTGAAGAGATCACTAGCACAATTAGCATCAAATTGAAACTGATTTTCCTAAGTAAAATGTCCGTGCTTAAAAATTTGTACTAAATCTACAAATACTTCTTCTATGTGATGTGTCCATTCATGACGTTGACAGTCATGGCTCGCCACAACTTCCTGTCCTTTGTAGCTATCTATATATTTTGACTTTTGATCAACTCTCCCAAACCCTGCTTCGCCATCCATTTCACTCAAACTCTCCGTGAGTTATGCGTTGTCTTCCTCTGTCCTTCTTACCTTCAATCTGTCCCGTGAGTATCATGGCTCTCCACAATTTCCTGTCCTTTGTAGCTCTTAATAAATTTTGTCTTTTTGTTATCACTCCTAAACCCTGTTCTGTCATCCATTTACAAAGACTCAATAGGTTGGTTATGCGTTGTCTTTGTCTGTCTCTCTTGCCTTCAATCTGTCCCGTGAGTATCATGGCTCTCCACAATTTCCTGTCCTTTGTAGCTCTTAATAAATTTTGTCTTTTTGTTATCTCTCCTAAACCCTGTTCTGACATCCATTTATAAAGACTCACTAGGTGGGTTATGCGTTGTCTTTGTCTGTCTCTCTTGCCTTCAATCTGTCCTGTGAGTATCATGGCTCTCCAAAATTTCCCATCCTTTGTAGCTGTTAATAAATTTTGTCTTTTTGTTATCTCTCCTAAACCCTGTTCTGACATCCATTTATAAAGACTCACTAGGTGGGGTATGCGTTGTCTTTGTCTGTCTCTCTTGCCTTCAATCTGTCCTGTGAGTATCATGGCTCTCCACAATTTCCCATCCTTTGTAGCTCTTAATAAATTTTGTCTTTTTGTTATCTCTCCTAAGCCCTGTTCTGTCATCCATTTACAAAAGCTCATTAGGTGGGTCATGCGTTGTCTTTGTCTGTCTCTCTTGCCTTCAATGTGTGAGCATCAGATTTACCAAGCCCTCTTTTCTCATTATACGCCCTAGTAATTTCTTTCTTATGTTAACTATAAGAGTTCTTCTTGGTTTCTATTGTCTCTAGGACGTCATCGTTGCTCATATGTTCGGTTTATTGTATTGTCGGCATCCTTGTGTAGAACCAAATTACTGTTGATTCAAGTCTCTTCTTCATCTGTGAGGAGATCGTCCAGCATTCGCTGCCATGTAGGAGGACTGATATTAAGTGTCTAAAATCATGTCAAATATCAGACCTTTGCACAGCGTTGACAGATATATTAATTAATAAGGGTCCAGATTTAATTAGGTTCGAAGTTGAACCGCTTTTTTCGCAGTAAAAGTTTCATACTAAAATTTAATCACATAGCGGTTTTAATATTATGTCTCGCTTAGGCTACTCGCCGTGATGTCATAAGAAATTATCCTCGACTGACTCTAATGAATTTCCTCTGACTCACTTTAAGTTCTTTATTTAAGGCGTCTTGCCTAGTTCATGTTGTGCTGGCGGGAGTGTCTTATTTACTAAAGAATTTTCTAAAGAATAGAACTAATAATAGAAGAATATAGTAATAGCAAAAATTACATCGTAAATAGGAAAAAAACAGTGTAGCTTTATTCAAAACACTGGGACAAGAAATGCTATTTTTATTAGCAGAATGCTATCGGTACGCGTAATACAAATGCAGTAAAAAAATATAGCTAAAATTTCACCAGCAGATACTGTGCCACATATCTAAGTATTTCATTATGATTCTATGGACTAGAACTCGTAGCAGAATTAGATCATAATAAGGGAAAAATCAGTGTGACTTTATTCAAAGCACTGCGAAAAGAAATGCTATTTTTAGGGTTGCAGAATTAATTTCAACTCGGAATTAATTTCAACCCGGAATTAAAGTCAACTCTGAAGTAATTTCAACTCGGAAATAATTTCAACTGGGAACTAATTTCAACTCGGAACTAATTTCAACTCGGTATCAATTTCAACTCGGAATTATTTTGAAATCTGAACTAAATTCAAATCGAAATTAATTTCAACTCGTAATTAATTCCAACTCCGAACTAAATTCAACTCTGAACTAATTTCAACTCTGAATTAATTTCAACTCAGAATTAATTTCAATTCGGAAATAATTTCAACTCGGAACTAAGGGTCAGTGTTAGGGTTTTTAAATCGAGTTGAAATTAGTTCCGAGTTGAAATTAGTTCCGAGTTGAAATCACTTCCGAGTTGAAATTAGTTCAGTCACGCTATTTTTATTAGCAGAATGCTATCGGTACGCGTAATACAAATGCAATGTTTCATAGATTACACAAACGCATCGCTTGAGGGAAAAGTGCCCTCTTTTTGTTTCCAACTTCTCTAAAACTTCGTCGTAGAAGCACACATCTGTTGCTTCAATTCTCTTCTTCTGTGAGGAGATTGTCCAGCCTTTACTGCCTTATAGGAGGACTGATAAATATATATTTTATTTTCAAAATATATTTTAATATATTCTATTACATCGACATAATTATTATAATCGTGGTGGGCTTTATGAAAAAAACAGTATAGCTTTATTCAAAACACTGGGACAAGAAATGCTATTTTTATTAGCAGAAAGCTATCGGTACGCGTAATACAAATGCAGTAAAAAGAAAATATAGCTATGCAGCATAGATTACACAAAAGCATTACTTGAGGTACTCCACGAAAAACTTACGAGAGGCATTAGGAAATCTTTATTTATATCGGAAAGGTTTTCGATTAATCTGTAACCTTTTCTGGGAACAAACAGCCTGCATGCGGATAAAGAACGCCAGTTCAGTGAATAAACAAACATAGAATAAGGAGGGATATGCGGATGAATATTTTCACCGGATTTATTTAACCTTTATAACGAGACGATTGTAAGAGAACTCAAAAAACCTACCAGAAATAATTGTCGGTGGACGGCGAATTTATACAAAGCAAGACGAAAAGAAAAAGAAAAGCAAGATGAACGGACTAACTGTTAACTGTAAGAAAACTGATCGCTATTTTTGTGGGGTTGCCAAAGAAACATATGGCAATTTCTTACAATACTGCAGGAAGAGGAGTGTAATATAGCAACATACTAATATAGTAGAAGATTATGAAGCTTTATTTTACTAATTCATCTTTAGCGCTGAAAACGTTTATTTCATTATAGTGGATGGTTAAAAGCGAGAGGGGAGATGGAATGTGCTTATTTTATTACCACAAGAACTCTTCTGTTTTTCTAAATGCTGAACGTCCTTTCTAGATTTTTCCGATGGGGTTCAACAAAATTGCTCACAGTACTTTTCGGGGGTTTTGATACTATTCATTTCATTAAGAAGGTTATAGTTAATGGGTCCCTTTATATCGCACCGTGCTGAGAACATAACCTTCTTTGGATGGATTATTCGTCTGGAAGTTCAGGAAGCTGGTTGTCCAGACAGGCAGATAATAAACTATTTTTTTCTCACAACATTGTTGTAAGTTATTCATTTTTCATCACCAATAACTAACTGATTAAAAATAAGCGTCGATTTTGAGACAACGCAGCAGAGAACAAATGGTGACCCGATTTTTATTAGACACGAGTCATCTTTTGTGAGTCCAAACAAATACAAGTTGCTGGATATGTTCAAAAACGATTTGCTAGTGGTTGAAGAAAGATCCTCCTTTAAAATAGTGTGTATAACATCATCATCTACAACTCTAGAGAAGAGGTCGGCAACCTTTTGTTATGTGTCGACTTAGGGTTTTAAAATCATTCAGTGTGCCAACAGCATACGTATTTTTACACAAAAAATTTGGTCCGCGGTGAGTTTTCAGAAAAGAAAAAAACAATAGTATAATTTAAATAATTTTTGAAAAAAAAAAAGCAGCGATGAGGAAGAAGATAGGGTTCAAATGAAGCCAACGTCTTTGATATGACAAGCTCAAAGCCAGCCAGCCAGCAATTAAAAAGAAATGTCTCCAAAACGCGCTGTTAGCTGGTGGGGATAAACCCCACTTACAAGACGTGAGCAAAAGATGTGAAAAAAATTTGAACATTTTTAAAGGGCTTCATGTGGGATTGGATTAAGTGAATTTAGTGAATCCACAGTTCTTTCCCACTTATGTCAGAAGTTCATACTTTGGCGTCAGTTTTTTTATTTTGATTTTTCATGTTTGTGAGCTGTTAGTGAAAAAAAATTAAATAAATAAGTGAACCAATTATTTTTGTGTTGTTTTTTTTATTATCTTAGCATCGGCCTGCCTTTAATACGGATATAAAATCGTTACTTTCCATAAATTATAAAATAGAGAGATAAATAAATTGAAATAATTCCAATGAAGGATATCACATGCATACAATTTTTCCTGAAATATCGAACGGAAACTTAAAAGAAAATTGAAAATTAATATATTTTGTAAGTGCAGAAACTTTATTTAAAGTTCAAAAGTGGCCATTTTTTCAATTTTTTAGTTTACAGGTTTTCACAGTAGTAAAACAATGCAATGTTTTCATTATATTTTTTTTTTGTTTAGATAGTTAAAGTTTTATTTAGCAAAATAGACTAAGAATTAAAGTTATGATAACATTTATTTCTGTTTTTAAAAGTGAAATTAATTTTATCGGACTTTTAATTTTTTGCTAATATTAACTTCAAATACGTAAAACAAAATAATTTTAAAAAGACAATGCATTTTTTTATTGTTAAAAGAAAAACGAACTGTGTTTTTGTTAATGTAGCATTTAATTTATGACTCCTCACTTGTTAGAATTGAAATAAATATTAAAAATCTGATAAATTATGAATTAAAAGTACAATGTGTTTTTTGGTTTTTTGGTTTTCTTAAAACAGACGGTATATAAAAAAAAAACAAGTTATCTTTCTTTTAATATCGTAAAAACCTTTTAAAGTTTTCCCGATTTAGAATAAAATAAGTAACATCGTTTTTTTACATGTCCCCAGTTTTTGTTTGTTTTTTCTTTTAGTCGTTGACTATATATCCTTGTAGGTGAAACCTAGGTAGGTTTGTCTGGATCTTTAGGTTCATAGTTAGATTTGCTCTACTTAGTGTATTGAGGACTTTACTTAGTTACTTTTGCTTTACTCGTTTTGGAGGTTTTTTTCTTTGGACTCTGAGCTTGGATTCTGGACGATTGTTTTCGCCTCAATTACATGTTCTTAGTTCTTTTTTTTATTCCTTATTTTTCTTTGGGTATTGGTTTGTTCATTTACAAGCCAAAACACCTAAGGTTTTTCCAGACGAGTATAATTACTTATATATTATTATATATATATATATACATGCATGTTTCATTAAAAATGAATTCAAAACCTGCGTAGGATCGTTTGGGGACATTGTGGCACTTAGTGCACCAGATCTCCGTATTCGGCCCTTCAAAAAGTGTGGATGGTCCTACACGAAACCTTCACCATTATAATCAAATCTCATGTGCTGTTGTCGGGCTGTCGGTTTCCTAGGAACTGATCTGCTTGACCATCATACGTCGATTTCGACGGGAGATTCGAATATATATATATATATATATATATATATATATATATATATATATATATATATATATATATATATATATATATATATATATATATATATAATAATGAGAAAGAACAGTAAGATTTATAACCCGGTGTTATTATTAATTATTTTTATTTTTAAAAAAACAGTGCTCAATACAATTCTGCAAAGCCTAAACATTATAAATTTACTAATTTAAAAACATAGCCCCATCGCTACACAGGAATTACCATGTTTCAAAAACAAACAACGTGTCAGTGAAAATGAATACCTTACCACCCCTTGTCAAAATGATTGAATTTTCCCGTAACCATAGCAACTAATCTCCAGAATGTATATGCTTATAAACTCGGTAAATTTCAAGGAATTTTAATTTAATTCTATAATTAAATTTGAAGTTTTTAGTTTCTGTTTTTGAAACATGGTAGTTCCTGTGTAGCGATGGGACCATATGTTTAAATTAGTAAATTTATAATATATATATATATATATATATATATATATATATATATACTTTAAGGGGTTAATGAGTGTGCTTTGTAATATTGTATTCATTCTGAGGAAGGGCGGCAAAAACACTAGCTACGCCACTGTTATATAGTAGTATATAATATATATACTTTAGTATGTATTAAAATTGAAATAGCTAATATCTTCTTTGCGTTGTAGTAGTTATTGGTTCGGACTTCGTGATGTCATTTGCGTCTGCGTGCCAATGGAAATTGCGTAGCGTGCCATGTGTGGCACGCGTGCCGCAGTTTGCCGAGAGAGAGAGAGAGACACACACACACACACACCCCTGCCCTAGAGCTTGATTTGATTGAACACTGGATGATCTTCAAACGCTGCATACATTTCTAGAAGCCTCGGTTGCATTCTTTGCTTGTCGAAACTCGTCATGTATACAATGACGAAAATGAATTTTCTCCGGTCACATTGCTTTGGGAATTGAAATTTCAGAAATCTCAAAAAGGTACAATTTAATCAAGTTTTCATGATGTTTCATAATCAACGCAACAACACAGTAAGAAGAGCAAAGTGTAAGAGCGGTTCAATCTAATACGAACATTCTATTTTCTTTTATAAGCGTTTCACCCCAAGCAAGGCGGGAAACCACTAGCACGGAAGGGGTTACAGAGAGTTGGAGCGAGAGCAAATAGGAGTGATGGAGGAAAGGATGAAGAGAAGGATAGGGGATAGATCAGGGCATCTGGAGACGTCGATTGACATTACATATGAATAGTTGGAGATTATAGCTATCAGGGAAACAGGAAGAGGGGAGGGAGTTCCACAGAGTAGAGGTGCGAGACATGAAGCTATTGGAGTAGAAGAGACGGCTACATTTAACAGTTTCGACAGTGAAATGGTGTGATCGAGATGCCAGCCTAGTAGAACGCTTAAATTCAGGAAGTTTGGGAACCAGCGAAAGCAGCTGATTGGAGCAGTTAAAACATATTAAAAACTTATCGAAAATCGAAAATCGTTTTGTTCTCGCGCCTTACTAACGTTTCTGCGTTCTAACTCTTCCACACTCAGTAACCCCTTGTGTCTTAGTGACTTTACTGCTTTGGTTGGGGTGACATTGATTAAAAACAATACAAATCTACACATGCAAAGACTACCAAGGAAAAAAGGGGGAAAGGAAGCATAAAGAAGACAGTAAAGATTGCCGAGAGAAAAGGCAGTAATGCAAAGTGACCAATGCCTATAACAAAATACACTAAGACAGAAGAGTAACACTAACCAACGACACGGCACAAAGAAACTAGCGTATATGCTGGCGTACAAGGCGACTGGGCGTATAAGACGACTGGGTGTATAAGACGACCCCTAAATGTTTCTGGCTATATTCGCCGTACAAGACGATCCCCCAGCAAATCGTATTTTAAAATGTATTGTATTGAATTTATTAAATAAATTCATTAAGCATATAATTTCTTTTTCACTAAAATTCTAATGAAAAAAAAAAAAACGGAGGTGAAATATTGTCAATTAGCTACCGCAATCTACAAAACCTCAAGAGTGGGTGCTGTGTTTTCGGTAGCCAGAATGACTTTTCCCTGTTAACCATCCACTCGTTCCACTGTTCTCAAATGTGATCATTAAATGGCTTGTTGAGACAGACAACCAGTTGCGCTTTTGTTCAACATCATCGAAAAAAGTAGGTGATATAGTGTCAATTAACTCCCACCACCTTTATGTCCCTTGTCTAGCACTTTGTTAACAATGTGTGACGATGGTCTTTGATTTCTCTCTTGACGAATATACGTTTTATTGTTGCCACGAAATCATACCGCATATTATTGATATAAGATAAGAGTACTTTTATTATATTTACACTTTTATTATTTTATTATAACAATGTGAATTAAATTGTTTCGGAAGAAAATATTTGTGTCGATAGTTGCCGAGATAGTGTTTAGCCTAACGTCAAAAATCC
This sequence comes from Acanthosepion esculentum, assembly GCA_964036315.1. Lineage (NCBI taxonomy): Eukaryota > Metazoa > Mollusca > Cephalopoda > Sepiida > Sepiidae > Acanthosepion > Acanthosepion esculentum. Next base: position 112,473,564 of record OZ038483.1, on the reverse strand, counting down.
TCCATGCAGGATTTAAGGTTCACTTTTTATACGTTGAGGGCCCACTATATTTGAGGTGATTTATCAAGGTTAAAAGGGCGTCTTGTACGCCGATATATACGGTATTTGTTGAGCTATCACTATGAGTTAAGGAACAAGAACACTCTAGAAAATGGAATATACAAATTATAAATAATTAATCTAAAAAGAAGTAAACAAGGTTGACAAACTACCGATGATGAATTAGAAAACGACACAAAGAAGCGAAATCACAGGTATATATATATATATATCTTAAATAATTTATCAAATATTTTTAATAAAGAGGATATAGGTTTATATAGATATGATAGTCTAATCGTTATAAGAAATTATAACGGTAGAAAAATAGAAAATATAAGAAAACAAATATTGAAAAATATTTAATAAACTAAGATTTAAAATAGACATGAAATCTAACCTAAAAATAGTAAATTTTCTATGTACAGTGTTGTTCGATAAAAGTGACTCACCTGATTTTTTTTACTTAAAAATTTTTCGCCAATTGCCTTTTTTTGGGTGGGGGGGTCAAACTAATTTTTAATCTTACTAATATAAAGACCCCTTCTCGACCATCTAGTAAAAAAGTTTACTCACCCTAAGGTATTCTATTGATAATTATAATTTTCGATATAAATGAGATTTAGGGAAAAGCTCTGTGCAAAAAAAGTGACTCACTTATTTCCTGCCACTAGTAACCAATAGAAACATAATCGAACAGCTTTAAATAAAGAATAATACAGGTACAATTTATTTATAATAGGTAATATAGTTCGAAATATTTAATAATCTATGGGTCCTCCTTTATTTTGAATAACCTTTTCAACTCTTTTTGGCATTGACTTGATCAGGTTCTGGCAAATCTCATCTCCAAGCATTGAATTCCATTCGGATATGAAATTCACAATCAAATCCTCTTTGTTGCTCAACTGCTTTCTCGAGAGCCTGTACTTTATAATGCTCCATAAGTTTTCTATGGGGTTGAGGTCAGGAGATTGGGGCGGCCATGTCATAACACTCAACTGCTTCTCACCAAAGTATTCCTTCATCAATTTTGATTTGTGACAGGGAGCATTATCCTGCATAAAAATGAACTTGGTGGGGTCGATTTGCAACCTTTCAGCAGAAGGGAGCAGACCAGACTCTAAAATTCTCTTGTACTAATCGCTCCTGAGGGTCTTTTCAATAGGTTTTAAGAAACCAGTTCCATGAAAAGAAAAGCATCCCCAGAACATTATACTGAACGGATGCTTGACAGTACTTACTGCTAAATTCAAAGAGCTTTCAAAGCTTCTTCTTCTTCGGATTTTAGATCGCTTATCCTTTGAATTTAGCTCAACTATCGTTTCATCGGAGAAGAGAACATATAGTAAAAAAAAAAATCAGGTGAGTCACTTTTATTGAACAACACTGTATAACATTTACTTTCAATAATAATACATACAAACATATAGGAAAGCAAATAATATTCCAATATATATAAAGAAAAATTCAAATCACCCTCCTAATATATATACCAATGTTATTAACAAAAGAATTGCAACTAATTCTAGCAATATAAAAATATTTAATGGAAATAAAATATATGAATAAGAATTAAGAAAAAGTGATTACTCGACTAAATTAGAATACATAACTAAAAACAATAGACACAAAAGAAAAAGAAAAAGAAACATAATCTGATTTAACCCGCGTTATAATAATATAATAAAAACGAAATAGGAAAAGTATTCTTTAAGTTAATTGAAAAAACTTCCCTAAAAATAGTAAACTATCAAAAATCATTAATAAAATTACAATAAAAATCAGTTATAGTTGTATGAATAATATGAAGAAAATAATAAATAAACATAATAAAAAAATATCTATCTATAAAGGGCAGGATGTGTGTGTGTGTGTGTGTGTGTGTGTGTGTGTGTGTGTGTGTGTGTGTGTTGTCGACGGATTTGCACCAAAATGTACATGCACATGCTCCGAGTTAGTGGTAAGGTCTAGACCGACTTTGCATTTCGCAACTCCCATCGATAGTGGAAATAATCGATGTTTTCAGGCTTCTACGGCAGTTTTCATGTAGTTTGCGGCCATTTTCTACTGGCCAGAGTGAGAGCCTATAGCTGGCTGCAACGAATAAGCAGGAAGATTCTATTGGCCAGCGTGAGAGCCAACAGCTGACTGACACGAATGTTAACTAGCATGCTAGCATGCAAAAAAAATCGATAGCTGCATTCGTCACAAGTGGGAAAAATTTAAATCTGCATGGCGCTTTACTCCACTTGGCTCATTCGCTTGCTTAAAATCAACGTTGATTCTGATTCCGCAGAACTGGGTTGGGTGTGAAAAAATATTTGTTGTCAACATTCTTTTTTCATTCGGTTTTTCCAGTTACGAGTCCTTTTTTAAAGCTGATCGTTTTGTGTTCATTTTGTTTAGTTCTTTTTTCGTAACAGATTTAATGTTTAGTATAGAGCTTAGAAAAAATTCGCAGTGTGAGATAGGCAAGAAGTAAGGCATGTAGCAACATCAGCACAGTAAAGGGCACTCCTTTAAAGGCAAGGAAGGGCAAAAATATTTTAAGTCTAGTGATAGCGATTGCTGTATGAGTTGTACGATTTTTGAATCAAGCACGGGCAACGCCGGGCTATGCTGCTAGTGAATAATATATAATAAAAAATATTAAATAAAAACAATATAACAAACATCCGCAAAATAGCAATAATTATCGAAATAAAAATAACTCTCCACTTAATAATAAATGTTTAACTAATAATATAATATATAAGGCAACTATATGAAATTATATTAACAGAGAACAAAATTACATATCAGTATCTGAAACCACTTTTAAATAAAGATTTAATAATCATATGATGTCATTTTAAATAGATAAATATACTAATTGCACAACATTATCAAAATATATATGGAGTCAAAAAGAAAATAATATATCTACTATAGTTATATGGAAAAATAATAAAAAAATGTAACCCTATATAAAATCCTCAACAGGAATTGTAGACTGTGTTTAGAAAAAAATATCAATATTAATATTAATAATCAAATTAAATTATTAAATAAGAAGAATGAGATAATGGGCCGGTGCTGACAAATTAAGAAATATTTACTTAGTTATTTTATTAATAATATAACATAATAAATCAATTAAAATATAAATTAATAATACAAAAACAACATAAAATATTATAATTTAATTAATAATACAAATTAACGAATATTGCAATTCAATTAATAGTATAACATAACAGTTTGTATATAAACTATAAAAAATAAATAATAAATTTAATTTCGAAGAAACTTTAAATTTAGCTGAAAAAGATGAAGACGTAAACAAAGACAAAAAATCATGAACGTGCGCATTTAAAAGAACGTTAAATTCATGAAAACGGAGGTGTAAAAAAGGAAGTAAAAATGGATTTAAAAAGATGCGGAACAAATTTAAAATAATGGAAATATCTTTTCAAAAAAAGAATACCCTCAAGAACGAAGATTTACCAATAATCTTCGAAGTTGGGGAAAACAACAACAAAAATTCATATTTAATTATATATATTAACATTTAAAAATTCATCTTCAAATGTTAATATATATATTAACATTTAAATATGAAATTAAAAAATTTAAATTTCTTATTTAAATGTTAATATATATATATATATATATATATATATATGTATATATATATATATATATATATATATATATATATATATATATTTCCCCGACTTCGAAGTTTCTTGGTAAATCTTCATTTATCAAGATATTGTTTTTTAAAAGGATATTTTCCAATTTTTTAATTTGTTCTGTATCTTTTTCAATCCATTTTTACTTCCGTTTGTACATATATATATATATATATATATATATATATATATATATATATATATATATATATATATATATATATATATACCAAGTATAGGATTGGTGTATACGGAAAAAATTCCAATAACCAACAATTAATATTCTTAAATGAGTGCTCACTACAAAGTAGAGCAAATATAATTATTTAATTAAAAATTATAGCATAAATATGTTATAAAATCACTACAAAAATTGCCATTTTGTTTCAACACATCTGATGTCTTATCAAGTGATCACTTAATAAGACACCCGAGGTGATCACTTGATAAGACACCAGAGGTATTAAAACAAAATGGCTATTTTTGTAGTGATTTTGTAACATATTTATGTTATAATTTTTAAATAAAAAATTATTAAATATTTATATATTTATATATATATATATATAATAGGAATTAATATTACATTAGGTTAATGATCATTTTCACCTTGTAAATTTTAAAAAATTACAATGATTTTTCAAACCAGTCAAAGGATGATAAATTATTGAAATAAAAAGTAAAGGCTAGGGGAAAAGGAAAGAGGAAAGAAGAAAGAAGGAGTGAAAGGTGTGGAAGAAGGAAGAGGGCAAGACAATGAATAGAAAAAGAAAGGGAGCAAATAAAAACAAGGCAGCAGTGTAAATCTGGATAAAGGGACGGAAGAGGAAAAAAGAGCGGAAAAAGAGAGAATAAATGACCTATATATCTAATACATAGTCGTAATCAGACGGCAGTTAAGACTTAGAGAAGGAAAAATAATCTAATATTAAATAAAATGGAAAAACCCATTTATATGGTAGAGAGATAATTTGGAATTAAAGAAATATAAAAAAATAAACAATATATCCGAAAAAATATATTAAGAACAGTATAATAATTCATATATAAAATGATTAAATTTATTATTTAAACCTACATTAAAATCAACATATTAAAAATTAAACCTATATTAACTAATTCCCATCTACAGAGAAAAACAGTAAATAATTGTCATTTAATATATGAAATAAATATAATAAACCAATCAAGAGGAAGTTTAAATAAAGGAAAAATCTACACTTAAAATTAGAAAGGAAAGTAAAATGTCCCGGAAAGGGATATATTTGTTCGAGGTAGCTAAGTGGTTTTAGCTACTGAAACCAAGTAGTACAATCTCTCGTAGGTAACCGTAATCGACTGGTAGTCGTAGTCAATAGATGCAGGCAATAGTAGTAGTCCAATAGGATAGCGAATAGCGTAGTCCCATGGGCGTCGTCATAGACTCTTCTCCCTTGGTCTCTCCGTCAGTCTGTATTTATGACTGACATCAGCCAATCATATTCTAGTGAGGGGGAACATAGGTGTATGCATATTCCATTATATCATATATATATATATATATATATATATATATATAAAACTGTTAGGGGGATTTGAGATAATTATAATAAAGTAATTCATCGAGTTTTAGAAGAAACCTCAACAGAATGCAGAAAGCACTGGACGGCCGTTTCGTCCTATATTTGGGACTCATCAGCAGTGCGCATCCACTACCAGGAATTGAAATCGGACAGTTACGTTATTAAGCAAACGTCATACCAACTGTGCTACGGGGCCCGGTGACGAAGAGGTAAGGAATTAAAAAAGACTTTTACAAACTTTGGGAACGGATTCCTCACACCAAAATAAGTCCATATAAACATATGTCGGCAAATCCTTCGTTTTTGATTTATTTAACTTTAAAGAAAGTTTACGGTAGGTTGCGCTGTGTTGCCATTTAGACTAGGTTACATTTGTCATTCGTGTACATTTGCGGCTAGTCTGTCCTCAAATTTTAATATGCGTAGTAGTGAGTTAACGGAGAAGTTTTTCCTTTAACAATGGCAGGATTCATATCATGAGCAGGCTGCACAGCTGTATCAGACTGCATTTCCAGACTGAAGGCAGTCGAGTCATCCAACCTTTGCTGGTGTTTATCGTCGCGTTGCCGAGACAGGATCCGTGGAACGTCAAACTATGGATCGAGGAAGACCGAGATCCGCTCGTACGCCTGACCACGAAGTACACATTCTACAGGCTGTCGGGTACGTTCCCAGTATCAGCACACGTCATAAAAAGAAAAAATCCGACGGGTGCATACGTGTGTACTGGCTGACATCTACCATGGTAGATGTATAGGAAGGGGAGGATCATCTCATAGAACATGTCAAGGGCATGTCGTACATCTCATAGTACCGCATGGAGAGTACATCAAGAGCAGCTCCTGTATGTAGACATAAAGTGGGGGATCAATATCAATATATGCACTGATCCCTCACATTGTGTCCACGGTATTTTGTATACATTTATATCCCAGAGAAATCTAGTGAATGTTCCGTTTAACATGGACAGGATATTGATATCGTGAACAGGCAGATATGTTTTTTACATACGCCCGCGCGAAGTGCCGTGGATGCACGGCTGTATAAGATTGAGTTTCTAAACCAAAGGCAGCCGAATCATCCAAACCTTCCTGCTGTTTATCGTCGCGTTGCTGAGGCCGGATCCGTGATACCACAAACTATGGATCGAGGAATACCGAAAATCCGCTCGTACGCCTGAACACGAAGAACACATTCTACAGGCTGTCGAGGACGATCCAGGTATCAGCACACGTCAAAAGGCCCTAGCATGTCGTACATCTCATAGTACCGCATGGAGGGTAGTTCTAGAGTAGCTCCCCCGTATCATCTGCAACGTGTGCAGGGTCTTTCGCCTCTGATCACTCATCACGGGAGATCTTGGTTTTTTGCACAAACTGCCAATCCGTTGTTTGTCTCTTCAGTCTTGTTTACGGATGAGGCAACATTTGGAAGAGATGGAATAACAAATTTACACAACCAACATTCTGAGCGGCTAGGAATCTCCATGGTGAAATACAGGCGAGTTACCAGCATCAGTTTACGGTTGATGTAAGGGTTGGAATTTTAGATGACTGTCTGGTAAATCCATATGTTCCACCAGCACGACTTACAGGAGCTGTATACTTTCGAACACAGGCCTGCTAGAATATGAAGACGCATGTGGTTCATGCATGATCGGGTTTCAGCACATTTTTGTCACATTGTTAACGATGTACTGGCTGACATCTACTATGATAGATGTATAGGAAGGGGAGGACCAGTTCCATAGTCTGTACGTTCCCCCGACTTCAATCTTTTAGGTTTTTTGTCTGTGGGGCCACCTAAAACAATTGACTTATGGAGCAGACATTAATAATGCAGAGACGCTTCATCAACGTGTCATGGGGGTCTGCCAAACCATTTGACACCGGTTGGAAGTATTTGAAACGGTCCACCAGTCATTGACCCGACGGGTGCATACGTGTGTACAAGCAAGCAGAGGACATTTTGAACATTTGTTAGGGGTTATTGTTATGGCCTTTTGGAAATATGTTTATATGGACATTTTACCTTGTTTTAGTGCCAGGAACCTGCCTCCAAAATTTGTAAAAGTTATTTTTATACACTATATATATATATATATATATATATATATATATATATATATATATATATATTAAATTTTTATGTTTATACATTCTTTTTATAGATGCAAATATTTAAGTTAATGATCTGTTTATAATAGAAAACACTCTTTGGGCCCTGTCACTGGATCTAAACAACGCCTTTATCCACTGTACCGTGTCCTTGAGGACATCTGTGTTCCCATATTGTATTTATTTCTATGCTTGGTCGGTTCAGGAGATTTTTGTTGCCTAGCATATGTGCTGATTCCTTAAGTTTACGAATTTTCCAATGGTGACAGGACCCAAAGAGTGTGAGTTCAATACCCGGTTAAGGCATTGGAGAACTTTCAGAGGGAAAATTAACAGGAGATAACTGATAAATGACATCAATTAAACATGGCACGTGGAACTAGAACAGTCTACCCCAGTGAGCGAAATAAAGGGTTCAGTTCGACATTCCAACCACCTGAAGAAGGCCGGCGCGTACAACGGCCGAAACGTTGTAATAAATATGGCGACAAAGATAAGGACAATAGTCCGAATAATGTAAATAATGTACATAATACCTCTTCTCAGAAATATAGACACATAATGGGGCCATTAGACTCTGCGTTGTCTTCTGACCTTGTCGGTCTATTTATATTATACAACCTAACTGCGCACCGTGAATTAGACTTAAAAGACATAGGGCTATACAGAGATGATGGCCTCATGGTAGTGAGGAGTTCTACTAATTTTAAAATAGATAAAATTAGAAAGATAATATATAGTGAATTCAGAAACCTAAATTTTAAAACTACGATAACACAAAATTGAAAATTGTAAACTTCCTCGACATAACTTTAAACTTAATGAACAACATATACCTACCTTACAGAAAATCTAATACTAATCCCTTGTATGTACACCCCAGGTTAAACCATTCTCCGTCCTTAATTATGCCCTTCCCCTCATCAATAGGGAAAAGAATTAGCATGAACTCCGCAAATGACGAAATATTCTATAAACACAGTAACTATTAAAACCAAGCTCTAAAAAATAGTGTCTACAAACACCATAACATCAATTATATAAAAAAAATAATAGTACAAACCAGAAGGAAAACAGAAAAAGAAAAATCATTTGGTAGACCCCCACCTCGTTCAACCAAATTGTTAGCAATAAACTAGGACAAAAATCCCTAGCATTTTCCTACTAACAGCAAATTTAGTAAGATCTTTAATATAAACACCCGAGCTGTACTGAAAATCTAGAAAGGATTATAAAAAATCATAATAAAATCCTGAAAAATCACTCATGCTAAAATCAAATAAATAAATATCCTAAATTAAAATTAGACAAGAATAATGAAAAATTATGTGATTGTAGAAACCCTGAAAATTCCCCTCTCAATAATAAAAGCCGCATAGAATCTGTGGTATACCAATGCACAATCTCATCCATTGAAAATCCAAAAATTGAAAAGATATATATATACAGGATCCACAAAAAATGAATTTAAAATAAGGTGTAAACTACACAAAAGCTCCTTCAATAATATTAAAAATAGAAATCAGACATCCCTATCTAAATATTTTTGGCTTTTACAAGAAACAAATAAAACACCAAAAGTAAAATGGAAAATAATAAATAAAACAAGGACTTTTATAACCTGGGATGACCCATGTCCTTTATACCTACATGAAAAAGTACACATTATTAAGTTTCTAAAAAACGAAAATTTATTAAATCAAAGAAATGAGATAACGTTTTTTTTGCAGACACCACTAAATATTCGCCTTAAATTATTAGCATTTTATAAATTAACAAAACATAATAATAATAATAATAATTTCCACAATACCACATAAAAATTACAAAATACCATATAAAATCTATTAACAAATTCAATAAAAACAATAGGTCTAAAAATATCACCCAATCATAATCTTAAAACCCCTATAAGAAATCATCAACAAAAAAACAAAAACAAATAAACACCAAAAAGGACCAGAACTACAACATCAATCAAAGTTTTAGCAGGGAGTTGCATAAGATTAGCCATTGCAGGCAGACAAAAAAAAAAACAACACAACCATACACGACTCCAAAAACTTGACATATAACAAACACACCTACTTCCATCAAAGCAGAGACCAATTGATAATGAAAAAACAAACCCTAGATCACACCCCATTTCAAAACTATAAATGATTAAAACATTCCGTTGCCTAGTTCTTCCAAACAACGCTTGATGATGAAACTGCCAACCGGTAGTTAAGGTTTAATATTGAAATTAAACTTTAATACTGCTGACCACTTTCGAAACAGTAATTTCTGTGTCGCGAAGGAATCATATTAAAAAAAAAAAGAATTATAATATATCTTGTGTATATTTAGGCAGCATATTTTCATTCAAACGGGTGTGGTTAAATAATTTACACATATCATCGATTAGTTTGCGTTGTGATCCTTTCAAGTTCGCGGATTCATTTTTTGGTAGATTTAGAAAATTGAGTAAGAAAAATACCAAAATTTTCTTTCGAATAGTTTTTTTATTTTCCAAAATACTTTCAATCTCGTCTGAGACCATCAGGGAGTTAATACTTTGAGTATGTATGTGTTTCTGTGAATTTAAAACATTTAAACTTTTCGTTTTTTTTCTGCTTATGCAGCGTTCTAGATTTCAAAGTTCAAAGTTCAAAGTTCACGTGTTCTTTTCGGGTTTTTTTTTCCAGTATAAGGGAAGTAATTTTTTTTTTTTGTTTAAACGTATATCATTTTTTTTTCTCATAAGCATTTAATAACTTTGTTGCTATACTCATTCTTGACTTTATTTATTTTGGATTTTAATTGTCTTATATAAAGAGCTTTAAGGACTTTTCGTTTTTGCTTGTTATATTTTTTATGTAATATAGATGTATTTTCAACTAATACTGCCTAATTTGTGAGTGTGGGCATGAGTGTTCATTTAAGTGCTGATATATTCAGCTATGTTCAGACAAATTAAATGTCTTTTTGGCACCATCGTCTTAGTAAAGCCAACGTATATATTTACAGTTTTATCAGAGATACAATCTCCTAAAGGACATTTAAATTGATATACAATGTTGGCCTTTCGCAAGGTGCAAGTTGGCGGAGGTGACTTATTTTGGACAACTAGGTTGGTTATATTAAATTTAGTATAGTATATGATTCACTTTATTTTATTTTTCTTGGATCAGTGGGGGATATATTTGTGTTTAGGAGTTTTTTTAGAATCTTTTTTTTTTTGTTTATTGCTGGAATGCATTTGATTTCGGTATAGGAATTTGATATGTTTAGAGTTATTTGTTGATATATTCATTCTTATTTATATGAATATTTCTAATAGCTTGTCTAATTTGATCATCAACAATGTAATTAGGGAAATCATTATTAATGAGGGTTTTTTAATATTTTTTAATTCAATTTTCTAAGTCTATCAAAAAATTAATCCGCAAACATGAAAGGATCAGAACGAAAACTAATCGACAAGATATGTCTAAATTATTTAACCAAACCTGTATGAATATATATATATATATATATATATATATATATATATATATATATATATATATATCAGGGATACTAAATAGTTCTTCGTTTCAGCCGCTTCCCAAAATAAATAGTTATTCTGATGTTTAGTCATTAAAATACTGTTAAGCACTCAGTAGACCTAGCATAGATATAAATGCCATATGGGAACATTTGATTAAAGGAGGAAGGATACGTAATATTTCCACATGAGAAAGAAAGAAAGAAAAAAAGAAAGAAAGAAAAATAATAAAATAATAGATATGAATAGAATAGCAAAAATGACTTTCGCGCAAGTGAGTGTATATGGAGAAAGAACGAAAGAAAAATGGAAGAAAGATTCTGATATACATGTCGATATGAATAGACTGGCAAAGATAAATCGATAGAAATGGAAAGGCAAAGAAAGAAAGAAAGAAAGAAATAAAGAAGTGTACAATAGACACAGATATGAACAGACTGAAATAGATAGATAGATAGATAGATAGATAGATAGATAGATAGATAGATAGTGTTATGGTAATTTACCCACGCACGCATGGACTCTCCCAGCTATAAATAGGAGTAGGTACTGCCTTTTAGAGAAGTAAGTTTCCAGCAGTCAGCTCTGACAGTTGGGCCGAAAATTCTTGCTGTAGCACTCTCGTTTGTATATGTTTGTATTACTGTTTCTGTTAATATATTTGTTTAATTCAATTTGTGTTTTTAATTTTGGCACTAACAAAGACAAAACAAACAGATAGATAGATAGATAGATAGATAGATAGATAGATAGATAGATAGATAGATATGAACAGATTGAAATAGATATATATGAACAGACTAAGATAGATAGATAGATAGATAGTTAGATAGATAGATAGATAGTGTTATGGGTCCTTACCTAAATGTTGAGTCTTGACTCATTGTTGAATCTCGCCTATTGCATGGAATAATAATGCAACACAAAATGTACTTGGAACAAGAATGTATTATAACAAGAAAGTGTACACAATAAGTACATATAGTATTTCTGTATATTTCTGGGAAGACGTTCCTGGAGAATGTGTTGACTAGTCGCAGTCGATCAGAGTCTCTAGTTGGATCTCGCGATTCTTCTCTCTCGTCTTCCGGTATCAACCATTATTTATATAGTTGGTAGTCACCTATGCAGATTAGGTTGATCCCACCACAACACTAAAACTACAGGATGAACACTTCCAAACACTATGTATACTACGCCTGTCAAGAGAGAGAAACGAATCGAGTCGAGCCGATAGTAGTTCTTCCAAACCAGACTGACAGTCATACTAACAACTTCCACATCTTGTATTATTATTCCGTGTAATATATCTTCGTTATTTCTACTCTTGTGTTCATGTTGTTCTTCCTTGGTCCTAACCTGGACCACAATAGATAGATAGATAGATAGATAGATATTAACAGACTGAGGTAAATAGATAGAGAGATAGAGAGATAGATATTAACAGACTGAGATAGATAGATAGATAGATAGATAGATAGATAGATAGATATTAACAGACTGAGATAGATAGATAGATAGATAGATAGATAGATAGATATTAACAGACTGAGATAGAGAGATAGATAGATAGATACCGAAAGGTTGCTGTCCATCTATTACATTGATGTGCATTATATATTTGACACTGGAGTTCCGTCTAAAATCAACTTAAAACTTTAATTGGCCCGATACACGCATTTGCTTTCCATCATTATCTCTGCTTGTCATGACTAATTCATCCAGGATCAAACCCCTCCACACACACACACACACACACACACACACACACACACACACACACACACACACACACATACACACACACTGGCTTGCCACTGCATTGTCGATCGTATCTGTTTGATATTTGCCATAAGCATTTGTTGGACGACGCCGACAACCGTCCCCGACTCTCCAAATGCCGGATGACACGAACGATAATCATGCGGACATCTTCATAATATATGAATTTCTATTCAGACCGCGCAGAATCGGCTTATATTCTTATTTCATTGTCATTCGATAAGTGCCTTTTTGTTCAATCCTTTGTGGACTGATGAATTATAAACTCGCTAAATCGATATTATTATTGTATTGTGTTATATCTGCGCCCGTCTATTTGGTCTTGTTTCCTTTTCGCAACAGATGAAAGCCTTTAAACAAATATCGACTCTAATTGATTTTCATCATATATATATATATATATATATATATATATATATATTTAAAGACATTTTTATGTTTAACGTTCTATATATTCATATAGCCTGTAAACAAATGTACGTGAGAAATTCATGGAAGATTGAAGTTTATAAGCAGTAAATTCGACCTTGCCAACCGAACGATCCTCAGTGGCCGAATCGGTTAAAAAGGCACGTCAGGCTATATGACGGTTCCGTATAGGATACAGGTTCGAATCCCGTCGGAGGACGAATACATTCTATGAAAATTTCTCGGACATTCAGACCGGTAAATGTTATTTAATACTGTTTATTATAAACAGAGAATTTACTTAAATACTTGTATCTATAAAAAGAATGTTAAACATATATATATATATATATATATATATATATATATATATATATATATATATATATATATATATATATATGAAATAAAAACAGACCACTTTAAGGTTCCATGTAATTGATTTATTTCACCACAGCCCTTTTAAAGGACCGCGGGGGAAGAAAGTCTGATGATCCGCGTGGTGAAATATTTTTTTACATGGAACCTTAAAGTGGTCGGTTTTTATTTTTATTTAAATTATTAGCTCTGATTTACATTGAGCTCTCTGGATTTTATCCTCCTTGGGTCTACCCATACGGATTACCTAGTAAACTATATATATATATATATATATATATATATATATATATATATATATATATATATATATATATTACTTTATAAAATCTTCGTCAGAGATAAAGATAGTAGAAGCTTTTTGTAGATGGAAATATAATTTTTTTTTCTGAATCTTTGATATGTTTTCCATGTTCAGAGAAAATATAGATTGAGTATGTTTGGGAATCCAACAGAATGATAGGATAAAGAATAAGCAGGAAACAGATCTTAATCTAATATCTTTCAATTTCTTAAGGCTTAGTCAAAGATCAAGATCGTAGAAGATTTTCGTTCTATATTTTGTTTGAATATGAAAACCATATCAAAGAGACAGAGACAAAATTATATTTCCTCCTACAAAAAGCTTCTACTATCTTGATCTCTGACGGAGCTTTAATAAAGAGAAACATGTTAGATTAAGATCTGTTTTCTACTTGTTCTTTTCCTATATATACATATATATATATATATATATATATATATATATATATATATATATATATATATATATATAAATATTATACGAATCAAATATAATTTCAAACGTTCATAAAATTAATTTAAAAATACGGCTGAATACAAGAGCAGAGCAAAATTCTTTATTATATGATATTACATTAGAATATATGTAATAACATCTACCGCCTGATGAGATGTGATGATATGCATCGAAATATGAGTGCATTTATGTAGCGGTTTTTACACATGTTCTAATTTAATATCCTATAATAAAAAGTATATATATATATATATATATATATATATATACACTTTATATATATATATATACATATATATATGTATATATACACTTTATATATATATATATATATATATATATATATATAAAGTATATATATATATATATATATATATATATATATATATATATATATATATATATATTGCCAGCCTCCCCTGACGATTCGCTTAGGTGAATGGAGGAAGAAATACCTTCCCAGACCAAAATAAATTATTAAATAAAAGATCCGAGCTCATATCAAAATGCAGACATGAAAACAAATTTTTACTACGTTACTTAAAAATCGAAAAATAAAAAAAATAATTTAAAATAAAAATAAAATAAATAAATAAACAAAATGACAATAAAATAAATTAAACGAAACATATTACCAAATCACACCCCTTAGAATAGACGGAATAGAATAAATAAATAAAAAATAAAAAACAAAATCAATGAACCCAAATAAATAAAGTAAATAATAAACAAATTAACAAACAATTATGACCAAAATATTAGTTAGACTATACAAATCAAACCAAAAATCGAACGAAAAACATAGCTATAACTGTTATATAACGATAAAAAAATACTACGTTAATTAAAAATCGAAATGAAAATGAAAATATACAGTATAATAAATAAATAATAAAAAACAAAAAGTAAAATAAATTAATCTAAATTCATCCAAATAAATAAATAAACTAGCAAACCAATCTCGATAAATTAACCGTTAGAAAAAACAAATAGAGTTAATCCAAATAAATACATGAAGTAATAAACAAATTAAAAATTACCCCCGCCAAAATTATAGTTAGAATAAACTACAACAAATCAACCCCAAAATTGAATCAATAGCTTTATCTTCCCAAACCAAACCAAAACTATCAAATAAGCGATATAAACAAATTTTTACTACGTTAATAAAAACACCGATTAAAATATAAATAAATAAATAAGATAAAAAATAAAAATAAAAATAAATATTGACAAGCAAAATAATTTAACACAAATAAATAAAACGACTTCCGGTAAAATAACCGCGAAAATAGACTACCCACAATGCACCACTGACACGTATATATAAATAGCCGAGAAAAATAACAGCACTCGTGGCCTGACGATTGCGTCTAGCATGAAACAGACTGTCGCCTCTAAGTGTTGACTTCTTTGTTCACTTTTATATTTACACCCGCTCTATCTCTGATATTGAGCACTTTATCCCATTAATATAGCACATCTTAAGACTATATTTCTTTATATATATATATATATATATATATATATATATATATAAAGAAATATAGTTTTAAGGTGTGTTATATTTATGGGATAAAGTGCTCAATATCAGAGATAGATCGTATGTAAATATAAATATAAAAGTGAACATTGAAGTCAACACTCAGAGGCGACAGTCTGTTTCATGCTAGGCGCAATCGTAAGGCCACCTGACGATTGTGTCTAGCATGAAACAGCCAGTCGCCTCTGAGTATTGACTTCAATGTTCACTTTTATATATATATATATATATATATATATATATATATATATATATATATATATATATGGAGGGTTACAGAGAGTAAAAGTGAAAGAGAATGGAAATGAGATCAAAAATGGAGAGAATCTGGAGAGTAAATGACAAAAAGAAAAAATAACAGCGTTCCAGGAGACAGAAGATAGAAGGTTGCATTTAATTTTTGGAAGATTGTAGTTGTCAGGGAAGCAAGAAATAGGAAGGGAGAGGAAATAACTGTTAGACTAGAGAAGTGACGTTTGCATCTAGCTAGTTTAACAGTAAAACGATGACACGTTGTTGCCGATGTAGCAGGTTTAAATTCTTCCATGCAGTTGTCATGAAAATATTTGTCGAATAAGACCGAGGGAAGCCAGGTCAGGTCGGTGGGAAAGTGACTGGAGACGAGATGCCAGGTCAACATCGATTGTATTGCAGACCCTTCTCTGAATTTTGACAAGAATCTCAAGATTCACACTAAGAGCACCAGACCAGATGTGGCAACAGTATTCAATCCACGGACGAATAGGACATCTATAAATATGCATAATCCATTCTGATGAGAAAATCTTTGTAGCACGACACACACATACACACACACACACACACACACACACACACACACATAGACAGAGGGTGCGATTGGTAAATTATCGCCATTTTATATTTTTAATTTCGCGCATGTGCGTTGTTTTTTTATTTTATCGACTGCAGGGTCACTTGGGCAAAAAAGGAACATCATGACTCAATTCACTCAGCCAGAAACAATAGGAAAATATATAGGAAAATATATGTGTGTACATATATATATATATATATATATATATATATATATATATATATGTATATATGTATATATATATAAATATATCTGTGTGTTGTAAGGAAATAGACAGTAGGAAAACTGTAGTTTAAGCCGACACGTTTCCACTGCGGACTATTTCAAAGCAAAAAATGAAATGAATTTATTTGAACAAAGTATCTGTAAACAAAAAAAAATGTTGTTAGTTACTGGAAGAATTTAGAAATGCTCATATACATTCATTGGGTTAACTGAAAAATTATGACATTTACTTTTTATGTTTGAAGAGAATTTTTCAAAACCATTATATGGATATAATCAGGTCTAAAACACCCATAATAATAATTTTTCAGAAGCATGTATATATATTTGTCGCCATTTTATAATTTTTATTTCACGCATGCGCGTTGTTTGTTTTTGATCTGGTCAACTGAACACCGTAGTAGGGTCAGTTGGGCACTGACTGTAAGAAGAAAAAAAAAAGCACCATGACGCAATCCACTCCACCAGAAATTTGAAAACGGCCCACTGTACTGCTTGGCATTCATGCCAGAAGCTCCAATACGAACATTTCATAGTGTTTGGCTGTCAATCTGAAGACAGTGCAGAGGGTTTAGAAAGAGTCGGATGAGTCTAATGGTGATTATGAAGGTGTTTGGAGTGATGACTAGTGATGGCGACGTTATGCTTCCATTCATTTCCCCACAAGGCCTCAGACTCAACACGGAGGCCTACATCAAGTGCCTTGAGGAGGTAGTACTGCCCTGGGTTAAGAGCATGACTGCTGGAAGACCCTATGTCTGGCAATAGGACTCTGCACCATGCTACACAAAATGAACAGAAAAGACACAGGATTCCAAATCTAGTTCATAATATAGTATCCCCCCATTCTTAATCGAGGTATGAGGGTCGGTAAAAAAAATGCGTGTCCGTCTTTAGTTACAATAGAGTTAATAGTAGAAACACAAAAAGTGGATAAAAATGAACCCTCAAATCATCGGGTCCCCCATTAAGTCTTCTACATCGTATTCACCGCAATCGAGGTACATGGGTTTTGTCAAAAAAGTAACGCGTTTCCTTTTTGGGGATAGATACACATGAAGAGATAGATAGATAGAGAGAGAGAGAGAGAGAGAGTGAGAGAGAGAGAGAAACTAACAGACTGAGCTAGATACGAACAGATATAGATAGATAGATAGATAGATAGATAGATAGATAGATACGAACAGACTGAGATAGATACATAGATAGATACGAACAGACTGAGATAGATAGATAGATAGATAGATAGATAGAAAATGACTACAATGAGAGATGATACATCGTTAGAAAAGACTGAGCTAGTGAGAGAGAGAGAGAGAGAGAGAGAGAGAAGGCAAGAGAAAAAAAATCTTGTATTACTCTCGTGTCCTTTCAGTTGTCATAGCGTTTGTCCTCTAAAAATGCCGATGTCACATTAATTTCTTCTCATTTCCTAAATTCTTCTTGACATTTCTCCATGACATCCAAACTTCGGTGGTCATCTGTGCTTTCAATGTCTCCAGAACGGCACATCAAATCAGTTGGAAGCAGAAGTCAAAATTTTAATATGGGTTAAAGGCGTCCACCAAAATGTTTTTGCGTTGTTTATTTTATTTTATACAGCCGGGGTGGAGAGAACAGGAATTTTGTGGGGTCGGTATCGGGGTAAGATGCAAATTCGGAGAAGAAAAAAATTTACAAAAAAATAAAAAAAAATACGACAAAAAATTAACAACTAGCAAACCTGGTATTGAAAATATAAATAAATGAACTTTTTTCTTTTTTTTTTCTCTTCTGATTCGTATATTTATTTGTTTACGGGGTTGGGTATGACTCAGAGGTGAACGCCCTAAATAAGTCAGTAAAGGAATCAGATGGAATTACAAGAATGAACAAATAAAATTAAATTAAAATAAAATAAAATAAAAATAAAAAACAAAGAAAGAAATGCTTTCAACGCCTCCGTTCAATCTGTTTTTCGGTCGTATTTTTTTTTTTTTTTTAAATCCGATCATGTATTTCATAACCTTTAAGAAAGATGAAGGATTTGTTGCCTAAGGATTACGGCCACATCACGTTAAAACTCTGGTTCCCGTACCATCACCGATGTTAAGCAACGTCTGGTGAGTTCCTAGCTGGGTGACCGTTTGGGAATTATCAAAGCGCAGTAAGTTTGGATGTGCACGTAGGGTTGTTGGGATTGGGTGAAGATGTTAAAAGATATCAGAAATGTTTGAATGATCAGAAGGTTTAAAATTGTACGCGTTCAATGATCTTCCATCGACAACAATTAATAAAAGACAAAAATAATGATTCGAAACATAACAATTGGATGTATTAAGTATTTGATGTACATGCATATAAACTGAAAGGTTTATCAGAGTTGTGTCTCTTTGATTAGGAAATATGTTTACTAGAGCTCAGAATATTAGATTAATTATTAAAATGTAGTTTAGAGGAATGAGTATGCTGCATGTTAAAGATTGTCTGTTGGACAAGTTGGTAAGGTTCGGAGATTGTACTTGCGTGAAATGTTGTAAACTTCTTTTACGTCTGACTGCATTAGTCAAGACGGGAGTTCTTTAAGAGCCAAATTTTAGCAGCAGAGGTGAGACGCACGTGTGAGTAAAAAGAGAGGGAGAGAATTACTCGTGTTTGGTTTTTATAATCTGTTGTACCACGTGACAGGCTCAGACTTAGTTGGCGCGAGGACAGACCTGTCGCGTGTAGGTGATTTGATTGGTCGAAACTGACCAATCAGCGAGCTAGATTGAAGGTGATTAACCAATGAATGCGCGTTGTATATTTTGTAAGTATGATGGTGGTGAAAACTACAACAGGAAGAGTGCATTTCCCAGCGGGGGTTAACTGGCTGTCGTGGAAGATTCCACTGGGTAATGTGCAGGGGTCGGCATTCTACGGCACGAGTGTCACGCCAAACAATTTCCAATGGCACGCAGCCGCAACTGACATCCCGAAGTTCGAAGCAATAACTACTACAACGCAAAGAAGATATTTAACTGTTTCAATTTTTATATATACCAAAGTATATATACTATATATTACATTGTGTGCATTTAGGCAGCATTTTTTCATTGATGCATGTTTCATTAAATAATATAGACAAGTTATGTCTATTCATTTTAAAAAGCTTATTCGGCAATATGAAAGGAATTTACTTAAAATAAATAGACAAAACTTGTCTATTTTATTTAATAATACTGTATATTACTATATAAAATATATTGTAGAACAGGTATATTGACCTTGACTTGTATAAAAAATACGTATGTTGTTGACGCACTGAATGATTTTAAAACCCTAAATCAGCACATAGTTAGCAAAAGGTATCAATGATGCAGAATCCTTGCTGTAGTCACTTGAGTAAACAGCAAACTAGGTACGTCTCTATTACAACGTAAGACAATAGTGATTTTCCAAGTGTAGGTTAGATGTGGCACGAGGCCGAAAGTATGAGGAACTCAGTGAGGATCTAACTCACTATTCAGTCGTAATTGTTCTAGCTTGCTAACCGTTACACTGCCTCGAAGGGCACAGGCTCACTGTACTATATATTACTATATAAAATATTGTAGAACAAGTATATTGACCTTGACTAGTATAAAAATGCGTATGCTGTTGGCACACTGAACGATTTTAAAACACTAAGTCGGCACATAGTTAGGAAAAAAGGTTGCCAACCCTTGCAATGAATAACGTCTCTGGACTTTGGGTTGGAGAGTCGGGTTCGTTATATACTCTTTCGCGCAAATACCATTGGGCAAGGTATGAATCCACCTCTTCTCCCCCAGGTATGGGTTAATTAGCAAGACTTCTATCATTAAACCATTATTAACTCAATGGGTTGATAAGTCGTAAAAAATGGATCAATCAATCAATTAATCGTTGCCCAAATTTAGCTCAAAAAAATAAATTCTTCCCACAAGAGGAGTGATTTCTTTCTCCCGGGCAGAGATATCTATCTCAATCTACCTGTATCTATCTGCATCTGTATGTATGTAAGTATGTATCTATCTCTGTTTAGTTCTAGTTATATATTTAGCACTTTGTGACAGTGACGATTGATGTCTGCATGAAACTTTAAGTAGCACTGAGCAGTGAGGAATATAAAAAAATTAAAAATGCTCTTAGATTCATCGAAATAAAGAATGGAGTCCATTATCAAACTCATACGTCGAGCAACTTTTTTGCAACGAATTTTTTTTTTAAGCTTTTCACCCCAAGCAAGGCTGGAAGCCACTAGCACGCAAGGGGTTACAGAAGGTTTGGAGCGAGAGCAGATAGGAGTGAAAGACGAAAGGATGTGGAGAAGGATAGTGGATAGATCAAGGCAAGGGGTTACAGAAGATTTGGAGCGATAGCAGTTAGGAGTGTTAGAGGAATGGATGTGGAGAAGGATAGTGGATAGATCAAGGCAAGGGGTTACAGAAGATTTGGAGCGAGAGAAGATAGGAGTGAAAGAGGAAAGGATGTGGAGAAGGATAGTGGATAGATCAAGGCAAGGGGTTACAGAAGATTTGGAGTGAGAGCAGATAGAAGTGTTAGAGGAAAGGATGTGGAGAAGGATAGTGGATAGATCAAGGAAAGGGGTTACAGAAGATTTGGAGCGAGAGCAGATAGGAGTGAAAGAGGAAAGGATGTGGAGAAGGATTGTGGATAGATCAGGGCATCTGGAGACGTCGATTGACATTACATTTGAATAATTGGAGATTATAGTTGTCAGGGAAACAGGAATAAGGAAGGGAGTTCCACAGGCGAGAGGTGCGAGATATGAAGCTATTGGAGTAGAAGAGACGTCTACATTTAACAATTTCAACATTGAAAGGGTGGGAAGGGATGCCAGCATCGTAGGACGCTTGAATTCATGATGCTAAATATTTGTGCTGCAGTAATCAAGGGTGAAGGAGGATATTTTGCGAGAGCAAAATTTAATCACAAAATGCTTTTTTTCTTTTTGTTAATAAAATTTCTAATAAAAATCATATCTCACATTTTTTTAACCATGGATAATATTGTTCACTTATTTAAAATACAAAACAATTACTTTTGGGGCTAATTTAAAAATTACCAGAGATGGCCTCAAACCTTTAAACTGTAGTGCGTATATATATATATATATATATATATATATATATATATATATATATATATACAGGGTGTCCATAAAGTTCGTGTGCACTTTTTAAAAAATTATAACTTTATTTGTATTAGCGATAGAAATAACCTGTAAAAAATGTTATAAAGTTTAATGTACCTAGTTTTAAGTATAGCAAAAATAACTAATGTGATTTCAGGCATTACTGTAAATCACTTGGCAAATGTTTTCCGTGAACTGCAAAATCGTATTACCCTTTGTATTGCTAATGATGGAGGACATGTGGAAACTTAAATAAAATTTCAATAGAACCTTAAAAAATATAGATTTACTTCTTTCTAATCCTTTTTACAAATTATTTCTATCGCAAATACAAATAGTTATACATTTTTTAAAGTGCACACGAACTTTATGAACACCCTGTATGTATGTATATATATATATATATATATAAATATATATATATGTGTGTGTGTGTGTATGTGTGTGTGTGGTGGGAGAAGGAATTCTCCTCTATGCCGTTTGAGATGACAATCTCACACACAAGTGTACGCATTTTACTTCACACAAACACACTCAAACATAATCAAACACAGACAAGCATAAATAGATTCAATATATTAATATATATATATATATATATATATATGTATATATTCTCACCCACACAAGGCAGACATGCTTGCGGAGGTGTTGAGACCTCACACTTATACACACACCCACACGAATATACACACTTACACACATCATACTCCCTCCCTCCCTAATGTGCCAAATGATAACACACACCCATAGTAATATACACGCTTACACACATCATACTCACTCACTCCCTAAGAACCAAATAACACACACACACACTTAACACATTCCCTTTCCAGGAACCAAACTGTCAAAATGACCAAGGGAATTCAGAGCAGCATGGATCCATCCAGCTCTTATCTCAAATAACAACTCAAAAGAGACTGTTTGACTAAACAAGTTCTGATCCATGTTAAAATTAAAAAATATAATAAAAAAATAAAATTAAAAAATAAAAATAAAATAAATAAATGAAAATAAAATAAAATAAAAAAATAAAATAAAAATAAAATAAAAAAACTAATGAAAACTACATCTACACATTCATTTCTGTAGTTCATTGCTACAAGCAAACAGAAAATTATTTTTCTCCTGATGATGTCCATGTTGGCCGAAACTAGTCGAGGAATCTAAATGAAATAATAATAAAAACGAATGAATATTAATATACAACCCAGTGTGTCTGAAGATTTTAATTTTTAATATTTTTTATTGTTTAATATATATATATATATATATATATATATATATATATATAGACACCAAATTGGTTAGGTTTCGATCCAGGCTTGATGCATTCGGATGTCTAGTCAAACTGAGGAGCTGTGATACAGCGAAACAGTATTGCCCGCGAATGGCATAATTTAGCTCTTGAAAATATATTTCAATTGAGCACTGTTGAGTGATAGCCTAATTCTATAAACAACAACCACCTGTGTTAATGCAAAGCTCTTCAGTAAAATGAATTGAAGGACTCCGGCTTATTGGCGTTTATTTACATTCGTTAAAACAATACGCTAGATTTAGCATTTTTAGGATTTATATTGTTTTGTTTTCATTGGTCTAGGTAGACATCACGTGTTCATTTTGGCATAGCAATGTAAGCATGTATCAATTTTTGTGGGCGTTACTTGTTTACTCCATGTGTATGCGGTTTTCATTTTTGAAATGCTAGTCAGATTTAATTATGTACTACTTCAAACAGAAGTTTTGGATGTAAATCCCCGTCCCCACCATCACCACCACACCACCTAAAATTTATGCTTGAAGGAGCGATAACAGTTAGTGGATTTGAGAAAATTATTTTCCTGAAAAAAAATGTTTAAATAGAAAAAATTTATAGATTTAAACCAATAGTAACGCTGGCTGCTCAGTTAATGAATGTCGAATGTTTCCTTATAAGGAAACAGTTAATATTACCCTAGAAATTACTATTAATGCATGATAGATATAGCGAATGTTGGAAGTGATTACATAATAATAAGCTATATCGTGTGTAAATATATATACATATATATATATATATATATATATATATATATATATATATACGTAAGTGTGTGTGTGTGTCTTGTGTATATTTGAGCAGCATATTTTCATTCAAACTTGTTTGGTTAAATAATTTCCATATGTCAAGTCGATTAATATTCGTTGTGATCCTTTGTATTTTGCGGATTAATTTCTTGATAACCTTAGAAAATCTATTAAGAAAAATACCATAATTTTCTTTCAAATAGTTTTTATTTTCCCAATCTCATCTGAGACCATCTTCAGAGGGTTAAGTTATCTGTAAGTATGTATATGCATTTCTGTAAATTCCAAACATTTCAACTGTTTGTTTTTACTGCTTATGCAACGTTCTAGATTTCAAAGTTCACGTGTTTTGGGGTTGTTGTTGTTTTTCCAGTATAAGGGAAGTAACTTTTACAGTTTTGCTCATACATATATCACTTTTTTATTAGAATTTAAAGACTTTATTGCTATACTCATAGTTGACTTTATTCATTTTGGACTTTAACTCTCTTATATAAAGGGCTTCAGGGATTATATTTTATTTTTATTATTGTTTTTATAGATTTATTTTCAACTAATATCCGTCTAATCTGTGATTGTAGGCATGAGTGTTCCTTTAAATGCTGAGATATTGAACTATGCTCTGCCAAATGAAATGTATGTCTTTTTGTTAGCATCGTCGTAGCAAAGCCAACGTACATACTGGCATATTTATCAGATTCAATTTCCTAAAGGACATTTAAATTGATATACAATGTTAGCTTTTTGCAATATACTAGTTGTCGGAAAAGAATTCTTTTGGACAACTAGGCTGGCTGTATAAAATTTAGTATATATATATATATATATATATATATATATATATATATATATATATATATATATATATATATATATATATTACGCTCTTGCCAAATCCCCATGTTACGAACATTTCTCTTAATAATAATTTTAAAATGATTCTGCAGACGATGTTATTTTATTTATGATAAATGGGTTTTTTGGCGATTGCCTCACTCGGTTAGCGTCGTTCGATAACGTGCGTCTGAAAAATGTATCTATTATTGTGGTAGCCATCGCTCTTGGCTTTCGGCCTGAGAGGCAATGACCAAATAAGACCAGTTTTGTGCCCGAACCCACGTAAGCGAAGGCTGGGTAAATTTTGACCATGGCCCGAATGGAAACGCTCGGGTTCCCCACGTTAACCAACTGACTTGTGTCGCATCCTAAACCCAATGGTATGTTATTGTTAAACAGAGCATCACTCAGCCGCCATTTGCATCAGCTGTTGGATGTGTGCTGTAGCGTTAATTGAATACTGAATTTGTGTTACTATTTTATTTTAATTTTATATTAATTTCTGTGTTAATATGCTAAAGATGTTCCCCAAAGTTTTAGTGGGATGTATTTGTGGCTGCCTTCTGGAGGTACGGTAAGTGGTTTACAGTAATTGTTAAGAGTGGTGTCCCACTTGTTTACAGCTCGGAGGTAAAAGTTTGCATTTTATACCAGCAATATACGTCGACCCCTAGTTTTGGAAAGCTTTTTTCAGGCTTGAAAACTCGACTTGTACGCCGCAATTTACGGTATTTTTTAAATAAGGTAGTATTTTTTAAAGCACTGTTATAACTTGTTATTTCTACTAAGAGTTTCAATGGATTATTCCAAAGGTTTCTTTTGTTTTCATAAATAAATAATGTCTGTGTGTGCTTTTAATTCTTGAAACGTTATCGGGATTTGAGTACGTATTACATCAAACAAAGGGTTTTGACGTAAACATATCCCTCCCTTCCGCCCACATCAATACTGGGAAAAGCAATACTGTTTTCCGCCTCTAGGGATATGACGGTAAACTGCGTCCGCATCCATGGGTATGACGGTAAACTGCATCCGGGTTCATGGGTATGACGGTAAACTGTATCCGCCTCCATGGATATAACGGTAAACTGCATCCACGTCCATGGGTATGACGGTAAACTGCGTCCGCATCCATGGGTATGACGGTAAACTGCAACCGCATCCATGGGTATGACGGTAAACTGCAACCGCATCCATGGATATGACGGTAAACTGCATCCGCGTCCCTGGGTATGACGGTAAACTATTCATTGCGTCCATGGGTATGACGGTAAACTGCATCCGCCTCCATGGATATGACGGTAAACTGCATCTGCATCCATGGGTATGACGGTAAACTGCATCCGCGTCCCTGGGTATGACGGTAAACTGTATCCGCGTCCATGGGTATGACGGTAAACTGCATCTGCATCCATGGGTATGACGGTAAACTGCATCCGCGTCCATGGGTATGACGGTAAACTGTATCCGCCTCCATGGATATAACGGTAAACTGCATCCACGTCCATGGGTATGACGGTAAACTGCGTCCGCATCCATGAGTATGACGGTAAACTGCAACCGCATCCATGGGTATGACGGTAAACTGCAACCGCATCCATGGATATGACGGTAAACTGCATCCGCGTCCCTGGGTATGACGGTAAACTGTATCCGCGTCCATGGGCTTGATGGTAAACTGCATCCGCCTCCATGGATATGACGGTAAACTGCATCTGCATCCATGGGTATGACGGTAAACTGCATCCGCGTCCATGGGTATGACGGTAAACTGTATCCGCCTCCATGGATATAACGGTAAACTGCATCCACGTCCATGGGTATGACGGTAAACTGCGTCCGCATCCATGGGTATGACGGTAAACTGCAACCGCATCCATGGGTATGACGGTAAATTGCAACCGCATCCATGGATATGACGGTAAACTGCATCCGCGTCCCTGGGTATGACGGTAAACTGTTCATTGCGTCCATGGGTATGACGGTAAACTGCATCCGCCTCCATGGATATGACGGTAAACTGCATCCGCCTCCATGGATATGACGGTAAACTGCATCTGCATCCATGGGTATGACGGTAAACTACATCCGCCTACTGGGTACGGTGATTAACTACGTCCAACAGAAAGGCCGTTTTTGAAAAAATAATGTTGCCGGTTATACGTTTTTGGAAAATTAGTATTACCAGCTATACATTTTCGAAAGAATAATGTTGCCAGCAGTGCGTTTTTGAAAAATGATATTAACAGCTGTACGTTTCTGAAAAAAAAATATTACCAGCTGTACGTTTCTGAAAAAATAATATTACCAGCTAAACGTTTTTGAAAAATAATATTGCCAGCTGTATATTTTTGAAAAATAATATTACCAGCTACATGTTTTAAAAAAGAAAAATATTACCAGCTATACGTTTTTGTAAAAATAAGCAATATATTTCTAAAAAAAAAGAAAAATATATATTAATTACCCCGGTCCACCCTGACCCAAGGTGGTAGTACCTGTTAGGGTCCCAACAATGGGCAAATAGTTACCCCCCCAAACTGGGGTTAAAACACTGTGAAAGTTTAAAAATACATTTTTGTAGTAAAAATAACTGCAATATATTTTCATAGTAACAAAAAAGAGAAATTACTAATGCTACCAAGAAAATTAAATTTCTGCATTAAATGACCCATGAGGAGTTGATATGCCACTAAACAAACAATAATAATAATATAAAGGTAGAAAAGGATTTTTCGCTATCCCAATGCTCCTTCAGATTTCCGTGTCACGCCTGCCGCCCTCTGATAATATGCTTCCCAGATATTTCAATTTGTTTATAGGTTTGATTTTGTTATCCCCAATATGTAATTTGCATGTTGGGTTGTCCCTTTTGCTAACAACCTTGCATTCAATACCAGTCCCTAATGGCATGCTTAAGCATATACCCGTCCTGGGTATGACGATAAACTACATCTGTGTTCTGGATAAGACGATAAACTACGTCCAACATCAAAGCCTCTGAGCAGGAGGTTTTGAGGAACGTGGAGCCACCTCTTAATTGCTGGTGTTCCCAGATCCACCCTGACTCAGGGTGGTAGCATCTGTTAGGGTCCCAGCTATAGGCAAATAGTTAACCCCGAAACTGAGGTAAAAAGCACTATAAATTTGTAAAAACAGGTTTTAATACCAGAAAAACTTTGTAAAAAATTATTACCAGAGATGAATTTTTGAAGAGAGAAAACTATTTTCAGCATTTTTTAAAATAATATTACCAGCTATACATTTTGGAGGAAATAAATATTACCAGAAATAGATTTTTGATAAAAACAAAATATTACCAGGAAAAAAAAAAGTTGTCGGCATTAAATGACCCATTGAGGTTGATATGACGTAAAACAAAACAAAATAAAACTTAAGCACATTATTATGTAACGGTGATGTTTCTTACCAACTTTTATTAAACTGAATGGTACAATATATATATATATATATAGTATTTGTCAACTTTAAGAAAACGGAATGTATGGTCATCATTAAGAGAAAAATCCCAAGATTCGAGTTACAAATTGGAGATATGCACATCAAGCAGATGCAGAAGTATAAATATCTGGGAGGCGTTTTAACAGAGAATGGAAAATGCGACACCGAGATTCGAACCCTCATTGGATTAGCGAAAAAGCTTTTCCAAAAGTTAAGCAAAATGTCGAGAGACGGAAAGATTTCATTAGAAAGAAAGAAAAGAAAGATGTGAGGGATTGCTATGTGATATCCATTTTCTTCTATGCTAGTGAAGGTTTGACACTCTCCAGGGATGAGGAAAAAATACTAGAGGCAATAAGAAATGTGGTTCTACAGAAAGGATATTGAGAATTCCATTGACGGAATGAGTAAACAACAAGGAAGTATTAAAGAAAATGGCAACAGAAAGAACACATACTCAAAATCAGGAAAGGACAACTATAATACTACAGGCAAGAAAAATATTGTTCTACAGAAGGATAGTGAGAATTACATGGACGGAATGAGTAAACAACGAAGATGTCTTAAAGAAAATGGCAACAGAAAGAACACATACTCAAAATTAGGAAAGAACAACTATAATACTAGAGGCAAGAAACATGTGTTTCTACAGAAGGATACTGAGAATTCCATGGATGGAATGAGTAAAAAACAATGAAGACTTAAAACAAATGGCAACAGAAAGAACACCATATATTTAGTTGGATTGATATGAGTGTGTGACCCTGGGTTTCACGCTATCTGACGATCGCAAATAGCGTGGAACCCAGGGTCACAAACTCACATCAATCCAATTAAATATGTTAGCTCTATCACTGATATTGAACGCTTTCTAATAAGTACTGTGCATATATAATATATAAATGATATATACATATATATTTATATTTATATACATACACATTATATATATATATACATATACATATATGTGTGTGTGTGTGCGTGTGTGTGTGTGTAAATATATCCCATTAGGCGTACAATGGAGATTGTCAAAAAATTATTCAAATGAAGACATATTCACCGAAAAGAAAATATATGTATCTATCTTGAGAGAGGAGGGACATAACGCCAACCTGTGTTTCAAAGACCAATCGAACCCAAGGACACATAATATTACAAAAAAAAAAAAAGAAGGAACAACATCTGGTTAAACCCACCCTTTAGCGTACACGTAAAAACAAACATAGGGAAGATGTTTTTCAGTCTACTAAATACGCAGTTCGCAAAAGCGTCCCGCCTGTATAGGTTATTTAACCGCAATACGGTCAAATTGAAGTGGCGTTGGATGGTGTTGTAAACTTAACCATTACGTAAAGCTCTTGCCAGAGGCAGAAAATATTTTCTTTAACGAGGAAAAAATAGAAGCAGATTAGGTATAGAAGTTTATATATCTGGGAAGCGTTTTAGCAGAGGATGGAAAACGTGACACAGAGATTCGAAGTATGCATTGGACTGGCGAAATCGGCCTTCCAAAACTAAGCTAAGTGTTAAAAACGGAAGGATTTCGTTAGAAACAAAGAAAAGAGTGCTGGGTCGCTATGTGATATCCATCCTCTGATATGGCAGTGAATGTTGAACAATTTCCCCACAGATGAGACAAAAACTAGTCTCAGCAGAAATATGGTTCTACAGAAGGATACTGAGAATTCCAAGGACGAAACAGCAACACGGAAGTCTTAAAGAAAATCGCAACACAAAAGAACACTTATACTCAGAATGAGGAAGAGACAGCTGAAATTCCTTGGACATGTAATGAGGAAGGAGGGCTTGGAAAACATAACCCTCACGGGACATATTGAAGGCAAAAGAGATAGATAAAGGCAGCGTATTTGCTCATTATGTGTCCTAGAAATTTCAACTTTCTTTTTTTCTGATTTTAAAACAAGTGTCCTATGGAAACTGAAGGCCCTACCGGGATTTATTATCGGTGGACGTAATCGTAAAAATGTAAAATACGCAAATGACACTGTGTTGTAGAGTTACTTTCCGCAGTGGAAACTGTATTTGGACTAAATTCGGTCCTAAATAGGTTCAACGTACAAAAACGTTAGGAACTTGTTATAATAAGTATTACGTATAGTAATCTAGTTGTGGTAGCTGACTACTTTCGTATTCGACTCTCAGTCGACCATCACTGACGCCTACTTATATTAGGTGGGAGAGTCTATTATCAATAGACTAGGTGTGTTTCACCATAACACACTGCCGATGACTGACTCGAAAAGAAAACTACAGGACCTCCTAGACAGGTTAATAGAAGAAAGAGGGAAAAAAGGACTAACATCGACTGAAAGAAAAACAGGAAGTATGGTCAGAAGCAAGAGAAAAAGTCCAAGATGCAAATTACAAATTTGAGATGTCAACATCAAGTAAAATCAGAAGTTTAAATATTTGGGAAGTGTTGACCATGTTCACCAGAGTCTATGAATATAAAGAATACAGCGCAGTACGTAATCTGTTCAATGAAACAACGTTAAAGATTAACACTCACGAGCCAGACACTCTACTGGATCTGACTATATCGCCAATACCACCAGCAGCTGTTCCGTAATTCTTCAATCTTCGATATCAAAAGCTGGCAGTGAATATTCCAGAAAAAAAAACATGGCCGCCTTTATACACGTCTCAATGAATATTTTGAGCCTTCTGATTGGTTAATCCTTCTATTGGTGAACTATAAAATGAGTCAGCTCATTTTGGCTGGCTCACTAGTATCCCAAGGTACCCAAAAACTCCAACGGGAAGAGTTTTAACAGATAATGGGAAAATGTGGCACCGAGACCCGAACTCGCATTGGACGAGCGAAAGATGCCTTCCAAAAGCTAAGCAATGTGGTGAGAAACGGAAAGATTTCGTTAGAAACAAAGAAAAGAGTGCTGGATTGCTATGTGATGTCTCTCTTCTTATATGGTAGTGAATGTCGGAAAATCTCCCTACGTATGAGGAGAAAACTGGAGGCAGCAGTAATGTCGTTCTACAGAAGGATACTAAGAATTTCATGGACGGTGCGAGTAAACAACAAGGAACTTTTAAAGAAAATGGCAACGGAAAGAACACTTATATTCAGAATCATTCCTTGGGCACATAATAAAGAAGGAAGATTTTTAAAAAATTAACATTCACAGGGCATATTGAAGCCAAGAAGGATAGTGGAAAGCAGCTAGCCACTTGACGAACTTGTGTGGGGCCTTAACATAGGGAGAAAAACTGCTAAGAACCACTCGAAATAGAATGTTGTGGAGAGCCATGATCGCCTATGTTCTGTAGGGACGCGAGACATAGAAGAAAAAGACTCGCTTTAGATGATATCCGAATTAACTTTTCATTCATCCTCTCACCAGACCATCCGAGAAGCAAGCTAGCGATTGAGTGCAGGAAATCGCTTCACAAGATGTAAGTAGGTGCCCCCCACCTCTATATGTAAACAGATGGCTTTTGGGGGTGCACACAAGTGAAAAACTGATTGACAGGAAGACATACCATTACCCACGCGCGAGGGAACGGAGCCTTTGCATCATTGCGAGAAGAATCCACGTTCGGAGAAATCCCCATAGTCACACACCCATTCAACGATGTCACTGGTCAACAAAAAAAAAAGTGAAATGATCTCGAGAGACCAAATATTTTTTTAACCAATTTGAAATCGCTGAATCTGAAAATGACCTTACTTTTTCTTGGTTAGATACCGTTTTTGCTATACAGAAATGCCTCATTTTTAGAAAAAAACATTTCTACATTTGTTTTCTTTTCATATGATATTGATCGATGGCAATATTTCTTAAAATAAAATCGTAGAAACCTCTCAACAAATATTGGTCTGCTTATTGAGAAATACTATTTTTGCAATAACAATCAGACCTAAAGTCTTTAAAAATAGCCCGATTTAATATACCAAGACCAACAAGTATTCTCCTCAAATCATTTAATAAATTAACAGCAGAAATAAAACCTTAGTGGACATAAGAACTATAATAAAAGAAAATGTCTTTCTTGATTGTCTGTCATGTTCAGTGTTATTTAAGTCCCTTTTGATACTCCAGCAGTATCATGTACAATGGAATAGGTGTATTCAATTGGGATGTCTTTAGTTGGAATTTCTTTCCAACTCGGAAAACAAAATGCTCTTCATGTGCTTGGTTTCCTTCCGTAGTGATGGAATAAAAGTGATTGGATATATTCATGAATATCAAACAGAGGTTTTTTTTGTTAGTTTTTTTGTTTTTTGATGTCACCTTAATTATCAGGTTTACTAAAGTGTATTACTGATAAAGTTTATCAGTTACTTTGAATTTTGTCGAGATAAATTGGAAAATTTCGGTACTTCTATTTTTAAATTTTTTACTCAAAAACACTTTTTTTCTTATGAAAATACTTTATTTCAGGAGGCCGACAGAAATTGTTCGGCCTACTTGAAAATTGATGAGTTTCTACAACTTTTATTAACTAAATTTTGCGATCAGCCAAGATCGTAAATTGATCTTTTTTCCAAAAATGAGCAATTTCAGTACAGCAAAAACGGCAACTAATGAAAAACAAACGTCATTTTCGGAATGAGCACCATTAAGATAGCTAAAAAGTATTTTTTATTTCTTGGCATCAAAAATCATGTTTCTTGGCATCAAAAATCATATTTCTTGGCACCAAAAATCATGTTTCTTGACACCAAAAATCATGTTTCATGGAACCAAAAATCATGTTTCTTGACACCGAAAATCATATTTCTTGGCACCAAAAATCCTATTTCTTGGCACCGAAAATCATGTTTCTTGGCACCAAAAATCATGTTTCTTGGAACCAAAAATCATGTTTCTTGACACCGAAAATCATATTTCTTGGCACCAATAATCATGTTTCTTGGCACCGAAAATCGTGTTGTATCAATTAAAAGTATGCACTGGAATAAACAACGTTAATTATTAGAGATTTAGTATCGTGTATCTAATTATCTTTAGAAAAAAGGTTACATTTTAGTATTAGTTTTCTAAACTAGTTCGCTAATCACTGCTCAGTGGTGCTTCAGCCTTCCCCAACTTCATTACAAAAAGAAAATAATCCACAAATTGCTCCCCAACTTTAACACTAATTCTTATTTGTTTGTCACGGCCTGAAGTTATCGTTAGTGAGCTATTCAGTTTTAAAATCATCTATCTCCCGATCTGAGGCCTTGCAGCCGAATGTAGTTTATCGTCATACCCAGGACGAAACAATAGTAATCAGCGCCTGGTAAACTAACAAAGAGTAATTTAGGATAATCTTCTTTTTTTTTATCTTACTTTTTATCGCGTACTGGCAGCTAATTAGCAGTCAATCTGGAATTGTCTTCATTTTCGGTGCTACAGAAAATCTCACCAACCATTTTAAAGTAAGCAGATCGCTTCCGAAAAATAATGTTCCGTAAATACTAATGAGAAATGACAATAGACGATAGGCGCTTCTGACGTCATGGCGCAGCGTTGTCCCGTTAAACGCCGAGCACGGCCGGCGACAAGTTAAATAAATGCGAGACTTTGAGAAATACTTGCAATCAATATTGGCGCGCAGCCCTATTTTATTTATTTTTTTATTTTTTTTTATTTTGGTATCGGTTGTCACGTCAATTCTTTGGTGGACGCAGTGAATGATTTTGCCAATTTCTGCGGGGTAGGGTATTTATTTATTTGTTTATTTTATTTTTTTATTTTTTTTATTTAAAGATAGAGTCTTATTTTCTGACATTAAGTGTCATGACGAAGTCATTTTTGAGGAAGGAGAGATGTGACAGAGACAAAGTTTTTTTTATAAAAGAAAGTTTGTTTGTTTTTTTAAGAAAGAAAGAAAGAAAGAAAGAAAGAGCAACTAATCAAAGGTAGAATAATGGAGGAGAAAAAAGAAATAAGTAAGCGTTGAAAAAAATAATTTAAAAATTATATGAAGAAAAAAGCAAGCAAAGAAAAAAAAGAAAGAAAAGTGTATAGAAAGAAAGAAAGAATTAAACTGAAAGAAAGAGAAAAAAAAGGAAGGTAGAAAATCCGTAAAAAAGAAAGAAAGAAAAAATGAAAGTGTACAGAAAAAAGAAAGAAACAAACAAAAAATCAAAAAAGAAAGAAAGAAAAAAGAATTAAAGAAAAAGAAAGAGGAAAAAAGGAAGGAACAAAGTCCAGAAAAAAGGAAGAAAGAAAGAAAGAAAAAGCATAAAAACGAGAAAGAAAGGAAGGTAGACAGTGCATAGAAAGAAAGAAAGAAAGAAAGAAGAGGAGGTATAAAATGTATAGAAAGAAAGAAAGAAAGAAAGAAAGAAAGAAAGAGTGAAAATGTATAGAAAGAAAAACAGCAAACAAATAAAAAAGAAAGAAACTAACAAATAAACACTG
Organism: Acanthosepion esculentum; assembly: GCA_964036315.1. NCBI lineage: Eukaryota > Metazoa > Mollusca > Cephalopoda > Sepiida > Sepiidae > Acanthosepion > Acanthosepion esculentum. The sequence continues at coordinate 112,438,808 of OZ038483.1, read as the reverse complement.
AAAAGAGAGGGCAATACAAAAACTGGTGCTAAATCGATATGGCAGTAAAATAAAGTCAAGTGAATGACAAAAGAAAGAAAAATTAAAGAAAAGAAAGAAAAATGGACAAGACAAAATGAGAAAGCAAGAATAGAACAAAGAAGAAAACGAAAGGGGAAAAGAAAGGAAAGGAAAATGCACGAAAGAAAAGAGGGAACTCCAGAAAGACTAAAAAAAAACTAAAAAAAAAACACATCAATATTCCACCATTTATTTACAAAAGATCGCTAGGCAGTTTACTCACTAGAGTCCCCTGTCTCTTTTGCCTTCGATAGGTCCTGCGAATATCAAATTTTCCAAGTCCTCTTTCCTCATTATATGTCACAGAAATTTCAACTAACTCTTTCTGATTCTAGTATCATTGTTGTTTCTATTTTCCTGAAGACTTCGTTGCATGCACGCTCTGTCCATTGTATTATCAGAATCTTTCAGTCGAACGGCATTTCTAATGCCACGTCTGTGAGGAAATTCCCTGTATTCACAGCCATATAAGAGGAATGATATTACATAACATTTCAGTACTCTTTTCTTTGCTTCTAACGAATATTGTCTTGTTTAAATTCCTGCATAATTGTTGTCGACCTTGGAAAACATTGTCCTCGTATTGTTTTTGTCTTTGTTTCTCGTCTGTTTGTTTGCTTCTCTCTCGCTCTCTCTCTCTCTCTCTCTCTCTCTCTCTCTCTCTCTCTCTCTCTCTCTCTCTCTCTCTCTATCTATATATCTAGCTAGCTAGCTAGCTAGCTATGTCACTCTCTCTGTGTCAAGTCCCTACAGGACGTCTGCGATCATGGCTCTCTTCATTTTCTGCCCTTCATGACACTCAGTAAATTTTCTCTTTTCGCTATCTCACTTAAACCCTGTTCCGCCATCCATTTACTGAAGATCACGCTGTTGATGATGTTATACGCCGTTTTCCTCTGTCTCCCTTGCCTTCAGTCTCTCTTGTGAGTATCAGATTTTCCAAGCATTCTTTCCTCTTCATGTGTCCTAGAAATTCCAACTGTCTCTTCTTGCTGATGAGCATAAAGTGTACTTTTTCTTCTCTAAAATTTTGTCGTTTCTCTAGTGTTCGGTTTATGGAATTCTCAGCATCCTTCTGTAGAACTATATTTCTGTTGTTTCAATTCTCCTCTTCATCTGTGAGGAGACTGTCCAGCAATCACTGCCATAGAGGACAACTGATATTACGTAACAGTTCCGTACTCTTTTCTATCTTTCTAACGATATTTTTCGGTTTCTTAATACTTTGCTCAGCTTTTGGAAGGCATCTTTTCCTATTCTAATGCTGGTTCGCAAATGGGGGTCGCATTCTCCATCTGTTAAAATACCTCGGATTTATTTAAACTTCTGTACTTATTGAAATCTCTAATCCGTAGTTAGATTCTTTTTATTTTTCTCTTCTTCGACCACCATACATTATTTTTTTCTTTTTCGTTTTCTTTCTCTATTTCTTTTTCTTTTTCTCTTGCTCGACCACCATACATTCGCTAATTCTTTTTCGATTTCTAGGCTACCATACATTGGATTTTTCTTTTTCTCTTTCTAGACCACCATACATTCGCTTTTTCTTTTTCTCTTGCTTGACCACCATACATTAGCTTTTTCTTTTTCGCTTTCTAGACCACCATACATTCGCTTTTTCTTTATCGCTTTCTAGACCACCATACATTCACTTTTTTCTTTTTCTCTTTCTAGACCACCATATTCGCTATTTCTTTCTCTATTTCTTTTTCTCTTGCTCGACCACCATACATTAACTTTTGTTTTTTCACTTTCTCGACCACCATACATTCTCTTTTTCTTTATCTATTTCTTTTTCTCTTTCTCGAAAAATATATATTCTCTTTTTCTTTTTCTCTTGCTCGACCACCATACATTCGCTTTTTCTTTTTCGCTTTCTCAACCACCATATTCGCTTTTTCTTTCTCTTTTTCTAGATCACCATACATTCTCTTTTTCTTTCTCTATTTCTTTTTCTCTTTCTCGACCACTATATATTCTCTTTTTATTTTTCTATGGCTCGACCACCATACATTCTCTTTTTCTTTGTCTATTTATTTTCCTTTTTCTCTTTCTCGACCACCATACATTCGCTTTTTTTTCTCTTTCTAGACCTCCATAGATTCTCTTTTTCTTTTCCTCTTTCTCGACCACCATACATTCGCCTTTCCTTTCTCTCTTTCTAGACCACCATACATTCTCTTTTTCTTTCTCTATTTCTTTTTCTCTTTCTCGATCACTATAATATCTCTTTTTCTTTTTCTCTTGCTCGACCACAATACATTCTCTTTTTCTTTCTCTATTTCTTTTTCTCTTTCTCGACCCCCATACATTCTCTTTTTCTTTCTCTTTTTTCTTTTCCTTTCTCTCTTACTCGACCGCCATTCATTCTGTCGTCTTACGGAATATTACAGTTAACATACACGCATTTAATTATTTTAACTCTTTATTGCATATTATTTTAAGATAATAATTGATACCGCCCATACGTAACTTCTCCATTATGGACCAAGTCTTTCCAGGACGTGGGCGATCATGTTTCTCCACAACCTCCTCCTGTCTCTTTCTGATTCTAGTGTCCTAGTTGTTTCTAATTTTCTTACCACTCCTTTACATTCTCGTTCCGTCCCTCGTATACTCGTCATCCTTTTGTCGAAGTAATGTTTGGCCTTTAACCATCACTTTGTCCCTGTTCTCTAAGTAAATGGGTCAATCGCAATACTCATCAGCTTCACTTTTAATATGTCCTGTGAGTGTTAAATTCTCTAGGCCAGTCATTTCCAACCTTTTTTTCATACCACGGACCAGCTTCATGCCGGACAATCTTTACGCGAACCGGTAGTGGCACATATATGCAATTTAAGTACATCTTGATGAAGAGAGCAATAATAAAAAGATGAGTTTATTAAAGGGAAGAAAAAGCGCATAATCTTTTGACACCCTGGTCTGGACTGTAGCCCGACTACAACCTTACGGGCTTAATGTCCTTTAATCAATCCCTGTTATACTATTATCACATCAATATTAGGGCTTGACGTCCGTTGCCCTTGGCTTCTCTCATTATTAAAGACAAACTTCTGTCTTCCAGGCATTGTATTAATTCTGTCCATAAAATCATCATCTTCTTTCTGGTCATCTTGGCAAAGAATGATGTCATGAAGTTTTTGTATTCTAAGGTAGCCTAAGAATTTCGTTTCCCATAATTCATATCTCTATTCGTCTCCGTCAAAATACAGTCGTAACCTGGGCTCGTAACCAATGTTGTCCATGTTCACCGTAGTCTTTGAATATTGAATCCAGTGCAGTACGTAATGTGTTCAATGGAACAACGCCAATATCACTAGTAGCTTCTGTTCAGTAATTCTTCAGGTCTTCAAAATCTGAGGTTGATAGTGAAGATTCAGAGAATAACAAAATGGCTTCCTTTATACACGTCGTATTGAATATTCAGTGCTTTCTGATTGGTTAACTCTTTTCTTGGTGGACTATAAAATGGGTCAGCTCATTTTGGTTGTATCACTAGTACATAGCAGGTACCCCAAAACTCCAACATTTACAGGCTTAATTTCCTTTAATCAATCCCTGTTATACTATTATCACACCAATATTAACTAACCATGATATAGAATCAGTGGAAGCCCTAATCTTGTTTCCCTGCAACTAGACGGTCCCATCTGGGAGCGATGGCAGACAATGACACCCGAAGTGTGTTCCTTACATCTAGTCTACTTCGTAGTTTTGTCTTGGTTATTGTCGCTGAAGAAAACTCCGCTTCACAAAGATATGATGTTGAAAAAGAAAGCATAGCTTTTAGTGATTTTGTGGCGATGTCAGGATATTCTGCCTTGACTTTAATCCAGAATACAAAGGAGGTTCGGAGTAGAAAATATTCCCATAAATATTTCCTCTCTAAGAGGAAAAATTGTATCTGTCTATATCTCTGAGATGAGGTATTATGATTACTTGAATTATTTACATTATTCGGACTGTTATGCTCATCTTCATTGGCATAATCACAACATTTCGGCCGTTGTATGCTTCGAGCCTCTTCAAGTGATTGCAATTTCAAACCGAAGCCTTTATTTCGTCCGCCGAAACGTTCTGAATTATGGGAATGAAGATGACGACAACATTCTGAATAATGTAAATAATGCGAGGAAAATTGTACTGCACTTTCTAACATGATATAAGGACTTCAAGAAAAAATGGTGTTACGACTCGCCAATTCATCAACCGATTTTTAAAACGGCAGAATATTTAGCACCCCCTTTTATATTGACAGAGGGACAGAATTTCAAAAATAGACATATTCTATACTTCTGGAAATTAAATTTATTGAGGATTTATTATCTGTTGATCCTGAGATACTGGTTTGAGATATCTTGCATTAAACGGGGCCGATTATAGATTTTAAAAAATGCAATAGAAATAATACTATGTAATCTCTTTTTTATTTAATTTGGGCGAAGATTTTACAAGCTTTGAAACATTCCACGTGTCAAAAACAAGATTTTTTCTCAATAAATGGCAATATACGTATGTCATAAAAAACACCATGAGAATAGTTTAAAATTGTCGTAAATACGTCACAAGAATAGCATAAAAATGTCATAAAATTCTTATTAGAATGGCGTAATAATTTTACAATAATGGCATTGAAATATCATGATAATGTCATAATATATCCTAATGACGTCACGAAATATGTCATAAAGCCTCATAAGAATGACGCAGATATTTCATAATGACATAAAATATCAGAAGATTGTCAGAATAGCATAATAAGGATGACATAAGAAAATCATAATATTGTCATAAAAACACCATAAGTATGGCATAGAAATTACATTAATAACATACAAATCTCATATAATGTCATAAGAAAACCATAAGAATGTCATAAAAGTGTCATAAGAAAAGAAAAGTAGCATAAAAACGGCATACGTCATAAGAAATCCATAAAAACAGTCATAAAAATGTCATAGCAATGGACGTCAGGAAAGGCATAAAATCAGTGATATAAACGTCATAAGAAAGTCGTTAAAATCAAAATAATGCCATAAAAACGACATAAGAATTGCATAAAAATGTCTTACGACTGACAAAAAACGCCGTGAACCCCATAAAAACGTAATGTCATAAAGGATCATCGGCATAGAACGTAATAAGAATGAAATTAAAATGTCATAAATATATCATAACAAAATCATAAGGTGTAAAAATGTTGTTATGGATGACATGGAAAAAACAACCATGATAGCCATAAAACGTCATAATAATGTCATAAAAACGCCACAAGAAAGAATAAAAATGCAATAATAATAGAAACGTCTTAAGAGGGGTATAAAAATGCCATGAGGTCATAAAAAGGTCGGCATAAATACGCCACCAAAAACGTCATAAGAAAGGCATAACAATGTCATAAAAACGTCGTAAGAAGGGCATAAAAACGTTATAATAATGTCACAAAAACGTCATGTGGCATAAAAACGTCAAAGCATAAAAATAGTATAAGAATGTCGTTAAAAACCTTATAAGAATGACATGAAATATCATAAAATTGACATAAAACAATCAAAAGTGCCATAAACTTGTCATAAGAATGGTATCAAAATGTCTTAACATCATGAGAATATTAGAATAGCTCCCACTAGAAATGCACATTTCAGCCTTGTTATTAATATGACATGTCCATGCTATTATTAATATGACATATCCATGCTATTATTAATATGACATATCCATGCTATTATTATTAAAATGACATTATATTAATTTGTAATTCGAATTTTGTTACGTTTATGACAGTATTATCCAGCTTACATTCATAAATATACGAAAGTTTTGTGTTAAGAGTAACCATAGTACAACATGTATTCGGAAGAATTCTTTCCTGTCAGGTACAAGTGGTGACACCACGAGATACTTCATTGAATAAAACCAACCTCAGTGACAACATTGATCGCTTAAGTGTTTCCTGTTCCATAACGAAACTAATTTAAACCTTTATGTGCTTGCAAAACCTGCAATACTTTCACGGTGCAAAATATCGACTTTCGTTTACACGTGGCGTCACTGTGGCTATGCCTAGAAACAAGGGGAGGCAAATCGCGTCGACGAACAAGGTACTTCGACTTTGGGGATAGAATCTAAAATTGCCTTTCTTTGAAATTGATCCTAACCCTTTGAGGATTACAAGTGTGAATGTGTCGCGGCGGGAGTAGGGTAACGGACGCGTCGATTTCTTTCCGCATGCTCGAGGAGAGGGTGGCTGTGTGACGCCAGGGGAAGGGACGGAGAATTTTTTTTTTATCGGACGAATTTGGGCGCGCTTTAAATGCGATGAGGCAAGACCGGAACGCAACAAAACTGAAATAAAAGTATTGGCACTTTGAGGCTGAAAGATGCGGAGGGTTCTCAGATAACTTTACTGAGAGAAAAAAAAAGATGGTGGGTTGGAAACTGAAATTCAATGCCAAGAGGGATTTTCCCAATGCAAATTAACATTTACACATACGCGCATTGCTAGCTACCTATATATATATATATATATATATATATATATATATATATATATATATATATATATGTGTGTGTGTGTGTGTGTGTGTGTGTGTGTATTGAGAGCGTAATAGAGAGATTTATAGATAATGGACAGATTGGGATAGATAAATAGATAGATAGATAGATAGGTAGATAGATAGATAGATAGATAGATAGATAGATAGATAGATAGATTCGAACAGAATGAGATAGATAGATAGATAGATAGATAGATAGATAGATAGATAGATAGATAGATAGATAGATAAATACGAACAGACAGAGATAGACAAATACGGACAGACTGAGACAGATAGATAGGGACAGACTGAGATAGATAGATAGATAGATAGATAGATAGATAGATAGATAGATAGATAGATAGATAGATAAATGAAATTATTTTTTCATTTTTTTGTTTAGAAAATCTTGGTAAAAAATATTTGTTTTTATGAAATTTCGAGAAATGAAATAGCAATCTCAAAACTTGTTTTATTAGTTAAATGCAGGACTCCTTGGAAAATGTAAATCATCATTCTTTTTTAAAACTACTACACTTTTCCCGAAAACCAACCCTGAATCTTAAAATCAAAAATGTAATAAAACTATGACATTATTTAATTAGAAAAGATTTTAATTACTTTTATAAATAGCATTTAAGGATACTATTGTCTTATGAAAAAATATTTCGATGAATAATGAATTTTTACAAGAATTGTTTTCATTTTTTTAAATTTTAATTATAATTTATAATATTATCAATTGTTTAAAATTCTTCATTACTTTAATCAGGTTAGGGTATATTAAGTAAAAATTCTATTTACGAATCAAAAATTGAAAAGCTCAATAAACGTTGTTTACACCCAATATTTTTTTAAATTAGATTACGGAGAAAATTTTCCAATATTTATAAGATTAGTGTGTACTGAAAAATTATATAAAAATGTGCTTAGCCGTCACTTCCTTAAATTATGTTTTAACAGATATAGTCTCCGTAGAACAACAGTAAAGGTGTTGACAGATTTTATCATTGCTTTTCAAGTGATCTACAAATGACAGACGACGGTGGAAAGCGCGTAATTACCACTATTGTGTTTTAAAATTCCATTTCTCTGTTATTTTAAACTTAATATAAATATTTTTTTTCAAATCAGATTAATTGTACTTAAAATCAGCTAGTATTCCTCAAATAAAGTTTCAGAAAAGTATAGTTAATTGTTGGGAGATTTTTAAAACCGAGAATTAATTTTTATTTACAAATGTGTCAAAATGTGTTAAAAATGACCGATTTTGTAAAAGCGACCAAAAAGGTGAGATTTCAATAAACCCGAGTATTTTGCTTCTTTTTTTTTTAAGCTTTTCACCCCAAGCAAGGCTGGAAGCCACTAGCACACAAGGGGTTACAGAAGGTTTGGAGGAAGAGCAGATAGGAGTGGTAAAGGAGAGGATGTGGAGAAAAATAGTGGATCGATCAAGGCAAGGGGGTTACAGAAGATTTGGAGCGAGAGCAGATAGGAATGAAAGGTGAAAGGATGTGGAGAAGGGAAGTGGATAGATCAAGGCAACTGGAGATGTCGATTGACGTTACACTTACAGTTGGAGATTGTATTTGTCAGGGAAACAGGAATAAGGAAGGGAGTTCCACAGGTGAGATGTGCGAGACATGAAGCTATTGGAGTAGAAGAGATGTCTGCATCTAACAGTTTCAACGGTGAAGGGGTGGGAACGGGATGCCAGCCTCGTAGGACGTTTAAATTCATGAGGCCTAGGAACCAGCGAAAGCAGCTCATCGGAGCAATTACCGTGAAAGTATTTGTAAAAAAGACAGAGCGAGGCAACGTCGCGTCAGTGAGAGAGCGACTGCAGACGAAATGACAGATCAGGGCCAATTACATTGCATATCCGTCTCTGGATCTTATCAAGAACCCTGAAGCAAACAGCAGGGGCTCCAGACCATATATGGCAGCAATACTCCATGCAAGGTCGAATGGTCGATTTATAGATTTGGAGGATCGATTCCGGGGAGAAAAATTTCCTAGCTCGGCACAGGGAGCGAACTTTCCTTGCGGTGGATCATGCAATTGACTCAATGTATTTGTTCCATCTCAGATCAGCGGACAGCATGAGACCGAGCAGCCGCAGAGAGGAGCTCTCGAGAAGTTGGTCTTCAGACATTCTAATGGGATGCAGGGATGGATCCCTGTGGTGGTTAATAGAGAGCAGTTTTGTTTTAGAGGCGTTAAAGTTAACCATCCATTTCTTGCCGCAGTTGGAAATAGTAAATTTAATCATTTATCTTTCAATCAGAGCTCAAATTGTAGCTACAAAAATGTTTTTTTTTTCATTTTTAAAGATTTATTTTAAACCTTAGGTATCGAAAATTCATTGGAGATGGCTAGTATTAATACTGATTTACCAGCATCGAATATTGATAGACTACCACACTGGATCAAAGAATCAATATATAAAATGATGAGCTAAATTCTACCTTCTGTTTACAGTATTAACTATTTTCAGGAGATATTTGGACAAGTGAATGGTTTCTTTTCTTCACTTAGAACGCCTTTAGCTTTCTCTGGAGATAGACAATCATCTGGCTGTTTGAGTGGGCCCCTTATATCAAATAAAAATGCAATAAAGAAATAAACAGACAACAGTTTTAGTAATAAAAAGGAATAAGAACTTTATCAGTTACTCAAAGTCCAATGTGAGAGGACATTTCCTAAACTAAAGTTCATAATGGCAAGGTTAAGAAATTCGCTGCCTGAGGAGAATTTGGAATCATACATATTGTTACCCACTAAAAAGGAATTGTTAGATGAATTGGATGCAAAAGATTTGCACAATTATCTAGTGAACACAAACGTTTTTTTTTTAATATGGTGAACTGCATGCAATAATCTGTGATGCTTTTGAATCATCTGTTAATGTCTAAATTGAGGAGTAAAGTATTTTAATATATCAACCAATTACTTCAAATTTTAAAAAAAATAATTAAATTATAACATTCTGTACTTATAATTGATATCTACTGCCAGTAATATGTATTGTCATATACACGGTAATTACTAAGAAATACACATTTTTCCCCCAAAGTCTTAATTGTACCCTTTTTTTTCCATATGTATTTTTGAAGATATTTGTTTATTCATTATGGAAATTAAGTGATAGGATTGTAGTTGTGTTGGCTCTCATCTGGACATTCGACCAGTATCAAGGATATGAAAAAAATAGTAATTTTTACCTCACGCTCCTTTTAACTGACATATGAAGAAGTTTAAAACTGAATTAACTTATTTCATTATGGGTAATCGAAAGCCAAAAAAAAAAAAAAAAAAAAGAAAAGAAAAGAAAAAAATCCTATGTAACGCGTTTCATGCCCGGCAGGACTTCTTCAGACTAACAATGTTTTTTTATTGATGAAAACAATAAACGCCAACTAACATTTTACATTTGAAAACGTTAAAGATTGTAGGAAACTCAGCTTTCAATTTAAATTTTCGACGTCCGATAGTATGTAAATAAATAACCTTGTGGAATCGTCCATGTTATTTTAACACCCCTGCTGTGGGAACAATCCATTCTTTACACCCACGTAAAATTAACTTATCCAATGAAAACTTCATATTTCCGATGTGAGAATTCTATTGGCTTACAGCTCGAAAATTCGAAGCTCGCGTGAAGAGAAGTAAATTGCGCCCAAATCCTGTGAGCCGATTTTGATATCCGAGAAATTATAAAAGGAAGATTTTGGACTGACCAAGTCAGTCAGCGGATCGAACACAGAGAGATGCCAAACAAAACAACGCTACTCAAAACAATAACTTTCCCGCGCAAAAAGAACATCACTGACTCAACGACAACTGGCACGAATAATCCTCTGTGACCAAGAAAGATCTTCGAACTTTAAACAAACTTTGCTTACCTAAAGTGAACAAGAAAATATTCACTACTATTTAAGTAAAATTACAATCGAACTAAAACCATAACTACGTGTTTATGTTTATTTTAGTCCATATTGTTTCATTTTATTATCCCACCTTGTAAAATGAGCAGTTTCGCAAGGGGAAGAGATATGTTGAGTGACCCTGAAGCGCAAATTTATCGTAGAAGATACCGAAATTGGTTCACTTTCAAAAAGTGCTCCCCCTTAAAAAAAAAAAGGATTTCCCTTTTAATTAGCCCTTTGAGCCCTGACTACCGTTTTACCGGTGGTAGAGAAAAGGGACTTAATGCCCAGCCACCGGTTGAACGGTGGTAGAGAAAAATGACTTAATGCCCAGCCACCGGTTGAACGGCGGGTAAACACTTATAACTAGTTTTATATCTACGGTGAAACATTACATAACAATTATTTGCGAATTTTGACTCAGAAGCGCAGTCAGAAGGGTTAAAATTGTCCAGGAACGCAGGGCTCAAAGGGTCAAAGCTGCATTCTTTAAGTTTAAATTATGGCGAGCGATATTGAGTGTATTGTTTTCTAGAAGATCTCATATCATTTTTTAGCATATTCGCATAAACTATGCTTCTTATTATGTAACGCTCTACCACGGGTGGCTCCCGAGCCTTAGACAGGGGAGCATCATTGAAAAATAATTTTATCTTCTTCTATTGCTGTGCCCGTTCAGGACGTGGGCGTTCATGGCTCTTCATAACTTCCTGTCCTTTGTAGCTCTTGGTGTGGTTTGTCATCTTCTTATCGCTGTTCTGCGAACAAATTACACAAGCTTGTTAGGTATGTTATACGCTACATTCGCCTGTCCCTCCGATCTTCTATATGTCATCTGAATGTTAAATTCCCCAAGCCCTCTTTCCTCATTATCTGGCCTAGAAATTTCAGTTTCTGACTTTAAGTAGAAGTGTTCTTTTTGTCTCAATTTTCTTTAAAGTTACGTTGTTGCTCACATGCTCAGTGCATGGTATTCTCAGCATCCTTCTGTAGAACCATATACCTGTTGCCGCAAGTGAGTAGATTGTTCAGCATTCACTGTCATATAGAAGCACTTTTTTTCTTTTTTCTAACAAAAATTTCTTGTTTCTTAATACTTTACTTAGCTTTTGAAAGGCATTTTTCGCTTTTTCAATACACCTTTCTATTTCGGTGCCATATTTTCCGTCCTCTGTGTAAACGCTTCCCAGATAACTAAATTTTTGCAACCGCTTGATTTTGGCGTCGATAATTGGTACTTTGAATTATGGGCCGTTCCTTTTGCTGACCACCATACAGTCTGTCTTCTTTCAGTTGATGTTTAGTCCTTTCGGTAGGAGTTCTTGTAGTTACTTTTCTGTGTCTGCTATCAACATTGTCTCCTTTGCATATTTTATGTTGCTCATAATAATGAATCTTGGTAGAACTTCAAGTTGTCTCAGGATCGCCTTGTTATAAAAGCTGAATAAGTCCGGCGAGAAAGCACATCCTTGCCGTACATCACTTTCTATTTTTGCGTATTTACTGAATTCATTTTCTATCTGTATACAGGCGATTTTCCCCCAGTATTAGTTCTGGAATATCCTAATATCTTGTCCAAATAAATCAAGCTTATCCAACAGATCCAACAATTCTTTGCATCTTACTGTTGTAACTGAGTTATCAAAAGCATCAGTAGAAAATCTGAATTGGTTTAAAAAGAAATTTATTACGTTTTGCTACAGGGAAACATAATGTAGAATAGAAACAACGGAAGAAAATATTTAGCCGTGAATGACTGTTTTAGCAAGAGCTACTGCTGCTACTGCTACTCCTCTTTATGTAGGTGTATTTTTATATCTTTCGTCCGACGGCTGAGTCCAAACTTGTAAAGAAATATTCTCTCTCAAAACACCTACTATAATTGAAGAAACATAGGTATACATCCTTTGCACTTTATCGCTCTTTTTGTTTTCCTTCTGAGCATAAATATTGCCTTTCTTGTTCTAGTGTTTTAACGAACCCTCACTGTTCATTTCTTATTTCCGGGTTAATTCTGCTAAGCGCTCTCTTCATCATAATTCAAACTAACTGAGTTGATTGCCCGATAGAATTCACATTCGTTTGCATCTGCCTTCTGAGGCAGCGCTATAAAAATGGATAAGTCCTTCCGGTATGTAAGCACTGTTGTATATTTCGTTTATTATTCCTGTAATTTTACCAATACTGAAATTATCTATAAGCTGTCAGCATCTCTGTTACAATCCCTTCAGCAAGAAGTGCAGTTTATGAGGCTATGTAAAAAAAGTGAACAGTTAAGCTTAAACTTGAAGATGTTAAAATTGTAAAAATCGGGAAAACATCCTGTCAGTAGTCTGACCCACAAAGCTGGAGTTCTTAGGAAGAATTTGTCCAAGTGAAACTTCTTCGTTACTAAAGTAATACGAAGGGAATGAGGATGATTCATTCGTGTGTACGAGGCGTGGCGGGTCCCAGCTGAAGGAACCAAGGAATGTAGCTCATCAGAACACTTGACGTGGAAATAGCGATAGGCTTGCGACGTTTCGTCTGTGCGGAAAGGTGTTGTAGGGTGGAAAATAATCAATCGCCTACAAAGCAGAGGGGAGTCTGGGAAGCTCTAGCAATCATGCAACGCTCAAAGATAAGTCATTTCGGTTTTTGCCTGTAACTCTGTAACCGTGTGTAGCGATTGCTATCATCCTTCCCCATCATAAAAAAAACAATGATTTTGTAACGAATCGGAGTCACAAAAGAGAATGTTCGAGATGTGAATGGTTTATAGGTCGTGAGAGGTCAAGCGGACGAATAGAGTGAAGCATTTTGTCATACTTGATGTACACACACGCGTGGTTCAATATTTGTCAAATTAAACAAAATAAAATCCCAACATATGCATCTTATGAAATGGACAAAGTCCGACAATTATTTAAGACATTTTTATTTACTTAAATATTTGTATCTATAAAAAAAAATGTATTAACATTCTTTTTATAGATACAAATATTTAAGTAAGTGCTCTGTTTATAATAAACAGTATTAACAACATTTACCGGCCTGAATGTCCGAGAAATTATCATAGAAAATATGCTAACGAGCTCAACAAAACCTTGTTCACATGTCTACCTTTGCTAAGTAGCTCTGAAGATATCAAGAATAGTTTGATGCTGTCGCTCGCTATGAAACACAAACGTTTGGTTATATATTTATCGAATTAATAAAATAAAATCCCAGCATATACATCTTGCGTTACTGTTTTTTTTTTTTCTCCGTTTCAGTCTGGAGTTAACGGATTAAAAAAAAAAAGCTTGTTCACGAGTCTACATTTGCTAACTCGTTCCGAAGGCATGAAGAGTAGCCTAAATCTGTCCGCACCCATGAAACATGAACGCGTTGTTATGTAAATAAAATTCCTACTTATACATTTTACTTGACTTTTTTCCCCGCTCTCAGTCAGGAGCTAACTGGCTCAACAGAAAGTTGTTCACATGTCTACATTTGCTATGCTCTTTTATTGAGAAAGCGTTCCTGCTCGGGAATGTTATCTTTCGGAATTTTTCTTACATGCAAAATCCGCTAGATTTAGACATTGTTTTTCGAACTTGTGCCGTATTTATGATCTTCCATTACTCTATTTAACGAATTTATGCATTTGTTCTCGTATATACCGGGTGTAACAGCAAAATTGTCCAAATCGTGTAACAGTAAAAATGTCCAATTGTTAGATTTAAGCTCTGAAACGTTGTATCTTAGAAATGATTAAAGATATCTTACTGGAATTCTGCGTGGGTTTTATAACACCGTTGAACTCTACTTTGAGCAATAATATTGTATAATTTCTCTCCGAGCTTAACAGAAGTATCGTGATGAAATCGATCATAAACGAAAATGACATGTTCATCATTAATTAATTATAGCTGAGGATCGAAAGCTCACGAAGGATTGAAATAAATTCATATATATATATATGAATTACTTAATTATAATTATCAAATCCTCCTAACAATTTCTATCATGTGTATATCATTGCTTGATCCGGCTTCTAATGCTTCAGTTTGAGCGGCTTGGTGATAGTAGTCGTGGCTCCGGGGGGCGCAGTCCTATGGTTAGAGAGAATTTCAGTTAAGTTCCACCACGGAATATGTGAGCGAGCGGCGCTATATTGAGTCTGATTTGCTACCCCCTTCGTAACCGAGGTCCGTTGGAACAGTTGGTATGACGTTTGCTTGGTAGTCTAACTGTCACGGTTTCAATTCTCGGTAGTGGATGCGCAGTGCTGATGAGTACCAAATATAAGACGAAACGGTCGTTTTCTGCAGTCTGTTGAGGTTTCTTTCAGACTCAATGAATTACTTAATTATAATTATCAAATCCTCCTAACAATTTCTATCATATATATATTAATCTAGGATTATTTTCCAACTTATTGAAGATGATCTTCGCCCTATCTAACATTCTAACTTTCTGTCCTGGAGTAACAAGGTGCCTCACAGGTTTCACGTACGATTTCATTTTCAAGTCTTTTTTTTACTTCTCTTTGGACTATCATAGGTGAAACTACTCTCTCACGTGCCAAACGTCTTATGGATTGAGATCAAATTGATCGCTTTAACTCTAAGTTGAAATGATGATCCCTCTTCCTGTTGTGACATCTTGATCCAATTTTCCTCCCGACTGTTCCTTTTTTAAACTTATTCACAGTTCTCTTGATGGTTCTTGAAGATTGCAGGCAGAGTATGAATGTCGATACCATTACTGAATTATTTTTTCTCTCACCATTGCTCAGTTGAGGTGACAGTGGGACTGACAAAAAACATTTTACCCTGTTCTCTTTCTAACTGAATAACTCAAAAGGTTTTTCAGTGATTCTTACGACAAATGGAAATCAAGATGTTTAAACGTCTTATCTGAAAACCTGGAAAAAGAAACTCAGTTTGTGATGTAGTGTCTTCCCTCTAATGAATCTATTATGGACTCTTCCACTTACTATAAAATAGTAGGAAAAGTAAGCCTTGTGGGGAACGGTGATATAGACTGTTCTTCCGAGGCTGTGACTGTTCGCAGCTCCTGTCGAACTCTCTTCCTTGGGCAGAGAGGAACTCGGACGAGGCCGTGTCGAAGGGCAGAGTTTCGTCCGGGGAGGTAGTCAGACCCGGGCCCGTTTATGCGGGTTCTACGGGAACATTTTTGGCCGAGTCTATGGGTTCGGAGAAAACACGGTAAACTCGGCCTTGTGCCACATATATCTCTCGTGGCGGGAGCTGTTAAATATTAACGGTGATATAGACTGTTCTACTGCGACTGTTCGCAGATCCATTTTTTAATGTTTTGATTGTTTGGGGGTTCACTATTTGCCCATCTCCGGGACCCTAACAGGTGCTACTACCCCAGGCGGATGGCCTAGCGGTTAGAACGTTCGCCTTCAGAGCATGAGACCCTGATTCGAATCTCACCACGGTTGGTTTGTCATGTTATCGGTCTGGATGGGGACGATCACAGCGTGCGGCACCTTTAGGAAGTGCCTAAAAACCATACCCCACGGGTTGTGAGTGAGATTGGATAAACAGAACACTAGGAGGACCGTCAATAGCTGTGCTAGCACGAAGTCACAAGTCATCGTGATCGAGGGTTAGGGCATGCCGGCCTTGTTCAGATTGCTGATCACGCTGGATAACAGGCTCTCTCCCAGAAACTGTAACTAAGGTCTGCTCAGAATAGTTGCAGTATAAACTCCAGTTGGCCTATGTGGTTACTGAACAAACACAAAATGTGCCTGAGCGAGCAAATACTAGTGGCCAGCTATTATATATTATATTATATATATATATATATATATATATATATATATATATATATATATATATATATATATATATATTATTATTATTATTATTATTATTTATTTCATATAAATATATACTCACACACACATATTTGTCTGTGTATATATGCATATATATATATATATATATATATATATATATAACAATACACACACACATACACATATATATTTATTATTATTATTTATTTCATATATATACTCACACACATATGTGTATGTCTATATATGCATATATATATATATACACACACACACACACACACATATATATATATATATATATATATATATATATATATATATATATATATATATATATATATATATGCATTATAAAAACATATATAATGAAATGGATTAAGTCCAATAATTATTTAATATATTTTCTGTTCATACGTTATTTTTATAGATACAATTTATTTAAGCAAATTCTTATACGTTATTTTTATAACGTATATATATATAGACGTGTGTGTGTGTATGTGTGCGCGTGCATGTATGTATGTATGTATGTATCCATATAAACAAGTTTCATTAAAAAAAACGCCAAGTCTGGCGGTTTTTTTGGTTTTTTATTACGTTGCCTCGTTTCCAGTAACCATTACACATGACGTCACCGTATACGATTTCAAACTTACTGCTTTCCCAAGAATACCAGGATGGAGACAAAGGAATTCTCATTACAACACAGACACGGCACTGGTACTTGAAAATGATTGTGATGGTGGAAAATAACTGAATGAAAAAGTAACAAAATATAAACTTCGGAAAAGTTTTTCGACAACTGCGAACACAATACTGAATACCCCCTTCAATAATTGTAAAAATCTAATAAAAATCTAATCGAACTTATTTGTATGAATACTTGCTGCCTAAATATACCTTATTCATACATATATATATGTATAATATATATATATATATATATATGTGTGTGTGTGTGTGTGTGTGTGTGTGTGTGTGAAATCAGTCAAATTAAGTTAGTCCCGTGTATGATGATAGATTACACCCGGTAGCAAGAGTGATTAGAGGAATCGAACCTGTATCCTATACGGAACCATCATTTCGCGTGATGTGCATAGTCCGACAATTTATTTAAAGACATTTATATATATTATGTTTAACGTTCTTTTTATAGATACAAATTTTCTATGAAAATTTCTCGGACATTCAGGCCGGTAAATGTTATTTAATACTGTTTATTATAAAACAGAGCATTTGCTTAAATACTTGTATCTATAAAAAGAACGTTAAACATAATATATATAAATAATATATGTAAATGTCTTTAAATAAATTGTCGGACTATGTCCAATTCTAATATATATATATATATATATATATATATATATATATATATATATATATATATATATATATATATATATATATATGTGTGTGTGCGTGTGTAATTTGGCAGCAACTTTTCTTTTAAACATGTAGTATTGAATGTTAAAAACAACATATTCTTGCATATTTTCTTTTGAATTTTCTCATATTCTCTAATGAGACTTTTTATTTGGAAATGATTTCGAAATAAGTACTGTCCATACGATGACCTAGCGCTTTCGAACATCATTGTTCATCTTCAGGGTCAATATTTTTAGTCAAAAACTTTTTAACAAACATTTGCCAATTATCTTGTAGCGTAATCATCTACTTTTTTACAAACTAAATAAACGTTAAAATCCTTTTAATTTCAAAAGACGCGATGATGTTATCACGTGCATGGCGAAGATTTTTATCATGTGACAGCGAGAAAAAGATTTTTATTATACAAGCTAAAAGATCGAAGAATACGTTATAAAATTTAAATATATTATAAACATTGTAATATGTTACCAGAAATATTGTATGTATATATATATTTAATATATTTTCTGTTCATACGTTATTTTTATAGATACAATTTATTTAACTAAATTCAAGCCGGTAAATGTCATTAATTTTGTTTTATTAAAAACACCATTTACTTAAATAAATTGTATCTATAAAAATAAAGTATAAACAGAAAATATTTTAACCTCATGTATATATAGGTACCTCCAAAGAAAAGCCATATCTAAGGTTTAAGCTTAATTTTTAAATAGGAAAATCTTTCTTTTCTTTTAATTTTAATTTCAAGCTAATGGATTAAATTCAAAATGTCAAAGAAGCAAAATATTTTGCTGTATTTCAAAATGGATTTCAAAAATGGATTTAAATTGATTGGAATTATTTTATTTCAATCGGGAAAAAATGGCTGTACCGATTTTATGATCGAAAAGCCAACGTTCTAACCACTTAGCTAAACGCCCTTATATAGTAACGGTGTGTGTGTGTTTTTTGTGTGTGGGGTGGGATGAGCATTTGCTTTCTAAATCTGACATAAGCATGACGTATATTTGAGGCCTTGAAAATCTTGCCTAATTGTTGCCGACCGTAGAAAATCTTTTCATCGTTTTATTTTTGTTTCTCTTCTGTCTGCCTGTCTGTCTATCTGTTTGTCTGTCTCTCTCTCTCTCTCCCGCTCTGTAGTGTCCCTTCAGTACGTTGGTGATCTTGGCTCTCCACAATTTCCTGTAGCTGTCAGTAAATTTTCTCTTTTTGTTATTTCACCTAAAATCTGTTCCGCCATGAATATACTCAAGCTCTCTAGGCAAATTATGCGTTGTTTACCCCTGTCCCTCTTGCCGCCAATCTGCCCTGTGAATATCGGATTTTCCAAGCCATCTTTCCTCATTATGTGGCCTAAAAATTTCAACTGTTTCTTCCTGATGTTAAGTGTTAGTGTCCATTTGTTTTCATTTCCTCTAAAACTTCACCACATGTTTGGTCCATGGTATTCTCAGCATCTCTCTGTGAAACAACATTTCTTTTGCTTCAAGTTTCTTTTTTTGTTTTATTTGCTCTAAAATTTCGTCATTGCTCATATGTTCAGTTCACGTTATTCTCAGTATCCTTCTGTAGAACCACATTTCTGTTGTTTCAAGTCTCTTCCCCATCTTTGAGGAGATTGTCCAAAATTTACTGCCATACAGGGGGTTGATATCACATAACAGGTGAGTAAACTTTTATTTGTTTCTAACGGAATTTTTTCTGTTTCTTTGCTTAGCTTTTGAAAGGCATCTTCGGATTTCAGTGTCCCACATTCTGCCCTCTGTAAAAACACTTCCCAGACATTTAAACTTTTGTAGTTGCTTCATCTTTGCATCCCCAATTTGTAATTCGCATATTGGGCTCGCCCTTTTGCTAACAACCATTCATTTTGGATTCTTGCAGTTGGCCTTTTGTTCTTTCTTTTCACTACCTTCTGTAGAAGTTCTTTTTTAATTTGTAATCTTCTTTCCGATTTTGCTTTCAAAATTGTCATCTGCATATCTTACGTTGTTGAGATTGTGGCAGCTAATAATGAATCTTGGTCGGACTTCTAATTCTCCCGAATCTTCTCCGTCCTAGGTAAGAGGATAAACTTCATCCGCGTCCGGGGTAAGACGATAAACTACATCTGCGTCCTGGGTAAGTCGATAAACTACATCCGCGTCCTGGGTAAGACGATAAACTACATCTGCGTCCTGGGTAAGACGATAAATTACATCCGTGTCCTGGGTAAGACGATAAACTACATCCGCGTCCTGAGTAAGACGATAAACTACATCCGCGTCCGGGTAAGACGATAAACTACATCCGTGTCCAGGGCAAGACAAAGAAATTCCTCCAACAGCAAGGCCTCTGATCAGGAGATTTTGAGGAGCGTGGAACTACCTCTTAATTGCTGGTGTTCCAAGATTCACACTGAACTAGGGTGGTAGCACCTGTTAGGATTCCAGCTATGGACAAATAGTTAACCCCAAACTGGGGTCAAAACACTATGAAAGTATAAAAAAATATTTTAATAACAGCAATACATTTTTGTAAATAAAATTATTGCCAGCAACGAATTTTTGAAAATGCAGCAATACATTTTTCTATTTCTTTGCTTAGCTTTTGGAAGCCATGTTCGGATTTCAGTGTCGCACAATCTGCCCTCTGTTAAAACACTTCCCAGACATTAAACTTTTGTATTTGCTTCATCTTTGCATCCCCAATTTGTAATTCGCATATTGGGCTCGCCCTTTTGCTAACAACCATGCATTTTGGCTTATCGCAGTTGACCTTTAGTTCTTTCTTTTCGCTTTCTTTCACTAACAAGACTGTTATCTGCATATCTTACGTTGTTGAGATTGTGGCCGCCAATAATGAATCCTGGTCGGACTTCTAATTCTCCCGAATCATCCCCGTCCTGGGTAAGACGATAAACTACATATAACAGCAAGGCCTCTTATCATGAGGTTTTCAGGAGCATGCGACTAACTCTCAATTGCCTGTATTCCCAGGTTCATACTGACCTGGGGTCGTATCACCTCTTAGGGTTCCAGCTATGGGCAAGTAGTCAACTCCCATACTGGGGTCAAAACACTATGAAAGTGTAAAAATAGATTTTAATATCAGTAATACATTTTTGCAAAAAAAATTATTAGTAGCAATGAATTTTGGAAAATACAGCAATACATTTTTTTTTAAATATTAGCAGCAATATAGTTTTGAAGAAAAAAATATTAGCAGCAATAAAAATCTTCTCGGCATTAAATAACCCATTGAGGTTGATATGCCGTAAACCAAACCAAACCGAATTTTCTCTTTTGTGTCTTCGACTCGTTAGAAAGTCAGATTTTTTTCCTCCACAATAAATCCTCTTCTTTGATATTTTTTCTTTTCTTTCCTTTCCTTTTTTTTCTTTTCTTTTTTCTATTTTCCTTAAGCCATCAGACGTTGTAGTACCTGCATCATTTCACAAATGATGAATTGTCTCTGTCTACACGACGGTAAGTTTATATCAGCAATAGTAAAAGAGAAACGAAAAATTAGACTTAACGCTTTCCAAAATGTGCCGTAAAATAGTAACTAAATTACTTAATCATTTTGCAGACCCCGAACTACCGCCAGTCACGATAAAATGTACCGTATCTTGAGAGACAATTGGGCCTAAAACTCACACCTGACCTCAAGCGGAAGTCGTACCTACGACCCATCGCTTAAAATGCAGGCAAAATATCCTTTCTATCACAGGCGGGATGTGGCGAGGCCCTCACTGTTCTATCGCTACTTCCATCGAAAGTTCTCGGACGAAATACATTCCTTGCTTCCGCTAGTTCTAACCTTCACGGCTAGGACCCGCCATACCACATTCATTGCAGCAAGCCACCCACGTTCGTTCCGCATTTCATCGGTGAGAAGTAAGTTTCTCTCCAACATCTTCCCGCGAATCAACCGACTCCCAAGAGGATGCTCCCCCGATCACTACAATCTTAGCCTGTACAAGTTCTAAGGTTAACCGTTATGTTTCTCTCTTATCCGCATAAACTACTCCTTAACGTAATGTAGAAACATTGTGGCCTTCACCTCAGCGAAACACTTGTGGAAGGGGATAAATGAGGGAATTCAACAGTAATCTTGTGACGAAAATATTATGAAAGATATTTCGTTGTCACAGAATATTTAGAGAAATGAATTCCAGTCCACCACATCTGATTGAAAGAGATTCAAAATTTATTTGTGTTCAAAGAGAGACATATTAGAAATGCGAAAATACTTAGCCAAAGGCTGTTTTTGTCCCTTCGTTCCGACCTTGCTCTCTCTCTTTCTTTGTATTCACAGAGAGACATATAAAAATTGCGAAAATACATAGCCAAAGGCTGTTTTTGTACCTTCGTTCCGACCTTGCTCTCTCTCTTTCTTTGTATTCACAGAGAGACATATAAAAATTGCGAAAATACTTAGCCAAAGGCTGTTTTTGTCCCTTCGTTCCGACCTTGCTCGCTCTCTCTTTCTTTGTATTCAAAGAGATATATATAAAAAAAATGCTAAAATAGTTAGCCAAAGGCTGTTTTTTGTCCCTTCGTTACGATCTTGCTCTCTCTTTCGAAGTTGACTGGATGTGTTACCAATACTGTTAATAATTAACTAACCTAACTCTTTATTTTCTATCGTTACTTCTACAAAGAGAATTACATGTAGGCAACATATAGTGTTTTTTTTTCTTTTCTTTTTTTTTTCGCAATTTGACACAAACGATTACCACCTCGAGTCTACGCCAGTTACAAGTACGCATTCGCCATAATTTCTTTCTTTCTGCGCTGATTTTCACTTTAAATGCTAATAGTAGCCATTACAGTTTTCCTACCATCTCTTTCCCATAACAGTCGGATTTGAAATCCCGGCAGTAACCATCTACCTAGAGTTGCCTCCGAGCATTGCTTTTATAATCTCGAATACCTGTTTCCTGATTAAAGGCACTTAAAACATCGAAATGATATTGACACCATTCTGCGTAACGTGCAGATAACGCTTCGAGGGTTGGTGAGCCGGGTTCAAATTCCGACCCAGTCCGCTGCATTCACTTTCGCACGAATATCCCTTGAAAATGCAAGAGCCCAGGCATCTTTCCACCAACGAACAGGGGTTAAATAACAGAATATGTACTGGGATCTCTATCTCTTGTAAAACGGTCAGTCTAGAAAGATTACCCAGAATTCAAAAATCGATAATAAGGCAACGGCGAAACGACCAAGCTCTCTTTCCCAAAAGGTCCCATCAATTCTCAGGTAATAAAGAAACTAAAATAACTATACATTGACCGATCGTAACAAAATTTGACAACAGACTACTACAATGTACCGTGTTTGGAACAGAACGGGTGGTATAAAGTTTATTCCTAAACCATCTGAATATCCTTTCAAACGGACAAGAATGCAGTTTCCAATTCGACCTGCGTTTGCGAGAACTATAAGCAAATCACAAGGCCAAAAGTCTGTAAATCTCGACAAAAAAGGCCAAACACTTCAAAAAGTTGGAATTTGGCTCCAGAAAGATATATTTACGCATGACCAGTTGTATGTTTCATGCTCAAGAGTAAGAAATCCTTAGAATTTATTATTCGCTATTAAAAAGGAAAAAATAATTCTTTTTACAAAGTATTGTTTACCATGAAGTTCTATAAAATTAAATCAAATTAAAGAATTTATTATAACCGCGATGTAGGGTTTTTGTTAAAGTATTTCTTCAAATAAATTAGCTGATTTAAATTTCGTCCGTTGAACGAAACTTAGAGTTTGTAAATTTCGATAAAAAATGTTAGCGATAACTTTAACAATAGTAAATACTGTGAGGATGTTCCACACGCTAACGCGTGTTGCAAACAATTCTAGTAATGTGAAAAAGTACATCCGGCGACAATTTATTACAAAAAAGAAACTAGTAATAAATAATAAAGCTCTTTAAGTCCATATGATGCATTTCTCTGCGAAAATACTTTTCGATTTAATTCTAATAATAAAATAATTTACAGTAATACTCCATTAAGTTGTTCGGTAAATGATATCCGATTTTAGAATCAGCTTTTATTCCTGAATTAATGCATTTAAACAGTATTCACGTCAGTTAAAATAGGAACCCTGAACACCTATACATTTCTGCCATCGAGTTATAACGTTATTTGTGCCTTTACATGCTTCCAGATGTTGATTTTCAACTGCAGATCGACGTCCACTACCACCTTGATCTTCAAGACTCGTATCCCCCCCCCCCACCGCGAAACTTCTAAAAACAACGCCGTACCGTCCGGTCACAAGTGGATCTGTCACACACATGCTCTGTTAATTTCGACAGGATTTTGAGAAGCATTATGGCCAAATGTGAACATATGCAAAAAAAAAAAAAAAAGAAAAAAAAGTAAACGTATCTCTTCTTTCTTTTTTATTTTCAAGATGACGGGTATATAATGGTATAAGTCATTACGAGATTGATATAAAATTAACAAAGACGGCACTTTTATCGTTAGGAATGGGTAACATGTTTTTGTGCAACTATTATAACAATGTATTAGAAGGCAATTAAAAAGGTTTATTGTCAAAATCGAACATTATTTTCCGAATAATCTCTATCTATAAAAGGCAGGATGTGTGTGTGTGCGTGTAACGAATGCACGGCCGCAATTTTCGACGGATTTGCACCAAAATTTACATGCACATGCTCCAAGTTAGAGAAAAGGCCAAGACCGACTTTGCATTTCCCAACTCCCATCGATAGTGGAAATAATCGATTTTTTCATGCTTCTACAGTAGCTTTCATGTTGTTTGCGGCCATTTTCTACTGGCCAGAGTGAGAGCCTATAGCTGGCTGCCACGAATAGGCAGGAAGATTCTATTGGCCAGCGTGAGAGCCAACAGCTGACTGACACGAATGTTAACTAGCATGCTAGCATGCAAAAAGAATCGATAGCTGCTTTCGTCATGAGTGTGAAAAATTTAAATATGCATGGCACTTTACTCCAATTGGCTCATTCGCTTGCTTAATCTCAACGTTGATTCTGATTCCGCAGAACTGGGTTGGGTGTGAAAAAATATTTGTTGTTAACATTCTTTTTTCATTCGGTTTTTCCAGTTACGAGTCCTTTTTTTTTAAAGCTGATCGTTTTGTGTTCATTTTGTTTAATTCTTTTTTCGTAACAGATTTCATGTTTAGTATAGAGCTTAGAAAAAAATTCGCAGTGTGAGAGAAGTAAGAATGTAGCAACATCAGCATGGCAAAGGGCACTCTTTTAAAGGCAAGGAAGGGCAAAAATATTTTAAGTCAAGTGATAGCGATTGCTGTCTGAGTCGTACGATTTTTGAATCAAGCACGGGCAACGCAGGGCCATGCTGCTAGTCTAATATAAAAATAAATTCAAACATGTATTACCGCTAATGCTTAAAATCGTTATTTACATTATATACCACAGTATTATATAAACAAGAGACATGTCACTTACTAACGATTAATGACTTGTGAGAGTAGCGCTAACCTTTGATCGGTTGGTGTATTTTTTGTAACATCATAAAAACATTAACGAAATAATAAAACAAACGCTTGGATCTTTATGTACTTCGTAGTTTCATATTCGTCACTTTTTATTCCGTGGGGATCCTTTTTTTTAACCTTGCGAATATCTCTCGATCAATATTTCAGGAACGACAGAAAAGCCAACCCTGTCTTTTGAAGTTTATAAATAGTCAGCCATTCGAAATCCCCCATTGGAAACTAACCATTTTCAATTTATCATCCCGACATCTTCTCCTCTTTGATACTTGACGAGATTTATTCTCTGGTGAAAAATGGCCACTAAGGGAAGCACATCCCCTGGGTGAGAGATACGTTATCTTTATTTTGTTTTTTCTGTGTCACACACAATTCAGTGATTAGCTGATAGGCAAATGTATTGTTATATTTTGTTTACACAAATGCTTGCCATTGTCTGCTCTGCTGGATTTTAAAAAAAATTAAAAGCAATAACTGCGTCTCACCATAGAACTGACAATGTAATGAATTTTTTTTAAATCGATTTCGCCACAAACAAGGTTTGGTTTCGTTTGTTTTATGGCATATCAACACCTCAATGGGTTATATAATGCCGATAAAATTTTTATTACCGGTAATATTTTTTTCTTTTTTTTGTTTTCGAAAATGTATTTCTTTTAGTATTTTTTCAAAAATGTATTTATATTAGTATTTTTTCAAAAATGTATTTATATTAGTATTTTTCAAAAATTTATTTATATTAGTATTTTTTCAAAAATTTATTTATATTAGTATTTTTCAAAAATGTATTTATATTCGTATTTTTTCAAAAAATTATTTATATTAGTATTTTTTCAAAAATGTATGTATATTAGTATTTTTAGAATGTATTTATATTAGTATTTTTTGCAAAAATGTATTTATATTCGTATTTTTTCAAAAATTTATTTATATTAGTATTTTTTGAAAAATGTATGTATATTAGTAGTTTTTGAAATTCATTTATATTAGTATTTTTTGCAAAAATGTATTTATATTAGTATTTTTCCAAAAATTTATTTATATTAGTATTTTTTCAAAAATTTATTTATATTAGTATTTTACAAAAATGTATTTATATTAGTATTTTTTCAAAAAATTATTTATATTAGTATTTTTTCAAAAATGTATATACATTAGTATTTTTTGAAATGTATTTATATTAGTATTTTTTGCAAAAATGTATTTATATTAGTATTTTTTCAAAAATTTATTTATATTAGTATTTTTTCAAAAATGTATTTATATTAGTATTTTTTCAAAAATGTATTGCTGTTAATTTTTCCCAAACTGTTTAGCAGGTAATATTTTTCGTTTTCGAAAAAGTACTACTGGTAATAATGTATTGCTGGTAATAATTTTTCGTTCAAAAATGTATTGCTGGTATTTTCCTTCTTCCAAAATCTATTGCTGGTAATATTTTTTTCTAAAAATATATTGCGGGTATTAAAACCTGTTTTTACGCTTTCATAATTGCTTTTACCCCAGTCTGGAGATTAACTATTTGCCCATAGCTGAGACCCTAACAGGTGCTACCAACCCGGGTCAGGATGGACCTGGGAAAACAAGCAATTAAAAGATGGTTCCACGCTCCTCAAAATCTCCTGATCAGAGGCCTTGCTGTCGGGTGTAATTTATCGTCTTACCCAGGACATACCAAGCAAAGTAGTATTGCCACTGAGACACGGGCGGTTACTGGTCCTGGAACAGTTAGAAACAGAAACATTGCTAAGAACAAAAGAATAATAATCAGGGGAATAGTAGATAGCGACTGACATGATCTCTGACCTCCCCTTCAGTAATTCATTGTTGTTTTTATATGTTGCTATAGCCAGTTTCTCTTCTTGGCATAGCCGAAACGTATTCTATTATATTAGTCTTTAAATTTCTTAAAAGACTCCATTTAATGCTTGGACTTTTGCTATGTTTCTCCCTAAATTCACAATAGTAACTTGCCTAGTATCGTGTTGTCCCTATGCTCCGGAAACCTAAAGGATGAGATATGATTGTACACCTCCCCTTAAATTACGGTCAAATTAAATTATAGCTGCACAAGCAGCATGGCCAACATCATAAAAAGAATGAATAGAAGAAATTTAAAGCTAGAAAGTGACGTGAAAGGCGAGAATACAACCTTATACAATTGCAGGACAAAAAATAACTGTCCCTAAATGGATTATGACGCACTGAACATGTTGTATACTGTGCCAAAATAGAAGCACAAACATAGAAGCACAAAAATACATTGGCTGTACTGAGGAGGTGGTATATATATATATATATATATATATATATATATATATATATATATATATATATATATATATATATATATATATATTTATCTTATGCAGTGTTACATTAAAACAGGAACATATCCATTACAAAATTGTTTCTTCTTGGCATAGCTTTCATGCTTTCCAGATATTAAACAGCTCTGCAAGTCTGGTCTTCCGACTTTGTATTGATTATTTTTAATACGATCCATTTTAACAAATATTTCACTAATTGTGTTACTCTGGCATATATATATATATATATATATATATATATATATATATATATATATATATATATATATATATATATATATATATATACACGTTTGTAGAACCCCGTCCTGGTAAAGACTTTAAACTACATCCGATAAAGACGATAAACTATGTCCAGCAGCAAGGCTTTTGATCAGGAGGTTTTGAGGAACGTGGAACCACCTCTTAATTGCTGGTGTTCCGAGGTCCACCCTGATCCGTGTTGGTAGCACCTGTTAGGGTTCCAGCTATGGGCAAATAGTTAACTATTACCAGCAATACTTTTTTGAAAAAAAATGTTACCAGCAATACAATTTTGAAGAAAAAACATTACCAGAAACAGATTTTTGACAAAACAAAATATTACCAGCAATAAAAAAATTTGTCGGTATTAAATAACCCATTGAGGTTGATATGCCGTAAAACAAAATAAAGCAAACCAATCTAAACCAAAAAATACATAATCTATTCATACGAATCTATCCTAAAAATGTTGTCGGCATTAAATAACCCACTGAGGTTGATATGCCGTAAAACAAAATAAACCAAACCAATCTAAACCAAAGAATACATATTCTATTCATACGAATCTATCCTAAAAATGTTGTCGGCATTAAATAACCCATTGAGGTTGATATGCCGTAAAAGAAAATAAACCAAACCAATCTAAACCAAAGAATACATATTTTATTCATACGAATCTATCCTAAAAATGTTGTCGGCATTAAATAACCCATTGAGGTTGATATACTGTAAAACAAACCAAACCAAACCAAACGTTGGTAGACCCACAAAGGAATTTTATTTTCAAGATAAGAAATAGATTAATTAAATGCACCCGATGCTATCCTATGAATTCTCCTCTACACGTACCGCCAAAAACCTTTTGATGGTACTACATTATATCTACCGAGGCACTTGTTACCTACCGTAAATGATGAAGCATCTATTATTGGATAGGGATAGACATTTTCCAGGGTGTAGATGCCCAAGACACAGGCCCAACGCCCAGTTTCCTAGTAATGGGTGTTTCAATTTAGAGCTCTTAATCATGGTCTTTGTGGAGGGAATGCTGAACAGTGTTGTTTATGTCTAGAACAGGGCTT
>OZ038483.1:112397427-112404927 GCA_964036315.1 Acanthosepion esculentum | reverse complement strand
AATAAAAATAAAACAAAAGTGAAAAAATGAGTAGAGAAAAAACTAACAAAAAAAAAAGAAAAGAAAACCATTATTACCAAAACTGTCTGTATTTGCCATTTTCAAACTTCCGCTAACAAGGAAGCTAATCAGAATAGTTGAAGGTGCTTTCTACAGAACATCCTGTTAACAACTCTAGCGAAAAAGAAAAAAAATATATCGTGAAAAGAAATAAAGAAGGAAGAAAAAAATTAGCATTCAGATTTTCTATAATATTTATGATAAAAACGATCAAAATGAGGATATTTGTAAGGTTTTCTAAACTATTTTTCTATAATAATAAGGCAAAACGCTCAAAATGATTTCGTCTTTCTAAACAAGGAAATAGCGTAAGTTTTTTATAAAAACAAAAGTGAAAAAAAAGAAAAGAGAAAACAATGATTATTATTGTGTTACATCAAAAGTTATTTTATATACATTAACAATCTGTGTATTTTCTTTCGATCCTTACACAAAACCCATATGATTTCATAATATAACCTCCACCAACCCAGTATAATGATCGTCATTAAAGCACTAACCGACACAGACAAAGATAAAACCCGAACGACATAAGATATTGCCTATCCAATCTCCCAACATGAACACATGACTATTATATATCGCTTCAGTAGTTACACCGAATTGAACATTGTTTTTACCCTGTCTTCTTTCAATCCTTTCCCATGTCGCCATTTTTTCTAATCTCTTTACAAACAAGCATAAACATTTTTAGTTGGTATTTTTTTTCGTATTTATTTAGCGCAAATATTTTTTATAAAAATATTTTTAAAATCACACGGCCATAGATAAAACTCTATGGATTTATAATGTATATTTTCATGCACCCACACATACGCCACACACGCCATTTGGGTTTGTGTTTTGATTAATGGAAGAAAATGTCCAAAGAGACAGACGCGCGTATAAATGCCTGAAACGTCCGTTGATTTTGTCTCTTCTTGTTTGTATTTTTCTTTCGTTAATGTTCGTATATTTTCCAATCTTGCCCAATTTCCCACCCTTTTCACACAGTTCTTCATCTTTAAAGCCGCTACTTTTGAATAGCAAAAGCAGATAAAAACAAAACAAATCAAAACCCGAGAAATTCTTCATTTTTTTTTCTTGCACATTGACGTCTTCAGTCATTAAAGTTCATTGCCACCATTTTGTTCCTGTCAAGATGGCCGCTCGCCTGTTGATCGCTCCTAACGGTTCACAACTTTCTGCAGTGCTTTTTTATGTTTATATTTTAATTTTACTTTTTAAGTAAATTCCTCTCTTTCTTATGAGTTCTTTTTTCTTCATTCCATCCTAGCATACGACAATCAATCTCTTAATAACTCAGCCTTTCCCCTTTGCTCTTTCACTCTGCAAATTTCTATCTATTTCTTTTTCTTTCTTTTTTTTTTGTCTTCGTTCTTTGCAACTGCCTTTATAGTGTTTTTTTATCCTAATCTACATTCCCAAAATTCACTTTTAGCCACACTTCATTTTGTTTTTTCTTTTCTTTCGTCTCATTACAACACAAGTTCTCGCGACTTCTCGCTTTTAGTCACAAAATTTTCCATGATCACACAACGAAGATTTTACTCAAATAAATCTAAATCTAAACAGAAGTAAGAAATTGTGTGACAATTTTACTAAACGATACCTGAAGAATCGTCCTTATTTATATTTACTGACATTTACTTAAACTGACACAAGGTCTCAACATTAGAGTTCTTTGTGAAAACTGATCTCAATACAGTAAGTAAGAGGTTTTAAGCCCATTTTTAAAACTTTATGACATTAACAATAGTTCTTATTGACATCTACTGATATTTGATTAGACTGGCACAAGGCCGCAAGAGTTGGGTTCTCCGTGAAAACTAATCTCGCTACAGAAACAATAGAATATGTGACAATTTTACTAAACACTACTTCATGGAGAATAGTTCTTGTTGATATTTACTGGCATTTGCTTAGACTGGCACAAGTCAACAAGATTCGAGTTCCCCGTGAAAATTGATCTCACTACAATAGGAGATTTCATGACCATTTTGTCAAACTATTATGTCATTAAGAATAGTTCTTATTGGTATTTACTTCCATTTGCTCAAACTGGCCCAAGGCCACAAGATTCGGGGTCTGCGTGAAAACTAATCTCACTCTTATAGTAATAGAATATGTGACAATTTTACTAAGTAATGCCTCATGAAGAATTGTCCCTATTGATATTAACTGACAATTGCTTAGACTGGCACAAGGCCACAAAAGTGTGCTACCCCTCGACGTCTTAAACACTTCTCTCTGGCCCTGCGCTCATTTTGACTTAACCTGGTACAAGTCCAAACATGTGGATCACCCAGTGGAATCGAACCAACTACAAGAGAAAAGGTCTTGTAGGCAGAACTTTTTTCTAAAAGTTTATCGCCCTGACAATGGAACAACAGAGGGAAGTTAAGTTCATGCCTCTTGCACGATTGCGTCATTGATTTAAGCTCTGTAGATTTTTATTGATCTTATCTTAGTAAAGAAAATGTACCAGTGTTATAGGTATTTACTAGGCCTAGTCTGACAAAAGGTCACAAGAACGGAGCACTCGATGTGAACAATTATCGTATTTGATGGCATATAAGGCGTATTTTTCCCAAAATTAATGGTTAAAAATTCGCCCGAAGTCTTACATGCGGAGGCCTCCTATAGCCTAATTTATCCTCAAAGCTTACTGTCGTAGGCTATAGTTTAACTCACTTCTACCTAAGCAAAATCCATAATAATAATTATAATATTTATTTAAATGACATTATTATTATTATTATTATCATTATTATTATTATTATTACCGGTACGGCAAAATGAATTTTCGTAACAAAGTAATGGCGACGACCGTCGTTACCAGTTAATTCATCATACTTAAATATGCGTCAACGCATCTTTTATTATTAACCAACCGGAAATGGAGAAGAAAAAGATGTAAGTGAAAGGAATTACTGGTAATGGTAAAACACTAACCTGGGAGAATTAAGACCGCAGTCAAAAATATTTGTCCTACGAAGAGACGAAAGAAGAGTGACTAATGAAGAGGTGGGTGTATTTATATGTTGTGAATGCGATCAGTCTGGGCAGCGTTCTACGAGACAGGAGGATATCTTTGGGGTAACAACGGAAAGAATACCGAGCTGTTACGTGACATCTGTCCTTCTTTACGGCAGCGAATGTTGGACGATTTCCTCAAAGATGAAGAAAAGACTCGAGGCGACGGAGATGTGGTTCTACAAAAGGATGCTAAGGATATCACGGACCGAGCGCGTGAGCAACGATGAGATCTTAGAGAGGTTGCAAACAAAGAGGAGGCTTATACTTAATATCAGGAAGAGGCAGATGAAGTTTTTGGGACGCATAATGAGGAAGGAGGGCTCGGAGAATCTGACACTCACGGGTCGAATAGAGGGAAAGAGCGACAAGGGAAAACAATGCGTAACATACCTGGCGGACTTAAGCAAGTGGATGACAGAACGTGGCCTGGGGGAGGCGGCAGAGGGAAGGAGCTTATTGAGAGTTGCAAGGGATAGAGGGAGGTGGAGAGCCATGATCGTCTACGTCCTGAAAGGACATGGCACATCAAAAAAGAAAGAAAGAAGGACTGCTTTGTAGTGGCTACAATGCTTATAATGCTGCTTGAGTCGACACCATTTTATCCTTATATGTTCAGCTGTAAGGGTCGCTTGCTTTTTATATAATGTTTCTGCTTAGTTTACTCTTGCAATATTTGAAATATCGAGAAAGCTTTTTTTTCTGAATTATTATTATTATTATTGTTTGTGTGCTATGTTTCCTGATTTGTATCCTGGAAAGCCAGGTCCAAACTATGGCCCTTAGGCCCGATAGAAGAATTGTCATTTAATTGACAGCACTTTTCTTCGTCTGTAGGATGTCCCTAGTAGGGCGATTTTCTGGGAAATTTGTATGTAGACGTTACCTGGGACATTGTTAGTAAAATTGTCTATTCCTTTTCTCACGAGACACAGAGCTTCGATTACTTACTCAGTCTTCATTCCCTACATCCTGTTAATCTCGACCTCCAGGTCCTTGTATTTGGACAATTTCTCGATAATTTTTAATGGACCAGTTTCTCTCAGATGGTACTGTTATGCCAATAAGCATACATTTCGTGTATTTCTTGTCTTTTATGACAATATCAGGTCTGTTGACTTTTATTTTACTGTCAGTTTGAATCAGCATATCCCAGAGGATAGTTACATCGTTATTTTGGGTAATTGTGTCTGGTTGGTGCTCATACCATCTCTCAGTGGTTTCGATTTTGTGCTTCTTGCAACTCTTCCAGTGCACATATTTCGCTAACTCGTTACGTTTCTGGGTATATTCATTTTTTTGTCAGTTCCGGACATCTTGAGATAATATGTTATTATTATTATTATTATTATTATTATTATTATTATTATTATTATTATTATTATTATTTTCTTTGATATCTGGCGTTTACACATTTCTTTCCGGGTCCCGCCCAGGGACATAAGGTTAGAAATGGCATCATGACACTTTCCACTGCAAAAAAAAAAATATTACATAGATAAAGCCCTTCGTAAAGTGTGGGCTGTACTTGTCAGAACAATTTTTGTATCTCTTTGAGGCATGGACTTCCAGGGATCCATTCAATTACTGGAATCTTTTCCAACCAGTCCAAGGGCTCAAACTACAACAGGGATTGTTGATGTTCCCATGTCCCACATTTTTGAGATTTCTATTTCAAGGTTCTTGTATTTTGACAGCTTTTCGAATATCTTCACAGATACATTGCAGTCTGCAGGGACTGCCATATCAATAAGGAGGCACTTATTTTGTTTATTATTATTATTATTATTATTATTATTATTATTATTATTATTATTATTATTACCGCTACTATAAAAGGAATTAGCCTAAGAAAGTACTGGTAACGTTCGTCGGCACTAGCTGATTTATTATACCTTAAAATACTTCCATAACTCCTATCATTAACCTGCTAGAAGCTACAGAAGAATGGGGATGTAATTGAATGAAAACACTTCCAATGACAAAACTGGGAAACATAAAATTAAATCCACAGAGAAAAATGTCCGCCCTAAGAAAACTGCCAAAGAAGAATGTATGTTGAAGAGGTGGGTGTGTTTTGATGTGTTACCCCCAGGAACAGGTTCAACTGTAGTGGAAGTTTTTGCTTTTTTTTATAGAAAGTTTTTTGCTTTTTACTTCTTGCAATATTTTATTACTGTAATTATGTAATTTTTTTCAGTAATGTCTTCTACAATAGGTAAGTTGTTTTTTAAAGTTTTGTAATGTACTAATAGCTTGCTTTTTATATACAGTAATGTTTTCCGATACAACTAAAGTCTTTTTCTAAAGTTTTGTAGTGTACTAATAGCTTGCTTTTTATAGAAACTTATGTTTTCCGATACAACTAAAGTCTTCTTTTCTAATGTTTTTTAATGTACTATTAATTTGCTTTTTATATACAGTAATGTTTTCTGCTACAGCAAAAGAGTTTTTTCTAAAGTTTTATAATGTACTGATAGTTTGCTTTTTATATACAGTGATGTCTTCTACAGCTAAAGTGTTTTTTAAAGTTTTGTAATGTCCTGATAGCTTGCTTTTTATATACAATACTGTTTTCTGCTATAGCTAAAGTCTTTTTTCTAACGTTTTTTTTATATACTGATAGCTTGTTTCTTATA
Organism: Acanthosepion esculentum; assembly: GCA_964036315.1. Lineage (NCBI taxonomy): Eukaryota > Metazoa > Mollusca > Cephalopoda > Sepiida > Sepiidae > Acanthosepion > Acanthosepion esculentum. Next base: position 112,399,192 of record OZ038483.1, on the reverse strand, counting down.
TGCAGTTCTGTTTTCTGATACAACTATAGTCTTTTTTCTAATGTTTTATATACAGTAATGTTTTCTACTAAAGCTAAAGTCTTTTTTCTAAAGTTTTGTAATGTAATGATAACTTGCTTTTTATATATAGTAATGTTTTCTGCTGTAGCTGTTTTTTTTTTCTAGTTTTTTAAAGTACCGATAGCTTCCTTCAAACGCTACATGCTTAAATGGGCTGAACCATTTTTTCGTTGTTGGTTTCAATCACAACAGGAACGACTTCAAAAACTCCACAGATATATAAAAAAAAATCATACAGATGTATGCTGGGATTTCTTCCTAGCCAATAAAATAGGCCAGTTCTGGATCTCATCCGCCATATTTCTGTTTTTTTTTATTGTCTTGAAGTCACAACGCCTGCACCTCTTTTGTCTGTTAACACGATCATTTTATTTTATTTTTTGCCTTATTAGTGTTGCTTTGCCTATTTCTGTCTTGCATAATTCGTTTGCTTGGTATTACTTTTGCCCTATTCTTTTCTTTCCTTTGTCAATTCTGTTTGTTAGTTTTTTTCAATTAGTAATAGCTAATTAATCTGCATTCTGTCTATATACCTGAGATGAGGTAGTGTAATTATTTACATGATTTACGTTGTTAAGGCCGTTGTCCTCATCTTTGTATGGATATTTAAAAAATGCTTCTGGGGAAACAGACTCACAGTAGAGCACTTCAAGTTGAAGTGCGGAACCATCTCCAAAATAAGGCGAAAATATTATAACCATAAGAGCCGCCAAAGAGTCTTTGAAGAGATAAACACCCTCAAGATATACAGTTTCCTTTCAGAAATCGGTATCCATAACAAAAATTCTTTTTTAAATTCCTTTTTATAACTTAAACAAATGCCACGATTAAGTTCTGCTAAAGTACTTGAAAGAGCCTCTAAAGCCGGAATATCAGAATATCTATCTATATGTCAAAGTGTGATTATCAAGCTATCTATCTGATTGTCAAGGTGTAAATATCAACATATATATCTTTATATCGAAGTATGAATGACAAGCTATCTATTTATCAATATCCGGATATCTATTATTGGCATTAAATAACCCAACGAGGTTGATATGCCGTAAAACACAAACTCATCTTTGTTGCCATATTCACGACGTTTCGGCCGCTGTACCCACCGGCCTTCTTCAGGTAAATTAACAAATTAAATAATCGCCCAAAAATTTTTACGACGTTAATAAAACATCGAAAACCGAAAAGAATAAACAAATATATAAAATAAAAAAAGGAAAATAAATTAACCCAAATATATAAATAAATAAATAAATAAACGAGTTACTTCCGCCAAAATAACCGTCAGAATGGATTACCCACAATGCACCACTGACTCATATATATAAATAGTCGAGAAAAAATCCAACACTCGCTGCCTGACGATTGGGTCAGCATGAAACAGCCTGTCGCCCCCGAGTGTTGACTTCAATGTTCACTTTTATATATATATATATATATATATATATATATATATATATATATATATATATATATATAGATAGATAGATAGATAGATAGATAGATAGATAGATAGATAGCGATATCAAAGATAGTGTGAATCCACTGTCAGTTAGTGGATTCTGGGAGAAAAGACATTTGTCAATTACTGATACACTTTGACGAGTGGACGGGACGTCTACGAAAATCTGTTGGCGGTATGCTGAAGGTAACGGCAATCAGGTAGGTGACAAAGCTTTTGCATATATTAATTCGATATATATATATA
>OZ038483.1:112377427-112394927 GCA_964036315.1 Acanthosepion esculentum | reverse complement strand
GGTTATCTTTCTTTTAATCCGCTTTCTGTGTTTTTTATATTTTTAACTGTACTTTTCATCACATAAAATTTGATAAGTCGCGAGAAAGTTTTAATTCCGAAAATGTGGCCCGGAGATAAACAGTTTGGGAACCACTAAACTGTTAGGATGATGTCTAGATAGCAGAGGAGTTCACCATCTATGGTGATACCCTTGTTCAGTCAGCTGACTTTCTCCGGGAAATGCTGTCTGCTTATCTTGCTCCTCTTTCTAACTTGATCTTGTCTCTGCTTTTGTGCAATCCGCGAGTGGACGTAGCGCCATTGTAAAGACCCATTAGTAGGGTGATGCAGACTTTGTTCGCCAGTGCTGTGAATAGTTGCGTGAACGCGATAATGTCAAATGACTTCTCATATTCAACGAGCGCGAAGAAGAGAGGGAAGATGTATTCGTTTGCTTTCTCTTGTAGTTGACTAACCACCTGGATGTGGTCTACTGTTGAGAACCTTGACCGGAATCCTGCCTCCTCTGTAGGTTGGCGCGGTTCTAATGTACCGTAAATCCTCCTGAGTGGGATATATAAACAAAAATAAATTGTAAATGGTTCGTAGGCGGTTGTTTTTTTTTTTTTAAAGAAAATCTTGGAAAAAAAATATATATAATTTAATTTTATAACATTCGGAGAAATTCTTAGTTGTAGCGCTCATTTTTTTTTATTTTATTAATTATAAGAATGCGTCCTTGGAGAATTTAAGTCATCAATTACATATTTTTCTAAAAGGGGGCACCCAGTTACAGAAAATCCGCTCTGAATCGTAAAATAAAAAAGTACAATAAAACTAAGATATTATTTAATTAGAAAACCTTTTAATTACATTCAGGAATAAAATATATTATGTATACTATTATCTTCAGAGAAAAATTCAATGAATAATGAACTTTTAGAAAAAATATTTTTATTTTTTTATTTTAATGATAATAATTTATAAACACTTAAATCTTTTAAAATCCTGTATTAATTTGTAGCGGTTAAGTGATATTGTTACATAAAAATCATATTTATTAATTTGAAGTGGAAAAGCTTGCTACAATTCAGCGACGCCCAGTATTTTAAAAACAATTTTGAATTTACAAGGTAACCAAAGAAGTTCTGTCCGTTTTTTAATTAGCCATTGAATGAAGTTGAAATATATACGAAATGCGTGTAGCAATTGTTTCCAAATTCGGACAGCCGGAAGTAGGAACACCAGACGTTATAAAAAACACGCGCACCGTGCCCGGCCATCAGTTATAAGCCGGACAGCTGTGAGAAGGATGGAAGTGTCTAGAGATATTGTTCGGAGCTGTTTGCTTTACGACTTCAAAGTGGGCTTATCAGCAGCTGCACCAAGTCGCCGCATATGTCAAGCGTTTGGGGATAGGGCTGTGGATGAATGTGCTGCAAGCCGTTTGTTTCGAAAATTCAAGTCGGGAGATTTGTCTCTCCATGATGAGCCTCGCAGTGGACGACCACAGGTCTTGAATGACAGAGTCCTGAAGGCGGCCATTAAAGAGGACAGTAGTCTAACGTGTGGTGAACTTGCAAGACAGTTCAACGTTTCCGATGAAACAGTTAGACTTCACCTGCACCGCCTAGGTAAGACGTACAAACTGAGCAAGTGGGTTCCGCAAACGCTGTTGGAGGTCCACAAGGTACAACGAGTGGCAGCCTGCGTATCGCTGCTTTCTCGCCACCGTACCCCATCCTTATTCAAACGAGTGCTTACCAGTGATGAAAAGTGGGTTCTGTACGAAACTCCCAAGCGTTCCAGACATTGGTTGTCTCCTCAGGATGCTGTCCCTCACACCGCAAGACTGCAAGACTGCCTATGCACCCACGCAAGATTATGCTTTGTGTCTGGTAGACTGATCGTCAAGTGGTTCATTATGAACTGCTACCAATGGGCCAAACGGTCACTGGAGACCTATACTCGCAGCAATTAAAACGTGTGCAACAGGCATTGCGCCAGAAGGAGCCAGCACTGGTGAATCGCAAAGGTGTGCTTTTCCTCCATGACAACGCCAGGCCGCATGTCGCGCGAGTGGTCAGGGATACCATACAGCAACTTGGGTGGGAGACTTTGTGCCATCCACCTTATTCCCCTGACCTGGTGCCATCCGATTACCACTTCTTCCAATCCCTGCATAATCATCTTCGTGGGAAATCCTTCACCAATGAAGCAAACTTGCGCAAATCCCACACAGACTTCTTTGCGTCAAAACCCTCCGAGTTCTACCGCAAGGGCATTGAACAGCTGGAGACACATTGGCAGAAGGTACTGGATGCCGATGGCGATTACTTCGAAGACTAAATATAAATTACACATATTGTGAAACGTTTTCTTTTTTTCCTTTAAAAACAGACAGCACTTTTTTGGTTACCTTGTATTTTATGTGACTATATAAACATGCAGTTTTTATAAGTATGGACGTCCGTACACGACATTATTAGAAAATGAGACCGGCAACGATAAATTTAAAATTAATAATATTTCCTCTCCAATCGTTTTCGTAAGTAAGAAAATCAAATCAAATAAATAATTAGAATGATTAAAATATTTAAAATTTTAAAGATTTAATATATATATATATATATATATATATATATATATATATATATATATATATATATATGCAGCTAATGCAAGGCTCTTCTACTCGAATCGAGCTGTTCTACTTGAATCAAGCTCTTCTAACTACTGACGTCTTTCGTATAGTAAAAACGTTAAAATTTCCCTTCCACTCTGTCGTGCGACAGTAGCTTGTAGGTAGAATCTCAGACAGATGCCTAATGGGTCGGGTTTCGATCCTGGGGTGAAACAATCGGAATTCTAGCCACAGTGATGAGCCGTAATCCAGCGAAACAGTTTGTCTGTGGATTGTATATGTAGTTTGTGTTGTAGTCTTGTAGTTTTATTATGATTATTTGCTCCTTCCAAACATCAGGATGTCGATAAATGTGTGAAAAACTCTTGAAAGCGCCAAAGACTATTCTTTTCTTGTTGACAGATTTAAAGGCATAATAAAAATTATAAAAACATAAAATCTTGCTTATTTTAATTGCCAAATATAATTTTAAAATTTTAAAATTAAAAAACTGTAATCCCAGCCTAATACATAACTACGCCAACATTGCGATAAGCAGATATATTATAATTAAAACTGTGTAACGGCCACTTTATACTCAGCACCTGAAAATACGGACTGTTCCGCTGTATCACAGCTCTTCAGTGTGAATAGACGTCCATTGCTCCAAGCCTAATTGAAACTCGACCGATTTGGCATCAGTCAAAGTTCCTACCCCTAAGATGTCGGCGCACGGCAGAGAGAAAAGGAAATTTTAGCGTTTTCTATACTAAATACGCCAGCGGCTAAGAGAACTCAATTCTTACTTGAAGAATAATGCATCTATAGCAGCAGCAGTCACAGTTTTTAATAAATTTACAATTTTCTCTAGAGAACACGATCGAGGGGACTGCGATATCATATATATAGTTATCCACAGACAGACAGTTTCGCTGTATCACAGTCCTCAGTGTTGCTATATATATATATATATATATTCAGTTTCATGGATATGAGTTTAAGCAGAGAAGGAAATTTCCCCTCCCACGATCAAACATAGTCAAACAAGCATAAATAGATCCAATTTAAAAAAAATAAATCAGTTTGTCTAATGCTAGCAAAAGCGTGAAACCGAGGGTCACAAACTCATATCCACACAACTATATATATATATATATATATATATATATATATATATATATATATATATATATATATTGTAAGAATAAAAGCTAAAGATTACAGTCCGCTAAAATCTTAGTATATAAAATAAACAGAGCGCTCAATGTCAAAGTTGCCAGAGGTTAAATATAATAATATTAATACAATAATATTAATACCCGCTATCTATCTATCTATCTATCTATATATATATATATATATATATATATATATATATATATATATATATATATATATATTGTGACAACTCTGAATTCAAAACCTACGGAGGTCGTTTGGGGACCTTATGGCACTTAGTGCACCAGGTCTATGTATTCGGTCCTTCAAAAGTGTGGATGGTCATGTGATTTGTCGGGCTGTTGGTTTCCTCGGAACCCTTGACCCTCATACGTCGAATACGACGGGAGAGTCGAGTATATATATATATATATATATATATATATATATATATATATATATATATATATATATATATATATGTATTTAAATTTCTCGTAAATGTGTATATATCTTTGTATATCTTTATTTTCATTTGCCATTAACATTTCACTGTCACCATTTGTTCTTGGATTTATACTTCGTATTTCAAGAGCAGAAATTTGTTGTTACATGTTCTTTCATTTGGAAGATCTATTTCTTCGAGATTTTTCAAATTCTGACAATGCAATTGATGAACGTCATGTTTGTGTGGGTTTGCCTTTTAAAGAACTGAAAAAGAATGGAAGTAAGCAAGGCAGGAGAAGAATTGAGAAGAAATGGAGGGCGAGAGAAAATTGACTGTTGCTTATATTTCGCGGGGAACCAAGTCGACAAGCTTTTCAAGAAGGTGATTAATTAATCCCATACAAATGATTCCATTCCTCTTGCAACATTTTTTTCTTTCTAAACATCCATGTATATATATATATATATATATATATATATATATATATATATATATAAACTTAATCGTTATCCCATATATATATATATATATATATATATATATATATACATTCATATATATATATATATATACACATGGGATAACGATTAAGTTTTACATATCAGCAACAATGTTTGGAAGAAAGATGTATGGCAAAGTGTATTCAATTTCTCTTGCAACATTTTTTATTTCTAAACATCCATATATATATATATATATATATATATATATATATGTTGGGGGACAACGATTAAGTTTTATATATCAACAACACTTTTGGGTGGAAAGATGAATGACAAAGTTTTTAAAAAAGTGTTCATGTGTATCGTCCCTTTAGAACTATATAGATGAAGTCCAAAAGTAAGGAACGAGACAGAGTTGTCACGTATATATATATATATATATATGTATATATATATATATATATATATATATATATATATATATATATATATATATATATATATATATATCAGCATAGTTCATGGCGTCTTGGACAAGAATCCTCAACAGAGTGTTTGTGTGTCAATGCAGTGCAGAGGATTCGGAAAGAGTTGGATGAGTCTAGGGGTGATTAAGAATGTCCTTAGAGTGAGCACTAGTGATCATCTTCCCACGGTTTTTCGGACTCAACACTGAGGCCCACATCAAGTGCATTAAGGAGGTATTGCTGTCGTGGGTCAAGCGATTAGATGCCGGAAGACCCTATGTCTGGCGATAGGACTCCGCACCAAGCGACACAAACATTAGAATCCAGCTATGACTGTCAGACAATTTCTGCCGCCACATCACCACTTATATCTGACCACCTAACTTCCCCGACAACAACCCCGTAGATTATTGTTTCGGTGCAGTTAAGCGAGAGAGAGAGAGCAACAAACCTCCTTGTAACATCAACAATCAACTGAAGGCAAGGATTATGGCAGCAGTCATAAACTTCAACAAGAAGACCGTCCAGAAGAGATGCAGGAGATTCCGAAATCGTCGGAAGGCCGTGATTGAAGGCAATGGCGATTTTATTGAATAAATTTACTCTTTAATATTTCAAGATATTTTTGTGGAATTTTGGTATGTATAACTGTTAAAATGAGATATAGGTGTTATTTTTGCAGAATTTAGACAGCAATTTATCCATCGCTCTCTGTGTGCGTGTGTATATATATATATATATACATATATATATATATATATATATATATATATATATATATATATATATATGTGTGTGTGTGTGTGTGTGTGTGTGTGTGTGTGTGTGTATGTATATATATATATATTGCCTAAATACACACGCACACACACACGCACACACACACACATATATATATATATGAATAAAGACAAAAGGTAAATATATCAAATTATAGCAAAATATATAGCAAAATATAGCAAAATATATCATATATACAAGTCCAAACGAGATGTCCCAAAGAGAAGTCCCAACGAGAAGTCATAACGAGAAGTCGCAACGAGATCTTCCAACGAGCTGTCCCAAAGAGAAGTCCCAACCAGATGTCCCAGCGACAAGTCCCAACCAGATGTCCCAACGAGGTCCCAACGAGAAGTCCCAACGATATGTCCCAACGACATGTCCCAATGAGAAGTCCCAAACCTTGCTCTCGGGCTGGTCCCCATGACTATACTGGTAGCGGCACTAGTTGGTTAAAAAAGTGGTTTCCTTGATGCAATAAATAGATGCAGTTTCGATTTCTTACGGAGGCATATTTTTTATAATGTTTACTTAATACAAGGCTCAAGAACAACTCAAGGCAAGTTCTATAAACATAATAGGAGGAAGTAAAAAATACAGATAATGAGGACACGAGGAATAGACTAGCGCTGGAATTGAAGAAGTTAAGTTTGCGGAATGGCGCGGATTCACTTCTGCGGACGTAGTCTAGCAGATCATAACGGTAAAGTCTGAAATAACGAAATTAAAGAACGGGGCTCATCAGAATATCTTGTCATGGAAATTTCTACAGCGTATTAAATTCGATCCTCAAATATTTCCCAGTATTTGCTGTCTTGTGCCAAAACTAAACGCAGTATTTTACAATGAAATGCAACCGGTTGTGAAGTAACATCGACACACAGGGAAGTGCGCAAGTAAGTATATCCCCTTTCAAAGAATTTTTTTCCTTCTAGAAAATTCATAAAAAAAAAAAACCTAAATTCGGAAAAAAATCGATTCGGAGACTAAAATAAAGGAAATACAACTAATTGGGGAGGAACGCATGTACACTGGTAACTGTGCAAGCAAATAGATGAGCACGTAAAAAATTATCGAGACCTAGAGAATTCTGAACATTGAACAAATCAGCTTCTGTCAGTGAGAGCATTTTCTGGTCTTGAGCCGGTGCAAGCAAAGCTTGGATACTAAAGATCCTGATCAGTACTTAAGTTGGTGAACCGGTTGTGAAAAACAACAAAATATGTCCTTGTGCCAAACTTAGCTTCGTTTATACAGAGACAATGGGAAGAAAGTCATTTTATTTAATGGCAAGAGCAGTTTGCAGAAGAAAAAAGATGAAAACAAATAAAATGTAGAGAACATGGAATATCATTGTAAAAAAATACCTTCAAGAATGTTTATGAGGATTTGAGAGATAGCTATCTCTGAATGGCTAACTGAAAATGTCAGTTACGCATCATTGCCATTTACCATATATATATATATATATATATATATATATATATATATATATATATATATATATATATATATATATATATACAGAGTGTCCATAAAGTTCGTGTACACTTTAAAAAATTTATAACTTTATTTGTATTTGCGATAGAAATAATTTGTAAAAAGGATTAGAAAGAAGTAAATCTATATTTTTTAAGGTTCTATTGAAATTTTATTTAAGTTTCCACATGTCCTCCATCATTAGCAATACAAAGGGTAATACGATTTTGCAGTTCAGGGAAAACATTTGCCAACTGATTTACAGTAATAACCTGAAATCACATTAGTTATTTTAGCTATACTTAAAACTAGATACATTAAACTTTATAACATTTTTTACAGATTATTTCTATCGCAAATACAAATAAAGTTATACATTTTTTAAAGTGCACACGAACTTTATATATATATATATATATATATATATATATATATATATATATATATATATATAGGGTGTATAAAAATACTTTATGTATACGTCCACAAATCCTCTGTTTCTGAGTGATGATCTCGGCTAAAGCTGCCGGGCTTGAGCTGCTTTCTTTTCAGTCTTTTCTCCTCGAAATTGGAACAGCCGAAATGAATTGCGCTTCGTCAGGATGGACGGTCGGCGGGTTCTGTTTCCCAGGTGTTACGACTGATTCCGGCTAGGCGAGAAGACTGCAGTTGGTCTGTGAATCTACATTTTAGGGGTCCGCACGGTCGTTGACGAGGTGGGTGTAATATATACATATATATATATATATATATATATGTATATATATATATATATATATATATATATATATATATCGTTATCGTCGGCGAGTATTGGAGAACTCATGGACATTTTATATGGTGTGAAATGAGTCCTGTGTGTGACCTGAATAGAAATTCGTAGACAGCACATGGTGGGGTAGCAGGGTTCACGGATGGGGAACTCTGGCATTTCTATGGTTTTCTTCGTCCCTCCTATTAGACTTCTGGTGTTTTCGAAGGATGTTGTTTTTCGTGGAATTCTCTCTCTCTCTCTCTCTCTCTCTCTCTCTCTCTATATATATATATATATATATATATATATATATATATACATATCAGTGAAGATTGAAATAAACACTCAGTCGTGAAGCAATCATCACGCAACCTGACGATTGCGTCTAGCATGAAACAGCCTGTCGCTTCTGAGTGTTGACTTCAATGTTCACTTTTATATTTATATACGCTCTGTCTCTGATATTGAGCACTTTATCCTATAAATATAGAACACCTTAAAACTATATATCTTCATATATATATATATATATATATATATATATATATATATATATATATATATATATATATATATATATATAGGGGTTGGACAAAATAATTGAAACACTTGTTAAATTCAAAGAAAATTTATTTAATATGGAGTTGGTCCGCCTTTAGCCTCACATACAGCTTTAATACGTCTAGGAATGGAATCATACAGCTTTCTGACTTCATCCAGAGGAATTTTCAGCCATTCTCCCATTAAAACCTGCTCCAGCTCTTTAAGACACGACGGTGGAGGATAGCGGCTCCTAACTTGTTGCTCCAAAATGCACCGCAAATGTTCAATAATATTGATATCTGGAGATTGGGGAGGCCACTCCATGTGTTCTAGCTCACTTTCATACCAATTATTAACCACTCAAGTGGTATGTATTGGAGCATTATCGCCTTGGAAGATGCAGTCACCATCAGGGAATAAAGTCTTGGCTATTGGATGAACATGATTTCCCAAAATGTTCAGGTAATCTTTGCTATTGATTCTACCATGCAGGGTAACTATTGAACCGAGACATTTCCATGATATGTCGGCCCAAACTATCACTGATCCACCACCATGCTTCATTGTTGGAAGAAGGCAGTCAGGGTTGTAAGCTTCTTTGGGATGCCTCCACACATAAACTCGCCTTGAAGTTGAGAAAAGAGAAAAACTGGACTTGGCTGAGAATATGACTTGCTTCCATTGGTCTGCAGACCAGGCATTGTGATCTCTGCACCACTTCAACCTCTTCTGAATGTTGCGAGTGGAGAGAAGAGGTTTCCTCACGGCGGCTCTTCCATAATATGCAGCCTTATGGAGCTCACGGCGAACAGTTTTAGTAGAAACTGGACTATTCAGATGATTATTCAACTCAGCAGTCACTTTGGCCGCAGTAGTCCTATGATTTTTTGCCACATTGTATTTCAATACATGTCGGTCCTTGTCAGTAAGTTTGCAAGTCCGGCCCAAATTGCTACGGTTGCTAGAGGTTTTGCCCTGTTTCTCAAATTGCATCATAGTTCTTGATATGGTAGTTTCTGAAAACCCAAACAGTTCAGCAACCTTAGTGATCAAGACTCCTGCCATGGGAGCCCCAACAATTTGCCCTTTTTCTAACTTGGAGAGGTCACGCATTTAGGTTAAATTTTACTAAATTCTAAAAATAAATAAGACAAAGACAGTAAATTAGATAAATAAACATATTTAGAATAGATATAACCACCAATTACGAAGTTTTAGTTAAAGTTCTTAATATAATAGGTCTTTGAAATATAGGAGTGGGATTTGCACGTGTTCCAATTATTTTGTTCAACCCCTGTATGCATATATATATATATATATATATATATATATATATATATATATATATATATAGGCAGCATATCTTCATTTCAGCATGTTTCCTTCAATAGTATAGACATATTATTATTAGGCGCTTTATTTTTTGTTAACCCAAGTACTTTCGACCACCTCCGAGATCATCCTCATGGGTGAATTGTGAAGTTATTGTAAATGTGATCGTTTTGATCGTGATTTTTGTAAACGCGCTCTGTTATAATTATTTTAAAACTAACCGTTGTAGCTACGATGTAAACAAGCATCCTCAATGTAAGGGGGTGACCAGAGATGGCAAAATACAACGTAAGTTAAATGTTAGTCAGCTCAAATGCATTTTAAAACATTGATGCTACACTCGCAATAAATTTTGTTCAGTGTTTGTTGGTTGGTTTTAATATAGAGCGCCTCGCGAATTTGAAGTTTTTGTTTATTCTTTTCATATATTGGTGCTGTCACGAAATATTTTCCTGTATTGTGAAGGTGGATAGTAATGTATCTTTAATGTTGTGCAATAGAACTTGTATCCGACAAATGGAGTGTAAGATAAGGGTTTGGTCGTCAAACCAACATATGTACTTTTCTTTTTTGTCAGAGATACAATCTCCCAAAGGACATTTATACTGATATACAATGTTGGTCTTTTCCAAAACACTAGTTGACGGAGAAGAGTGACTGCATATGATTAAGTTGGTTGTATTTAGTATAGTAAATAATTAGTTTTATTTTTTTTTACTAGGATCAGTGGGGAATATATTAGTACTTATGTGGTATTTTAGGGTATTTTCATCTTGTTCATAGTTAGAATGCATTTGATTACAGTATAGTAGGTTGATATATTTGGGGTTAGTTGAGGAAGTATTATGTTCTTTTTAATTTATGTTAATATTTCTAATGGCTCGTCTAATTTGTTTATCAACGATGTGATTAGGAAAGTCATTATTAATAAGAGTTTTTTTTTAATGTTTATTTTTAATTCAAAATAGAAATCTTTTTCGTGGAAGAGTTAACTTTTGAACGGTGTATTAAATTTTATATAATAGCTGTTTTCTAATAGTCAGAACATAGACTTTTATAGTTTAGAGTACGTGTTGACGCGAGTTGTATTTTATATAGGGAGGTAGTAAATGTATTATTATTAGTGTCTACGAATGCATAAAGAGACTTATTGTTATTGTTAAGTTCATATGTGAAATTAAGAACGCAAGGATTTTAAAAGTTTTCATGCATTTCATCTATGTTTTTAACTAAGATAGAAATATCGTCTACATATCTTAGATGGAAGTTTTTGTTTAGTGACGTTAAATACCTCATATATATAGAATAAATAGGAAATGTTTATAAATCTATTGCTCTTTCAAGTACTAGTGGCTGTTTCCTTCATAGGTTTCTATTTGATGTGGTTGGGAATCTTAGCATCGTGATAATGTCGTTATTTTCTCTTCGAGTTACATGTGCTATCCATTTTAATTGTTGCTGCTGTTGGTAGTCCACAAGTGATGTGGTTTCTGTTATTTGGTACAGTTCTTTGTCTGTGATTCTGTAGCACAAGTCCACAATGTTCAAAGAGGGATGATCTTTGCCAAGATCAAACTCCCTCAAAGCCTTTTTACACCAGTGATATTAGGATCTGGCTGTATACAGCTGAAAGTTTAGATATTTCTGAACAGGTTTGATGTCATGCATAGCATCCATATGAAAGTCTCAATCTGATGAGGCTATTTAAGAACATGTCGACATCTTGATCGTGTCATTATTTACTATTCACATTACATGTGCTATCCATTTTAATTGTTGCTGCTGTTGGTAGTCCACAAGTGATGCGGTTTCTGCTATTTGGTACAGTTATTTGTTTGGGATTATGTAGCGCCAATCCACAATGTTAAAAAAAAGTGTGATCTTTTTTAATTCAGTGTGGAAATCTTTTTCGTGGAAGAGTTGACTTATTAATTTTTTTTTATAATAGCTAGTTTGTAATAGTCAGGGCATTGGCTTTTATAATTTAGAGTGGACGTGTTATGTTTGTTGTATTTTTATATGGGAGAGGTAGTACATGTATTATTATAAGTGTTCATCAATGTTTGAAAGCTCATTTAAGAAGAATGCCAGGTACATCCACTCAATAAGTTTTCCTGACACTTTTGACCTAATAAATTTGTTCTATGCAATGGCCATGCTTATTCCAGTCAGTAATACGGTTCGAAAATTATTGCTTGATTATTTAACGTTCTTAAAATTGCCTAATTCATGACATCAACAGATTGGTTAGGCAGTTTAATAACATTTTTACATTTTTACCACATATTCTTATAAGTCTGAAAAAAGGCTTTGGAAGAAAGATAAAATGGAGCCACATATAGTTTATTTGCATAGAAAATTATTGGGGTACCGACTTTTAATTTCATTATTTTCTTAAGAATTTTTCGCATCAAGGAGCCAAAATGGAGAAAACCATGATTTCGGTATGATTGATGGATGATTTGTTTAACGGCATATCAACATCTCATGGGTCATTTAATGCCGAAATTGAATGTGGGGGGGAGCTTTGGAATAATAAAAATATGATATATATTATTCTGCTTTCACAATTGATTACATGGTAGATGATACTCAGCTTTTCTGTTTATACATATTTGTATGGGCGTAATTACTAGAGGCGGTGATATGTGTGTTTATGTTGTAGTTTTGTTGAAGTTATATTTTTGAATACAGTTTGATTTCTTTAAGAATTTGTAGGCGATTATATAGATTAATGTCATGAAATAGTTTTTTATGTTGGCTGTTTGATTGATTTTGTTTAACGGCATATCAACACATCTATGTGTTATTTAATGTCGAAATCTAAATATCTTAATTGGTCTGGTTTGATTGATTTTGTTTGGCGGCATATCAACACCTCTATGGGTCATTTAATACCGAAATCTAAATATTTCCATTGGTCTGCTTTGGTTGATTTTGTTTAGCGGCATATCAACACCTCTATGGGTTATTTAATGCCGAAATCTAAATATTTTGAATACTATTTTATGGCTTCAACTAAATGTATTTTGAACGTAATTGTATGCCTTCAACTACAGATAAAATACATTGTTGGTAAATCATTTATAACAATGTATTGTTGGTCATTTTACTATAAAATGTATTGTTGGTCATTTTACTATAAAATGTATTGTTGGTCATTTTACTATAAAATGTATTGTTAGTCATTTTACTATAAAATGTATTGTTGGTCATTTTACTATAAAATGTATTGTTGGTCATTTTACTATAAAATGTATTGTTAGTCATTTTACTATAAAATGTATTGTTAGTCATTTTACTATAAAATGTATTGTTAGTCATTTTACTATAAAATATATTGTTAGTCATTTTACTATAAAATGTATTGTTGGTCATTTTTTTATATAAAAATGTATTCCTGATATTTTTTCCCCAATAATATTTTTTATACTTTCATTGTGTTTTGTATTCACTATTTTCTCCCTATGAACCTGGGAACAAGAGCAATTAAGAGTTGTTTCCACGCTCCTCCAAACCTCCAATCTCCCAATCAGAGCCTTTGTTACCGGATGTAGCTTATCGTCCTACCCAGGAGTAGATTTCAACATGACAAGTTGTTCTAGAAAAATATGTTTTCAAGCTTGGACAGAAGTTTGTGCACGAAATGAATCTTCTGTCGAATGGTTTTGGAAACAACGTGAACGTGTTGAAGGATAGCACAAACAATAAAGAGCTGAGTAAAATTCAACACCACTTCTGAGATTAGCCCATGAGGAACTGGGCTTGATTGAAGGCACTGGAAATAAACAAGAGATTAAATTTCAAAGACACCACTAAACTCTTCCAAACATTGGCAAAATAGCGTTGAGTAATTCTGTATTAAACTGATATATTCTATACTAAAATTTCACACAATGCAAGGCCAGAGAAGTTAGAGAGCTGAGATGGTTAGAAATAAAGATTATAGGGATACAGTAGAAAGATAACGATTTATCTTTAATTTAAAGAAATCAAGAATGAAGTGTTCAGGGAAGTACCTACTCGGGAGTCTGTTCGACAAAGTGGCAGTTCATGGAGGAAAAGGAAATGATGGCGATTCGAGTTAGTGGAGGTAGCATAACTTGTCTTAACTATAAAGGGCTGAACTGGAGGAACAAAAGAATGGAGCGCTCATCTGAACATTTGTCATGGACATAAGGGAAGAGTATCAGTAGGCTGGAGAAGTTGCGCCTATGGAGAAAGAGACTGCAGAGAAGACAGCGAAAGGTATTGAATGAAGGTTGGAAAGTAAGTATTTGTTTTCAGTTTTTACTAATGTTCAACCAATACAAGGCCCAAGGGCCCGTCAAGGTAGAGGGTGACTGTGTGGAGTTGTATTAGCGTGAGAAAGGGCAAGAAGTGAAGTTCTTGGGTATATGCAGGAAGGATAACACCTAACTCTAAAATTAAAGAGGTCGACATTTTATTAGTAAATAGAACTTCATAGATTTCAGGCGGAGTCGTTAGAAGTATAGAGTTGAAGCAGAAGGAACCGAAAACCTAATACTAAACCCGCAATAAGGGATAAACCTCTACTCCTGTTCAAATGTCTGGGAAGGAATTTGACTGGGTTTCAGCATAGATATTTCAGTAATAGCATATTTTTGGTCTAATCTGTTATCTCTCCCACGCTCAGTTCCTATCTGTCTCTCATTCTCTCTCTCTCGATATATATATATATATATATATATATATATATATATATAGTTGAATGGATATCAGTTTGTCTGAGGATCGCATAAGCGTGAAACTGAGGGTTACAAACTCATATCAACTAAATATGTTAGCTGTATCACTGATATTCAGCGCTTACCAATAAGCACCGCGCATATATAAAATATATAGAGAAATTTATATATATATATATATATATATATATATATATATATATATATATATATATATATATATTATACGCACACATAATATATATATATAAAATATATATATATAAAATATATATAGAAATTTATATATATATATATATATATTATACGCATATATATATATCTTTATTTAATTTTTTATTTATATATATATTTTATTTATATCGGTGATATTACACCGAAAACATGTCAAAATTGCTACACAATTGCATTCCCGTTCACATCGTACCTGGATATATATATATATATATATATATATATATATATTTTAAATATACTCGACTCTCCCGTCGAATTTGAATCAAGCAGATTCCTAGGAAACCGACAGACCGACGGCACATGAGATTTGATTATAGTGGTGAAAGTTTCGTACAGGACCATCCACACTTTTTGAAGAGCCGAATTCAGAGAATGCAAACAGTTTTGGAATTCTTCTCTTAGTGCACCAGTTGCCATTCAAGGCTATTGAACCCAGTCTGTTCTGCTATTTACCCATAACTGGAGGGAGAAGAGGATTTCCCAAGGGTATTAGCACATAAGTGAATGTAATGGATTCGACTGAAATTCGAACTCGGCTCTCCAATTCCTCAATCCAAGCCGCTATCCATGCCCCCTCATATTATTTATTTATATTTATATATTTATATATATGTATGAGTGTGTGTGTGTGTGTGTGTGTGTGTGTGTGTGTGTGTGTGTGTGTGTGTGTGCAGGAAATAATAGGTAAATAATTCGGAGTTCTTTTGTATTTTTTTTATTTTTAAAAAGACAGTGCTCCATACAGAAGTAGAGCTTGCATTATAATTATTTTTTAAAAGCTATCTTTCGCTGTAACTGACCAGACGATGTGCGTACATGAACGCCATCATCCGCTTTCAAAGGGATACCCCACCCTACCTCAGCTTGACCTTTTCGAAGGTGACTGATATGTGGATAAGAATTAACTGTTAGACCACCTAACCAAAATGGTCGCCCCAGCCCTTCCCATAGTAATTAATTTTGGGAACGATCATGCTTATAAAGATGCGTCAATTTCAAGATTGCTTATTCCTAAATTTTAGCTTGACGATGAAACAGGGCTTGATACCTTAATTCAATTTAATTTTAATAATTATATTGAGGTTTTCGGCTTTCATTTTTGAAACATGAGAACTCTTATGTAGCGAAGGAATCATATTTTTAAAATAATTAATATATATATATATATATATATATATATATATATATAT
Source organism: Acanthosepion esculentum (assembly GCA_964036315.1). Taxonomy (NCBI): domain Eukaryota; kingdom Metazoa; phylum Mollusca; class Cephalopoda; order Sepiida; family Sepiidae; genus Acanthosepion; species Acanthosepion esculentum. The sequence goes on along the minus strand of OZ038483.1, from coordinate 112,378,783 downwards.
ATGAAGACATGTCTCATTAAATAATTTAGACAAATTTTGTCGACTTATTTTTAATAGGATCCTCTCGTAATTGCACTCAAGTTTCTTATTAAGAGAAGAAAATTGTGGTGTCGATGCATATTCACTTTATTCTTTGTTGTGTTAATCATTTTTCTACGACAAAATTGTTGTGTCCATCTGAAAATTAAAGTTTTTTTTACGTATGAATTGAAAAACGCTAAGGTTATGTACTGTACAATTTTAAATTTTATCATGTTGATACATGGGCAAACGCCAAGGGAGGTAACTAAGTTAATGTAATGTTTAAATATTTTTAACAAAGAAAAAACTATTTAAAACTATTATTCAAAACATTTACTTTACAGATGAACACAGCAATTTTGTCTTAGATAAAAGATGAACATGATTTTTTGTCTTATAAAAAGCAAGACTGATGACGCCATTGGGCTAATGTCGAAAGTTCTCGGAATAAAAAGAATATGTATCAACATGGTAATTTACTTCTGTCTTTAATAAGGATACTAAGAAGCACAGTCGTAATTACGAGAGGAGCCTATTAAAAATTAGTAGACAAAGCGTATTTAAATTATTTAATGAGACATGACTTAATGAAAACATGCTGCCAAAATATACGCAATATATATATATATATATATATATATATATATATATACTTTAAAAATCAGGAGGTCAGTTGAATCCGCTAGCTTGGTTTCAACCTTACGGTGCCCTCAGACGATTTTTATCAAATGACCTCTTAATGCTTTATTTATTTTTTTAACTAATGAACGGTATATTATTATCATTATTATTATTATTATTTATTATTAAACATATAATATAGTGTTCATTATGTTTTTTAAATAAAGCGTTGGGAGTTCAATTGATAAATAAAAATCTCTATATGTTATTTTTATTTTTATTTTTATTTACTCGTGTAATGAGCACTTTTTAATACTACTGTTTCCTGGCGTCATTCAACTCTGACCATTAACCTCATATATATATATATATATATATATATATATCCGATAATGCATTTCGCCTCTAACAGCTTCTTCAGATGGATAACGAAAAATGTGTTGTGAGTGTATGCATTTCTGTGGATATCAAATAATTAAATCTTATACTGCTTTGAATATACGCTCTTTAGCGCTAGAGGGCGTCGTCAGTGATGTTCTGAATTGGATCATTGGGCAGTTTCGGGTCTTTCAAACATCATACTGACCTCACCAAGTCGACCCCATCAGAGCTGATCGGACTCTGATACGCCCTCTAAAAATGCTTACAGACACTAACTTCTATAATATACCCCGTCATCGCGCATTTGATTGGTAGCTGATCAATAGCCAATCA
>OZ038483.1:112347427-112372427 GCA_964036315.1 Acanthosepion esculentum | reverse complement strand
TACATACATACATACATACATAGATACATATATACATACATATATATATATATATACATATACATATATATATATATATACATATACATATATATATATATATACATACATACATATATATATATATATATATATATATATATATATATAACAGCACTCGTGGCCTGACGATTGCATCTAGCATGAAACAGACTGTCGCCTCTAAGTGTTGACTTCTATGTTCACTTTTATATTTACACACGCTCTATCTCTGATATTGAGCACTTTATCCCATAAATATAGCATATTTTAAGACTATATTTCTTCATATATATATATATATATATATATATATATATATATATATATTACAGTGTGCATCTTTTATATTATATCATAAAGAAGTAATTCATGTGAAATAATTAGCAATATTAATGAGATTAATGGTGAAATCACTTCTCTCACAAGACTAGATGAGACATTAACTTACTATCAATTCCTGGAATAATACGATTCTTATATTTGAGTTGTTGTATATTTGACAATTTGAAATTGTCGAAAGTACTTGGCTCGTCAATTACATCTGACAACAACTCAGATATAAGGATCGTATTATTCACGGAATTGGTAGCAAGTTAATGTCCGGTTAAGTTTTGTTAGCGAATGTCCTACCAGGTGATCATGGCATCCGGTTTGGGCAGCATCATTTTGGACTACACATGAAAGAAAAAAGAGAAACAACACTTTTGTTGAGAAAAAGAAAAACAAAAAGGTAAAATAAAAATGGAACCAAATATTAAGCTAAATTGTTATCCATCAATCAGTACCAACCAAGCAACATGCTTCAATCAATAAAAATAAGGAAACCAAACTCCTGAAGTCGTCTTTCTGAAGCTTCTGAAGAGTTACAAGTTTGTTAGTCTACATTCGAGCGTCAACGTTTTGCACTGGGACGAACATATATATATATATATATATATATATATATATATATATATATATATATATATATATATATATTATAAATTTACTAATTTTAAAATATGGTTCCGTCGATACACAGGAATGACCATGTTTCAAAAACAGAAACTGAAAACTTCAAATTCATTTATAGAATTAAATTAAAGTCCCTAGTCCTGTTTCATTTTCAAGCGAATTTTGGAATAACTTATTTTGAAATTTACTGAGTTTTATAATCGCAAACATTCATCATATTAGTTTCTAAGGATACGGGGAAATTTAATCATTTTGATAAAGAGTGGTAGGGTGTTCATTTTCACTGACAACTATTGTATCAAAATATGAGTTACTTTCGAAAAGAGGTTAAGTTAATTTAGGGTATGGGATGCCTTTTTCAGCGAATGATGAATATTCAACGCATCAACGACAAAAAGTTTTTCGGCACTTTTGTTTCTCCGTTAAAATTCTACTTGTATACATAAATATTTTTCTAAAAGGGTTGTTTGTATATGAGTACGTCCTATTGAACTACAATTTTGAAATATTATTCCTAATCCTAATTACTAATAGAATATACTTCTTTTAAAACAAATAAATGTAAAAGACTTACTTAAATTATTTAAAAATTATTATTAAATAGCAAATATAAAAATATGTATAAATCAAAGAAATGAAATAGCTACTCTTTGCCGACATTGTCAAAGATTTTCCATAAATAATGTATAAAAAAATAAGCTGATAAATGAAATATACATATTATTTGTATCACTAAAAATGACGCATAAACAGAAAATAAAATATATATACATGTAATCGCATGGATATGAGATTGTAACCTTAACTCTTTGTTGGTCTGATGATCGCAAAAGCGTGAAACCCAGGGTCACAAACTCGTATCCATATAAATAAATATCTATCACTAATATTGAGCACATTCCAATAAGTACCGTGCATATAATATATATATATAGAAATTAATAACACACACACACACACACACACATATATATATATATATATATATATATATATATATATATATATATATATATATATATATATATATATATATATATATATATATATTCAATTACAATTTTAAAAATACCCTTTGAAAATGTCTAAAGTGGGCGAAAGCGATTGGAACAACAGACACACCAGACAAACTTTTACATTCCCTTAGCCACATCAAACTGAAATTTTTTAATATACTAGAAAAAAACTTAATAAAAAATAAATCTAATTTTCCTTGTCTGTTCTATTCAGCAAAATTTGTTTGAAAGAATGGTTGTTGCCCAAATATACATATATATATATATATATATATATATATATATATATATATATATATATATATATATATATTATTATTATTATTATTATTATTATTATTACTTGGACGTTATTTTTAGTGGATAGACGTATTTGAGTAGACGCTCTGTTTATTTATTACATAGTACATTTATCTATTTTCATCTACTCGCCAGAATATTGGAGAAATATCAATAAAGGAAAGCTTTCTCCCCACCATGGTAGGAGAAACCGTCGTTAGATCCGACATGTTTTAGACCGTCTCGGCTAGCAACTGTGTCAATGACCAAGCAAATTTGAATTGTGCCTTATAAACGCAAATCTTTCTCAGACTCTTGAAAAATTCACATCTGCTAAGTTTCGTGACCTAAAGTAAACAAAGTAATTTCTAAAGAAGTGATGGATTTTTATTTATTAATCCGACAGATTTTGATTTTGTCGTATTAATAAGTAAAAATCTATCAGTGCGGCATGCTGTTTCCAAATTTCTGGCCTAATGAATTGCGTCATGATGCTCTTTTCTTCACAGACTGTGCCCAACTGACCCTACTATATTCTGCAGTCAATAAAATCAAAAACAAATAACGCGCATGCGCGAAATTAAAAATATAAAATGGTGACAATTTACCCATCGCTCCCTCTACATACATACATATATGCATACATACATGCATACATAAATGACTGAATTCGAAATATGACGTTGGAATAATTCAGGCATCTGATCTCACCCATGACTTAGTTTTAACAGCTCAGCTGGGTAAAAAAAAAAGTGGCTGGTCACATTCAATTCCTTGGAAACCAAACTGGAAAACGCCATACTCTGGATGAGCTATAAATCGATAAAGTTGGAGACAAAAAAGAATAAACGTAAAAAGGAGGCATGAACTCATCAACAGATTAATTTCCGTCAAATTCATGGCCGGTGTATACTATCCCCGAAACACCTCGATTGGTGGTGGGGACTGTTTGGGGGCCCTGAGCAGAGCTTTGTGACCCACGTTATCTTATTGACATTTGCTTTTTTTTCTCCCTACATTTATATATCTTACAAATTAAACTAAGCCCAACTGACTATTAAAGGATGAACAAAATCTTCGCCGACTTTGGCGTTATTCTGCGGTCTTCTTTTTTATTTCGTACAAATCTGTGAATTTTGTTAAGTCCCGAAAAAAGAGCTATATAAAATTCACTGGTTTTTTTTTTTTTAGGTAAGCTTTTCACCCCAGGCAAGTCTGGAAGTCACTAGCACGCAAGGGGTTATAGAAGATTTGGAGCAAGAGCAGATAGGAGTGATAGAGGAAAGGATGTGGAAAAGGATAGTGGATAGATCAAGGCAAGGGGTTACAGAAGATTTGGAGCGAGAGCAGATGGGAGTGTTAGAGGAAAGCATGTGGAGAAGGATAGTGGATAGATCAATACAACTGGAGATGTTGGTTGACGTTACATTTGAATAGTTGGAGATTATAGTTGTGAGGGATACAAAAATAGGGAAGGGAGTTCCATAGGCGTGAGGCGCGAAATATGAAGCTATCGGAGTAGAAGAGACGTCTGCATTTAGCAGTTTCAACGGTGAAAGGGTGAGAACGGGATGCCAGCTTCGTACGACGCTTGAATTCATGGAGCCTGGGAAAACTTCGTCATTGCTCGCATGTTCGGTCCATGGTATTCTCAGTATAAGACCACATTTCTGTTGCTTCAAGTCTTTTCATCATCTGTGAAGAGACTGCCCAGCATTCACTGCCTTATAGGCGGACAAATATTACGTATTTCAGTAAATATTCTTGGATAGCGGCTAACAACTTCAAGCAGGATATCAAGTAGATTTAAAAGGGATTGAACATTTCGAAAATTGTGTCGACCTTAGAATATGAAAGTGACCAATTATAGAATGTGAACGCTACTGCTGAAAGCCATCAAGTAATGTTTTCTGTTATCTAGTGAATTTGGGAGTCTGTATCGCCAATCCGCGAGATAAGAAGTATGGCTCTCAATAAGACCGGCATGGTTCATTCGCTTTGGCACCATTTTTAATTATTGATGTGTAAAACCGGTTGAGAGTTCATACATTTCTAAACGGATTTAGCGCCATGTATGACAATGGTATGAAAGATACGATCTGACGAGACCATTTAAGATTATGAGTAGTTTTTTTTTTTAATGTCTCTTCTTCTGTGACAATTTGCATTGTTGAACGAATCTACCCCAAGCACAGGCTATTCTATGGTCAATTTTCCTATCCCCTATACTAAATTTGTTATAATAGATCCCTCCACTAAGGCATTTGAAATGTTTAACATTTATTAATTCCACATTCTAAATCTTTATGAAAGATCCATCACTACTCTCATTCCACTTCCGGTTTATAGTTTTGGAAAGGTTCATCTCAAGTCTACATATCCTTATAATATCTATAATATACACATTGACTGCTGACCTGAGATCGAACAAATACATTGAGTCAATAGCTATGTCCACCGCAAGGAAAGTTGGCTCCCTGTGCCGCGCCAGGAAATTTATCTCGCCGAAGTCGATCCTTCAAATCTACAAATCAATCATTCCCCCTTGCATGGAGTATTGCTGTCATATATGGTCTGGTGCCCCTTCTGTTTGTCTCAAGGTTCTTGATAAAATCCAGTGACGGATATGCAATGTAATTGGCCCTGATCTGGCATCTCGTCTGCAGTCGCTCTCTCACAGACGTGCCGTCGTCTCCCTCTGTCTTTTTTACAAATACTTTCACGGTAACTGCTCCGATGAGCTGCTTTCGCTGGTTCACAGACTTCATGAATTTAAGCGTTCAACTAGGCTGGCACCTCTGACCCTTTCACTATCGAAACTGTTAAATGTAGCCGTCTCTTCTACTCCAATAGCTTAATGTTTTGCACTTCTCGCCTTGTGAACTCCCTCGCCTATTTCTGTTTCCCTGATAGCTATAATCTCCAACTATTCAAATGTAATGTCAATTGACGTCTCCAGATGCCTTGATCTATCCCCTATCCTTCTCTTCATCCTTTCCTCTATCACTCCTATTTGCTCTCGCTCCAACTCTCTGTAACCCCTTGCGTGCTAGTGGCTTCCCGCCTTACTTGGGGTGGAACGCTTAAATTATATATATATATATATATATATATATATATATATATATATATATATATATATATATACATACTAACAATCAAGTCTCTTTCTGAGTAGATGTAATCTCTATAAAACAAGTGAACATATGTATTCACACAACAGCTACTGCAACAACAACTGAGGTGGACCCCAACAAAGCTACAGCAAGGCTTTTTCATAGAACGCAGATGTGTTTATAAAATCTTAAATATGAGTATAAATAATAATATGCATATTAGAAACATGCTCTGGTGAGGTCTGGCACCAATTAACCATCACCCACGGTGTCACTTTGGATGAATTAGATTTCTGAGAATATGCTATGATGTCGCCAAAATAAACTTGTCTGTCATACTGACAACACTCAGTTCTTGATAATGACCGAGACGTTTGAATCTGCCCCCACCCCGCTTCATAAGGGAAACCACCGTTTGATCCATTGTACTACTTCGAACACTTGGTAGTGGATGCTGATATTTTTTGTTCGTTATATATATATATATATATATATATATATATAGATAGATAGATAGATAGATAGATAGATAGATAGGTGTTTAGATGACGGAGAGGGCAGACAAGGAACGTGTTGTCTCTGAGGGCCCCAGCAAGCAAAAGAGGAAGTGAGTTCGTAAAAACCGCTCTCGTCGGGGTTTGGTGAAAATCTAAAAAGGTAGCCTGTGATTGGTTGTTTTTCATCCAATTACAGGGCACCCAGTTAGCGACTCCGTAATAATTTCAATAATGGTTAAGGAAAATCTATTTTAATTTAGGGGTGTGTTATGGGTCCTTACCTATAACTAGAAAATGAACTCTTCCTAACACTATGTATGCCACACCTCTCAAGAGAGACGGACGAATCGAGTCGAGCCGATAGTAGTTCACTCCAAACCAGACTGACAGTCATACTAACACCTTCCACATCTTGTATTATTATATCGTGTAATATATCTTCCTTGGACCTAACCTGGACCATAACAGGGTGGCTGGGTTTTTATTTTCCGAGACAGCTTATGTATCCAATGTATGTTACTTACAAAGTAAGGTTAAGTTTAGGTGAGGTGGGGGTGCCTGCTAACAAACGTATACTTCCGTTATTCAGTGAGTCGTCTGGGTTTTCAATGATAAATAATTTGGCGTTTTTATTCATCTGCTTAATTCATATTTTTATGCACAAATATTTTCTAAAAGGGTCATTTAAATATGTGCAAGACATCTTTTTAATATTTAAATTTTATTAATCAAATTTTATTCGTATAGATTTATATATATATATATATATATATATATATATATATATATATATACATATATATATATATATATTGTGATATTGGACGATCTCTCGTGACTTCCGTTAGACAAACGAATGCTTGCAAATGAGACTTTGTAAATGCAGATACTGCTAGTAGTAAAGCCTTCAAATAATACTAGCACTAATAATACTTTTCAAATAGTAATCGCTGAGTAGTAATTCGTATAATGACCCAGCATAGAGAAATAGTATAGTGGATAGTATAGAGAATAGTGATCACTTAGATGACACACTAATTCCCATTTATATCTTCCCTTTACAATCACGTGGTCTACTTATTTAATAATGGAATCGTCCGTGTTTGTTCACTGATGATCTGTGTTCAAACTACGGTGTCGGCAACGACACTTTATTACTATACAACAATATATATATATATATATATATATATATATATATATATATATATATATATATATATATATATTGATAATATAAGTGGTCAATACACACACACACATACATACATATATATATATATATATATATATATATATATATATATATATATATATATATATATATATATTCAGCTATATAAATAAATTCCCAAGAGGATAGAATCAAGGTAGTACTTAATGTCCAGGACAGAGTAAGAATATAATATAAAAGGCTCAAACACTAATATTCCATGATTATAATTTATTACATTGGAATCGTAATTACTATCCAATTCATCAGACTTACAAATTCAAAAAGAAATCGGAAAATATAACTCCGGGCCCGATTTCTTTTGGAATTACGATTCCAATGTAATAAATTATAACCATAGTGTTTGAGTCTTATATATATATATAAATATAAATATAAATATAAATATATATATATATATATATATATATATATATATATATATATATATATATGCATGTATGTATATGTATTATGTATATATGTATATTTGACGAGGGCTGACAGAATTGGAACTCGGAAAAAGTATCACACAGACGACAACAATTTCAAACTCAGCAAAAAAAAGAAGTGTGGAGGATTGCTATCATTTGATCTCCAAAGTTCGCAAGTCATCTTTCCATGAAATACAATCTCGACGCCATTTTATGACTTATCCTATTCCAAGCCAAGCTGAGTAAATATGAAAGGCCTTGGCTTTTGATTGAAATAATTATGCAGTTGCTATAGGTGGAAAAAAAATCAGTGTTTGATCTTAAGTAAAAAGCCAGGATCTTGAACGCTGATTTTCAAAGAAAACGTGTCCATCCCAGCTGAGAAAATGACGCAAAACAATCTTCTCCCGCATGTGCAGTCTTAAGCTAACCTGAGTAAATATAAAAGGCCTTTGTTTTGGCTGTAATAATTATGCTATTGCTGTAAATGGAGGAGGTCAATGATTAATCTGATGTAAAATGGGGGGGGGGGTGAATGCTACTTTTCAAAGTAAGTATCTACGTGTTCATTTGAAAGATTGACGCAGCATAATCTTCCTCGTCCATGCCATGTATAATATCAAGTTAGGATGATCCAATATTAACGTTTACTGTTTTTATTAAAATAATTATTTCCAGTGGACGGAAGAAGGCAGTGTTTGATTTTTAGTTTAAAAGCTCAATTTCATAGCAAACTGGCCCTCCCCAATAAGAAGTTTGACGCAACAAAATCTTCCTTCTGCGTGTGGAATCCCAAATTAAGCTTAATGAAAGCTCGTCTGTTTCTGTTGAAACAGTTATGCGACACATAATGAGGAAAGACGGCTTGGAGAATTTGACTCTCTCAGGAGATATTAAAGGCAAGAGGGAATGTGAGAAACAGAGAATAACCGAACAAACGATCCCCCTGTAAATAGATACAGAATAGGGGGTGGAAAGGATAGTAAAAAAAAATTAACACTCCTAAGTAATACAGAGGACAAGAAGTTGTGGAGAGCGATGATCATCCAGGTCCTGAACGTAAACAGCACAGGAAAGAAGATCGGTTAAGGAGACCAGTGTTTTATCTCAGGTGTAAAAAAAAAATTAGTTGAATACCAATTTTTAAAACCAAGCAAAAACTGGCGCAACATAATCTTCCTCCTCCTCCGTACCATTAGTATTCTCAGGTTAACATAGAAAAATATCAAAGGCCAGTGTTTTGAATAGAATAATTATTTCCAATACGTGGAATAGCTAGTTTAAAAGTCAGAATTATAACCTTGAAGATTGGCGTAACATAATCTTCTTCCCCAATCCAAGAAAAAGAATTAGAAGTTCATTGGCTTTTCTCATCGGAGTTATTTAACTTTTACACAAGGCAATCCTAAGAAAACTAGAAGTCCTACCAGGATTTAATATTGTTGGGCGTAATCTTAACAACATAAAATAAGCGAATGAAACCGTGTTAGTGGCAATCTCGAAACGAAAACTGCAGGAACTCCTGCATAGTGTAGTAAAAGAAAGCATGATGAAAGGACTAACCACCGATTGTAAAGAAGACAGGATGTATGGTTGTCAACAAGAGAAACGACGCAAGATGTGAGCTACGATTTAGACACACCAACATCAAGAAGGTAAAACAATTTTAAATATCTGAGACGAGTTTTAACAGATGGCGGAAAATGCGCCACCGAAAACCGAAGTCGCAATGGAATAGCGAAATATGCCTTCTAAAACCTAAGCAACGTACAAAGAAACAGGAAAATTTCGTTAGAAGCGACAAAAAGGGTACTGGATTATTACGTAATATCAATCCTCGTATATTGTAGTGAATGGTGGACAAATGAAGACCTGATTCGAGAGAACGGAGATGTGGCTCTACAGAAGGATACTGAGAATACCATACACGTAACATATGAGCAACGATGAAGAAAAATACAAACAAAAAGGACACTCACTTAGAATCAGAAAAGTGGAAACTTCTAGGCGAAATAATGAGAAAAGGGTACTTGAAGAGTCAGACACTCACAAGACACATTGAAGTCAAGAGGGGAAAGTGGGGAGCCTACATTAACCTACCTAACTAGATTTTGTAGATGGCAGAACAAGGGATGGGAGGAATAGTAAAAAAAAATCGGAGCAAAAGAAAATGTGGAGAGCCATGATCGCGATTGAAAAGACAGTACATAAAAGAAAATCTGTTGAAAAGACAAGTGTTTTATCTATTTACACTATTTATATCATTCAGACTAGTGTCCTCGCTTGAAATGCCATATTCACGACTTTTAGGCCCTAGTATATTTCAGAAGATATACACCCTTGTGCAAATTAATTGAAACAACAACTTTAGTTTCCTTTCTACGGTCAGTTTTAGACCCACTGGAGATTTTTCTCAGATTAGGTTTATTTGCAGTGGTGTAAAGTAATATGAATCTATTTTCGGAGTGTATGATGAAATTTGTTTGGCCTTGAAAGATATCAACATCCGTGATTGCATCAGATTTTTATCACGCCTAAACACTATTGTCTCGATTGTCGATTAGTTGTCCTACGGCCATTGTCTGCGATGGGTGTTACTCCAAGGACGTACTCAAATTGTAATGCTGCACGAACACACTGGCAAGCCTTACCAGTGAGCAAATCAAAGTACTAAAGACTGTCCCGGAAACTCTTCTGATTTAAATCTAATTGAGAATCTGTGGTCCATCTGCATCGAACGACCTCATAGAGTAGACATACGAAGTACTAACATGTGCACTGGGTGATGTTTCATTGGAATACTACGAAAAAAATGTAAATAATGACGAAAATATTCGTTTTGTTACAATTAACTTGCACAAAGGGTGTATGCTGGAATTTCGAACCGAATCACTTTGGGATGAATTTGAAATAATAGACAGAGAACATCACTGGAAAATACGAAAGCCTAAGGAATCAGCGCATATGCTCGGCCACGAAAATCTAGTATAGACATGAATACAATATGGGAACCAGTTATACAGAGAACTAGAGAAAAAAAAATAGGATAGAAATAATCTAGTAAAAAATGGTTACTAAGTGATTAATTTTATAAGTCACCAAAATTCACACATTGATGTCCCCAAGGTCACAAGGCCTAGTGGATAAAAACGGTGGTTGAAGTAAGAGATGTGAGTTCAATACCTGACGACAGTAGAGGTGGACAAAAACTTGGAGAGTTGAGTTACTCAAGGCAATTAACTGATACTGAGATATAAAAAAAATGGCATTATACGTGGAATTAGAAAAATCTACCCCCGTAGAGTAAATAAACGGTTCGAATCGAAATTCCAATGTAGGAGGCCGGAGCGGACAACGGCCTAAACGTTGTGAATATATCGCAATAAAGATTAGAACAGTTCAAATAGTGTAAAGAGTTATAATACTTATCTAAAAAAAATGCAGACAGATGTTAAGTGTTTTATGTTAGGTAAAAAAAAACAAAAAAAAAACAGGTTACTTGCATTATTTACATTATTCGGACTGTTATCCTCATCTTCATTGCCATATTCACAACGTTTCGACCGTTGTATGCTCCGGCCTTCTACAGCTGCCTGAAATTTCGAACCGAACTTTATTTCGTCCACCGGGTTAGATTGTTCTAGTTCCACGTATCATGCCTCTTCCGGATGTCGCAGTTATTTCTCTTTGACTCAATTCTTCAAGTTCTTTTGGTTCACCACTGCTGTGGCCTGGTATTGAACTCACAACGTCTTTATCCACTGGGCCATGTGTCTTTGAGGAAGAAATAAAGGGTTTGGTTCGAAATTCCAATCACCTGAAGAAGGCTGAATAATGTAAATAATGCAAGTTATCATAATACCTCATATCAGAGATCCAATCAGCTGAAGAAGGCCGGAACGTACAATGGCCGAAACGTTTTGAATATGGCAATGAAGATGAGGATAACAGTCCGAATAATGTAAATAATGTAAGTAATCATAATACCTTATCTCAGAGATATAGACAAAAAATAGGATTTTGAGTGCTGATTTTCAAAACAAGCATGCCTTACCGATTTGGAAGACTAATGCAACACATCCCCTCCTCTCTGTCACGCGCGGTTTTAAAATGGCCAAATATTAAGATCTACTTTTTTTATTAGAATAATTGTATATTTTAAATACTGGGAAAAGACCGGTGTTTGATCATAAGTTAAAGAATGGCGTAACATAATCTTCTTCCCTAATCACTTCAGTCACTTTCCCACCACCGGAAGATAAGTTCTCTGTGCCTTTTCTATAAATATTTTCATGCTAATTATTCTGATGAGCTTTCCTCTTTTGTACGTAGACTTTATGAATTTAAGCGAAGCGCTAGATTGGCGGCGAGGTCTCGTCATTTGCAGTTTAAATGCCGAGATGTAACCGTAACCGTAAGTTCTATGTTAACAATTTCTTCTCCTGCATTTCAAGCTGATGTAACTCTCTTGTTATTTTTTGTCTTCTTAATTCGTATTATTTTACTCTTCTCTTTAATTATGTTTCTTTTCTCTGATTCATTCACACTCAGTAATCCCTTGCGTCTTAGTAGCTTTATTGCCTTGCTCTCATACCGCATTAAGGTAGATATTTATTAAAAAAAAACATTGGTGCAAGAAAATGAATAAAATGTGAAGTTCGTAAAAGAAAAGAAACAGCTACCAAATAAATGCTCGTAAATGATGTTTATCAGTTCTGAGAAGGTTAAGTGACGCCGTCCGATGATTACATGCCAAATGGGTGTCTTTCCTTCGATCTTATGCTAAAAATGCTAAAACATCTTTATCTCATTAGGGTGACCCTATCTCTCACACTACTCCGAACCCAATAACAGCGTTTAGGCAATGAATGTTTCACGAGAGGGCAATCAAAATCCTGCCCTCTGATAGCACTTTGGCTGCTACTTTAGTAATCTAACTCTGGTCTTTGTTTTTGGCGGCTGTGTATTTAAATGCTTTGTTTTATTAGGTGAAGGTACTTTAGAGAGGTCGAAAAGGTCAGGTCAAAGAAGATAAAAGCAGAAGATTTGGCCAACCCCTTCTTACCCTTTCACCTAACACCAAGACACAGAATTCTTTTGTGCTTTGGTTTATTGGACTGCTGGTGGTGCCTTTGTTTGGCAATAATCCGGTGTAACCAGAAGTTCTTGCTTTTATATACTAACTAGCTTTTGGTTATATTTAAAAAAAAAAAAAAAAAAAGAATTACGTTGATGAAAAAGTGCCCAGGACCAACTTTTACACGATGTGATGGAAATCTTAGAAGCGTCGCTGAATTTTACTCAGCGCTTTATGGCAATCACTCTACTAAAACACGTCGTTTATGGTCTATAGAAAAAAAATCAGAACATTGTGAACTAGGTTCTCCATTAACTTACGGCCCTTGTGAAAGGTATAAATCTATTTCCTATCTCCTTAACTATAGGCTAAATCAGTAGACTGGTCTAATTGGGGTGAACAGAACCCAGCCTACTTCACTATCTTTCCTAAAAATGCATCTCAATTCAGAAACAATAAAGAAAGAAATTCCATGGTGATTCATTAAGGACATGCCATTACTTTTGTACAAATGCTCTCGGAAAAGGGATAACTACATCTCTTCGCTCAGCTATGGGTTAAATAGAAGAATAGACTGGGCTATGTAGCTTTGGATGGCAACCATTCTACGAGAATGAAACCGTGGAGAAGGCTACAGGAAACCACTCCAATATCTTTACCAAGAAAGCATGGTAATTCGAATACAATAAAGAAAAGGAATCTGTGGAGAGTCTACGTCCTAAACGGGCATGGCATTAAACAAAAGAATAATCTATGGAGAAAATCAAAGAGGCAGCTCGTAGCTAGATATTTACTCTGTCTAAGACGAGTTGTGACACAAGGTCTTTTTTTAGGTGGGCAACCCGAGCGGGTACACCCGGACCAGGTACAAAAATTGCCCGCAGCCCCTGCAACCGTCGGTTTGCATTGGCCTCGGTGCGAGCACCGATCCCTCTCTCTGGTGCAATGAGAGGGCGAGGCCTCGGACAGCTGTTCCCCAGGGCTGGGCACCTCTCAGTATAATTTTTCTCAGTTGCGACTCTGCCCTTTGACGGAGTCGCCCCTGAGTGCACTCTGCCCAAGGGCAAAGACGCAACTGTGAGATGATAAATAGGGCGCTACAAACTCCCTGAGAGGAATTTACACGCTAAAGGTAGCTGGTAGCTATCCCTAAAAAGGAGTTCCAAGAATGCTTCCATGAATGGAAACGACGCTGGATGAAGTGTGTGTCTTCAGAAGAGGACTACTTCGAAGGAGATTAAATGTTGAATTGTTATGTGTTGTAGTTTTCTTTCTATAGCAACCGTTCCAATTCTTTTTTATCAAACCTCGTACATAACGGACAGACAGCATTCGCATTGGTATATGTAGTGTGGCGAGGATACCTATTAAGATAATGTCTTTCCTTATTCTCTTTTCCTACCACTGACAATCTGAAGCGTATCTTATGGGCAAGATAATCTTTTTCTCGTTCGACGGCCGTATCTACACTCTAAGATGCCGTGACCGGTGACTTGTGTTACGGACCCACGCCCACCCAAAGCATCATCGTAGACCCATTATCTAAACCCCCAAATTTCCTTTATCGTCTTACACTAACACACTCCAGCCTCATTAACCATTCTCAAGATTTACAGGAATCAAAACGAGGAACGGATAATTTTCAAAGCAATAAAAAGAACACGACCATGCGTGACAAAATTTTTATTTTCATTTTCTTTCAATATTCCGATGTTTACTCGCTCTAGGCAGAAAACAATGTTTGGTAATAAATTTTCACCCAGTACAAAAGCCCAAGAGCCACTCAAGGTAGAGATCTACTAAATGAGGTTGTTGTAAGAGCGTAAAGGGAGAAAGAAATTGTAGCTTATGAGGATATGTAAGATAGAAAAGGGCTGACGAGCACTAGATTCTTAAATCTTGTGCTCGGGAAAGCATTTTCTAGAGAGACTCTTCCACAAAATAGCTGTTCCCGGGAAGAAACTAAGCAGAATTTCCTCCTTACTAATGCTACTTTTCTAAGCGTAGCTTAGATGTGGCACAAAGCTGAAAGTGTGGGGTACCCGGTGAGGATTGAGAGAAGCTAAATATCTAGCTAATATCTTGAAAGTGTTTTAACAGGGGACGAAAAGTGTGACACTAAAATCAGAAGGTGCTTTGGAATAGCCAAAGATGCCCTTCAAAAGCTAAGCAAAGTATTACGAAACAAAAATATATCGTTAGAAACAAAGAAATGCTATATAATATCGCTCCACCTATATGGCAGTGAATGCTGGACAATCTCTTCACAGATTAAGTTTGGTTTGGTTTGGTTTACGACATATCAACATCAATGGGTTATTTATTGCCGACATTTATTTTGCTGGTAATATTTTGTTTTTGTCAAAAATCTATTTCTGAAAATATTTTTCCTTCAAAAGTATATTGCTGGTAATATTTTTTCTACAGTTTCGGGGTTACCTATTTGCCCATAGCTGGGACCCTAAGAGGTGCTACCACACCGTGTCAGGGTGGAACTGAGAACATCGGTAATTAAGAGGTGGTTCCACGCTCCTGAAAAAACTCCTGATCAGAGGCCTTGCTGTTGGACGTAGTTTATCGTCTTACCCAGGGCGGCTTGACACATTAAGAAGAGACTTGAAGCTAGAGAAACGTGATTCTACAGAAGGATGCTGAGAATACCATGGACCGAACATGTGAGAAATAGTGAAGTTTTCGAAACGATGGAAACAAAAATGACACTAATATTTAACATCAGGAACGCTTCAATAATCCTTCTCAAACAATCTTTGCATCAAAAGTTGTTCGAATTCCAATTTAGGATGGCATCATATGAAGAAATTATTGTCTAAATGGCAAAAGCCGATTTGGGACTTAGTCTGTCGCATATTTCGTACCCTTAACTGAAATGATCTAAACCAAACATCCGCACAAGACAATGTGTGTGTCATATGTAATTTACATGGCAAATTTGGAAAGCATCGGATGAAAAACCAGGGAGCTATAGACTAAAAACTGGCTTTTTGAACTGTTTTCCGTGTTTTTTCGTTATACTCGGGGAAGCGAGCAGGACTAAAACCACACTACCTTCTTTTTTGGGTGATATCAAATTTTTTTTGTTTATAGAAAATCGTATATAAAAAGGAAGTTATTCTAGTTTTCATAATTTTTTTTTTGCAGTGTTTTATGTGAAGCCAATGTTGCAGGGGAACTATCAAGCACTCTTTATAAACCTCAGGTCATCCAGCAAAAATTTTGTTCCCGGTTAACTTTGCCTTGGTTTTTTCAAAAGTCCTACCCACCGTCATTTTTATCAATTTTTCTGCCAAACCTAAATTAGTAAATTTGCAACCTGTGTGTACAATTTCATTGAACTCGATCGAGAAATATTGACATGCATAAATAGCACAGACACACACAGACATACATACAGACATCTTCTATTTTATAGATATAGATTAAACTTAGATACAATTTATTGGATGAAATTGAAGTCGTTAAAACTAAATGTTTTTCAATATCTCTCTATATCTCTGGGATGAGGTATTATGATTACTCACATTATTTACATTATTTGGGTTATTATCATTGCCATATTCACAACGTTTCGGCTGTTGTACGCTCCGGCCTTCTTCCGGTGATGGGAATTTCGAACCAAAACCTCTATTTAATGTTTTTCCCCGAAAAAATGTGCTTCAAAACCAAAACAAGTTTGTTTCTGATTGTCTTTTCTAGAAATATTTCCAAGGCAGTTGCTCTCATAACGAATGAAAATCTGGCGAGTATGAAGGAGGTAGAAGAAATTTCTATCTTTACTCTTTTTCAGTGGTTTGTTTTGAAGAGTGCGCTCTTTTACTCTCAGTGCTGGCGAAATAACACCGTTTCTATTTGCCAAAGTAGAAAACCTTTCACGCACTTCTTCGTTTATCCGATCAAACTGCTGGCAATAAACGCCTGCATCTACGGTCCTTCCATGCTCCAGTAGCTCGTAATGAACGACACCTTATATAATTCTACCAGACATAAAGCAGATGCAGAAAGTTATCCTGAACCGCCACTCGTCTAGATTCTTTCGTACTAATGGGTGTCTCCAAGGGCTCCATCTTTGGTGCTACTTTGTTTTTAGTGTTCATTAATGACCTTCCCGACGGCATCAGCTCTCAACTTGGTATCTATTCTTATCACACAAACATTTAATCCTGTTTCGATAGTAAGTCTAATCAGTTCGTTAAGGTCAAAATGGCAGCTGATCTCAAAAATGACCTACAATCTGTTGTTAAATGGCACAAGGAATGGCTTGATAATTTTAATGCTTCAAAAACGAAACTGCTTTCTTTTAATCGTCCGAGAGAGCCCTCTCTGCCTTCCATCAGTATGGCTGATGCTAACCCCCAGGAGAGTGACTCATTCCGTCTTCTCGGACTAACGTTTTCCGCTGACATGAAGTGGACAGATTATATTGAATCAATTGCTAGGTCTGTATTTATAAGTTTAACATTCAACTATTCATTAGATATTGCTGCCAGATCGATATGGTCAAAATGGCAGCCGATGTCCAAAACGCCCTCCAGTCTGTTGTTAACTGGGGCAAAAGATCGCTCGTTAATTTTAACCCCTCCCAAACTAAATTGTTCTCCATTAATCATCTGAGAGACTCTTTTCTGCCTTCCATCACCATGGCTGATGCTAACCTCCTGGGGAGAGAGAGAGAGAGAGAGAGAGAGAGAGAGAGAGAGAGACTCGTTGCGCTTTCTCGGGTTAACATTCTCGTCTAACATGAAATAGAAAGACTATGCTGAATCTATTGGTAGGTCAGCTGATAAAAAAAGTTGGTTAACTGTGTCGTGCGAGAATTTTTTTCTCTAGAATCTATCCTACATAGCTATAAGTCTACCATTCGTCCATGTTTAGAATATTACTGCCATATATGATCCGGTGCCCCTGACATTTATCTAGAGCTCCTTGATAAAATCCAAAGAAAAATCAGCAATATTATTAGTCCTGGTCTGGCGTCTCGGCTTCAGTCACTTTCAAACCGCCCCCACTCTGCCTTTTTGATAATTACTTTAATGGAAATTCATCGAATGGACTCTTCTTCACTATTGTGTCTAAACTTTTTGAAGTTAAGTGCAGTACTAGACTGGCGACAAGGTCTCATCAATATGCAGTTGAATTGGATAGATGCAACCGTAAATTCTATGCTAACAGTTTCTTCACTAGTACTTCTCGGTTGTGGGAATCACTTTCGGCTCCATGATTTCCAGCAACTTCAATCTTCAAAAAATTAAATCTCAATTCCTATCTACTTCCCTCCTGATTACTCTTCAACCTTCCCGCCTATTATTAATATTTCTGTTCCTAATTCTTCTACACTCTGCAACCCCTTGTGTCTTAGCTGGTTTTACTGGATTGAACTGGGGTGAACTCGATTAAAAAAAGTTATGTTCTTGTGTAGTTTTTTTGCAGTAGTTTTTTTTATTTTGTGATATTTTTTTTTCTGTTGAAATGCAAAACCTATTTTTCATCACCTCTAACAATACGATGCTAAAATTCATGGTTTATATTCCTGGTTAAAAAAAATTGCAGATGAAGAAACTTTGAGTTCGATCCTCAAGCTAGGTCTGTATTTATAAGTTTACCATTTATCTATTCATTAGATATTGCTGCCAGATCGA
Source organism: Acanthosepion esculentum (assembly GCA_964036315.1). Taxonomy (NCBI): domain Eukaryota; kingdom Metazoa; phylum Mollusca; class Cephalopoda; order Sepiida; family Sepiidae; genus Acanthosepion; species Acanthosepion esculentum. Next base: position 112,354,166 of record OZ038483.1, on the reverse strand, counting down.
TATGGTCAAAATGGCAGCCGATGCCCAAAACGCCCTCCAGTCTGTTGTTAACTGTTAAGATAGCTCGTTAATTTTAAAAGCCCATGAGGAACTCAAATGTCATATTTCTTCATAGTTTTTCTCTCAATTCGCTTTAGATGTTCGTGGACAGAACATGAAACAATAAGATTTTGCGCCAATCTCCTGGTGTTTTGACGTAAACCAAACACAAGAGTCTCTTTCAAAAGATTTTTCCTCCAGAGTTGATTGTATTCGGCCATGTTCCCAGTCGCCACTGTAAACTAAATTTAACATATACGAACCTCCACCGCATCGGTATAGTGACTTAAGAAGCGTAGCTTAGATGTGGAACATATCAGAAAGTACGGATCACACAGTCAAGATCGAACTCACTATTCGGTCAGAATTGATTCAGCAAGACGTTTACAGCACGTTGAACTGCACAAATGATTTTCTAAGCGTAACTTAGATGTGGCACAAGGCCGAAAGTGTGTAGCACCGAGCGAGGATTGAATTCACTACTCAGTCGTAATTAATCTAGTATGAAAAGCTTGCTATGAATTACAATAAAATGATTTGCTAAGCGTAGCTTAGATGAGGCCGAAAATCATGGGGCACCCAGTGAGGATCGAACTCACTCTTCAGTTGTAATTGCGCTAACGAGACAAGTCCCGGTATAAACTGCAGAAACATTTTTAAATGCCTCTGCAACAGTACAACGCTTTCGGAATTCATACTGTAAGCAATAGCAAATATGGCGTTTTTTTTTAGTTATAATCCCCCATGAGGTTAAACTGTGAAATGCACTATACGCGACAATGTCGGATAGAAGAGATCATAAATTGTAGACACAGTTTCGTGCACTCCAACCTTCATTTTGCGTTCGTTGATTTATAGCGCTCCACAATTTCCTCTTCTTTGTAGCTAGTAATAACTTTGATCTTTTATCTCACACAAACCACAAACCCTTCTCCGCCATCCATTTGCTCTAATTCGCCAAATATGTTGTGTGATGCTTTCCTCTTGCTCTCTTGCTTTCAATCTGCCTGATGACTATCAAATAAATTGTATCTATAAAAATAAAGTATAAACAGAAAATATTTTAACCTCATGTATATATAGGTACCTCCAAAGAAAAGCCATACCTAAGGTTTAAGCTTAATTTTAAAATAGGAAAATCTTTCTTTTATTTTAATTTTAATTTCAAGCTAATGAATTAAATTCAAGATGTCAAAGAAGTAAAATATTTTGCTGTATTTCAAAATGGATTTAAAAAATGAATTTAAATTGATGTACCGGTTTTATGATCGAAAAGCCAACGTTCTAACCACTTAGCTAAACGCCCTTATATAGTTACGGTGTGTGGGTTTTTTTGAGTGGGGGGTGGAATAAGCATTTGCTTTCTAAATCTGACATAAGCATGACGTATATTTGAGGCCTTGAAAATCTTGCCTAATTGTTGCCGACCGTAGAAAATCTTTCATCGTTTTGTTTTTGTTTCTCTTCTGTGCGTCTATCTATCTATCTATCTATCTATCTCTCTCTCTCTCTCTCTCTCTATATATATATATATATATATATATATATATATATATATATATATCCCTCTGTAGTGTCCCTTCATTACGTTGGTGATCTTGGCTCTCCACAATTTCCTGTAGCTGTCAGTAAATTTTCTCTTTTTGTTATTTCACCTAAAATCTGTTCCGCCATGAATATACTCAAGCTCTCTAGGCAAATTATGCGTTGTTTACCCCTGCCCCTCTTGCCTCCAATCTGCCCTGTGAATATCGGATTTTCCAAGCCCTCTTTCCTCATTATGTGCCCTTGAAATTTCAACTATCTCTTCCTGATGTTAAGCATGTGTCCTTTTTGTTACCATAGTCACTAGAACTTCGTCTTCACTCATATGTTCGGTCCATAGTATTCTCAGCATTTTTCTGTAGAACCATTCGTCATCTGTGCGGAAATTGTCCAGCATTCACTGCCATAGAGGAGGACTGATATTACGTAACAATTCAGTACTCTTCTTTTTTTTTTTTTTTTGGTTTCTAATGATATTTTTATGTTTCTTTGCTTTGCTTTTGGAAGACATCTTTCGCTATACAATGCTCCTTTTTGAGCAACCTTTGTGTTCCCATTTTGCTTAAGATTTTCTCGTTGCTCACATGTTCAGCTCATGGTATTCTCAGCATCTTTCTGCAGAACAATTTTCTGTTGCCTCAAGTCTCTTTGTCTTCTGAGACGAGATTGTCCTACAATAGTTGCTATAGAGTGTGCCCAATATTATATAACAGTCCAGTACACTAATCTTTGTGACTAACAGAATTTTCCTGTTTCTTAATTGCTTAGCTTCTGGAAGACATTTTCTCTATTCTAATGTAAAAAATTAAATATTACAGCAGCAGTTCAGTACTCTTTTCTTTGTTTCTAACGGAATTTTCTATTTCTTAATACTTTGCTTAGCTTTTAGAAGGCATCTTTTGCTATTCAAATGTGTCTTGGGATTTCGGTGTCACAGTTTCCGTCGTCTGTTAAAAGATATTTAAATTTTCGTACTTGCTTAATTTCGTATGCTTCAAATCGTATTAGGAATCTTGGTACGGTTTTCTCTAATACACACACACACACACACACACACATATATATATATATATATATATATATATATATATATATATATATATATATATATATATATATATACATATATATATGTATATGTATATATATATATATATATATATATATATATATATACTTATATATATATATATATATATATATATATATATATATATATATATATATATATATACTTCAAATGTTGTTATTAGTGGATACCCCTATTTGAAATAGACGCCCTATTTTTATTTTCATTTTTACTTCAAGCAACTGCGCATTCGAGAAGGTAGCCGAGCTGTAAAACACACCACATCAAATGGTGGTTTCTCTTTGTGGTGGGGGGCGAAAGTTCGATTCCTTCCGTAGCGCAAATTTTTCTTTATTAAGATTTTTGGAATACGCAGGCTGATAGACGAAATACACACTGTTGAAAGTAAAAATAGGTCGTCTATTTTGAAATACAAGTATCCACTATAATAACGTTTGAAGTAATAAAAATGTCGAATTAATATACATATATATATATATATATATATATATATATATATACGATCAGATTTTTGATTAAGTAGGGATTACAGCACTTGTAAAATCTTACACCATAAGTTCTAAATTCTACCAGGGTTATCTTATAACACTTTATTGAGCACCTCGGTGTTCTCAAGCCATAAAATCTCTCTCATTTCGATTAGATGAAACACACATGGGGAACAAGCGTTCTTACCAGCAAAACGAGAAACGCAGCTCTAAAAACCTGGTAAAAGTCTTCCTTGTAAATACGATATGACACTCTTTCCACGTTTTATGATGGGGTAACATTTTTTATGCGAAAGCACTGCTTTAATACAGGACCCAAAATTTGTTTGGTTTTTAAATCGAATTTCCTTTTGGCTTAATCTAATTAGAAAAACAATTGTGTGCCTCTTATCGTGTGAAGATCTGTGATGCAATTATATATGAACGACGTTTCTTCTTCTTTCTTCTTTTCTTTTTGTATAGATTTATAAGTAAAAGGTTCATTATGGGTAAATGTGCCCAATAACAGGGACAGAGCGTTTGTAAATATAAGTGGATACTGAGATCAACGCCGAGTGACCACAGTGAGCTTCACGAGTGGACAAAGTAACTGTCAGAGTAGATATAAACGTCTACAGGGACGACGGTTATCATCAGGCTAAGAAACAAAAATGAACAGACAAGCCAGAAACGTGATCATGTAATAACCGTAAGAGAAGTAGATTTCCTCGGCTTCACACTCTTACCTCGGAAAAGGTGCAGAAAAGACTCAGCTGACCAAGATACTCTCATGGAATGCGACAAAATGATAGTTCCTCCTTGCGGTCAGCACACTCTTCCATCGGCGTTGCATTGCTGAGAACCCATTGTTGAAGAAGTATTCATACTGTTGGCCATAAAAGTCATCAACACCATTATCACTGCGATACTAAGTATTTTTTTCATATTGGGGAATAGATGACAGATATGGCAAAATCATGACAATAGGGAGGGTGATCAAAAATTGTAAGCCCAAAGTCACGGGCAACAACCATTGAAACCAAGGACTTGCGTCCTGGAACATTGTCCTTATGAAACAAGAACCCTGTTTTACTGGGCCTTTGTACTTGATAGTAATTTGGCATGGTACTCGCCATTGATTGCGTGGCCCTGTTATAAGTACTCAATCACGATCCAATTGATCAGACCCACAAATTCAAAAAGAAATCGGAAAATTATTTTCTTTCTTTTTGAATTTGTAGGTCTGATGAATTGTATCGTGATTACTAGTCCAATGTAATAAATTATAACCATGGAATATTAGTGCTTGAGCCTTTAATAATATATATATATATATATATATATATATATATATATATATATATATATATATATATATATATATATTTAAAGACATTTTTATGTTTAACATTCTCTTTATAGATACAAGTATGTAAGTAAATGCTCTGTTTATAATAAACAGTATTAAACAACATTTACAGGCCTGAATGTCCGACAAAAATTCATAGAAAATATTCGTCCTCTGACAGGATTCGAACCTTGCCAACCGAACGATCCTCAGTGGCCGAATCGGTTAAGGCACATCAGGCTATAGACGGTTCCGTATAGGATACAGGACGAATATTTTCTATGACAATTCCTCAGACATTCAGGCCGGTAAATGTTGTTAATACTGTTTATTATAAAACAGAGCGTTTACTTAAATACTTGTATCTATAAAAACAATGTTAAACATAGAAATGTCATTAAATAATTGTCGGACTTTGTCCATTTCATAATATATATATATATATATATATATATATATATATATGTGTGTGTGTGTGTGTGTGTGTGTGTGTGTGTGTGTGTGTGTGTGTGTGTGTGTCATTATTATAATAAAATCATTAAAAGCGATGCAATTTTTTTATTATAATCTCTTATAATAAAAAGTAAATACTACGAACTGTGGACTTATATATATATATATATATATATATATATATATATATATATATATATATATATATATATATATATCTGGTGTAACAGCAAAATTCTCCAGATTGTGTAACACCATAATTATCTATCACACAAAATGTTTGATATCTAAAAAAAACACTAAACTAATTGAGTTGCCTGACGATTGGACTAGCATGAAACAGACTGTCGCCTCTAAGTGTTGACATCTATGTTCATTTATATATATATATATATATATATATATATATATATATATATATATATATATATATATATACCTGGTGTAAAAAAACACTAAACTAATTGATTTTTTTTTAAAGGTTTTCAGAGAAGGTGTTTAACCATATTGACACCATTTGTCGCAGAAATCACTGAAAAATTCTTTGAGTTATTCAAATAGAAAGAGATCAGGCTAAAATCGGTAGTGTCAGCCCCACTACCTTCTCAACTGAGCAATGGCATGATGGAAAAAAATCATTCAGTCTTTCAGTAATGGTACCAACATTCATATTCGGGTTTCCATCTTCAAAGTCCATTCAAGAAGCATCAAGAGAACGGTTTGTAAGTTTGAAAAAGTGGGAACAGTAGAGAGGAAAACAGAACCAGGAGGTCACAACAGCAATAGGTACCATCATTTCAACTTAGAGCTAAAACGATCAATTAGAAAATATCCAACTCAATCCATAAGAGTTTGGTACGTAAGAGAGGAGTTTCACTTCTATGAGTCCAAAGAGCAGTGAAAAAAACTTGTAAATGAAATCGTACGTGGAACCTGTAAGGTATTTGTTACTCCAAGACAGAAAGTTAGAGGGTTAGAGAGAACGAAGATCATCCTGTTATAAGTTTGAAAATGATGCTGGAAGGCACGGTGGAGTAATGGATAACGGCTTGGATTGAGGAATCGGAGAGCCGAATTCGAATTCCATTTGAATCCATTACATTCAGTTACGTGCTAATACACTTTGGAAAGGTGTGAATCTTCTTCTCCCTCCAGTTATGGCTAAATAGCAGGACAGACTGGGTTCTATAGCCTTGGATGGCAACTGGTCTAGGAGAAGGACAACTCTGAATTCAAAACCTGCGGAGGGTCGTTTGGGGATCTTGTGGCATTTAATGCACCAGGTCTCTGTATTCGGCACTTCAAAAAGTGTGGATAGCTCTGCACGAAACCTTCAGCACTATAATCAAATCTCATGTGCTGTTGTCGGGCTGTCGGTTTCCTGCGAACTGATCTGCTTGACCCTCATAGGTCGAATTCGATAGGAGAGTCGGGAGAGAGAGAGAGAGAATATATATAATTATAAGCTACATAAGGTCTTTTTTTAATACACAAGTACTTTCGACTGTACATTCAGTCATCTTTTGGCATGGAAATTGTTTTTAGTAAAATCCAGGTAGCATCAGAGACGAAAAATTTAAATGCGAATCGAAATAGGTTTTTTTTTTAGAAATGTGTTATTGTTAACAGATACAAACTTTTGGAGCGTGCAGTCGCAACGCTAAGGTTGAAATTCTTGAAAATTTAAGAGAGTACGTTTTTTACTAATATGGCAATTTGAGAAATATTTTTTTTGTAGAAGTTTATCAGTCAATGTGGCATGAACTAAATTGTTCAATAAGTAGAGTAATGACTCAG
>OZ038483.1:112339927-112344927 GCA_964036315.1 Acanthosepion esculentum | reverse complement strand
GGAGTTGACTGGAATTGAGGAATCAGAGAGCCGAGTTCGAATTCCATTCGAATCCATTACGTTCACTTACGTGATAATACCGTTGGGCGAGGTATGAATACTCTTCTCCCCCCCCCTAGCTATGCATAAATAGCAGGACATAGGTGTTCTATAGCCTTGGATGGCAACTGGTCTACCGCAGAAATAAGTGGCAACATTCTGCTGGAAAAAATCTACCTCGTTAATCATGTATCGAAAGATACATGATCGCCTAAGAGTGTATCACGCATGGCGCATAACTAAACTAATACGCCGTTTTAAGTTTTTTTCTTTTCTTTTTGTAATACTCTGCCTACTGCATCAACTGAAACCTCGCTGGTAAGACAGCATGTTCTCCTCCATTGTCTGACTGTTAATTCTGGTTTGCGTACCGAGACTCTCGCAATATTTTTTTCATCACGCTTGTCTAACTTTCGTGATCTTCCGGTTTTCTTTGCAGTTAAAGCGCTTCCATTAGTAGCAAACGTCTTTTGGGTGGTTGTAACACTGTTTCTGGTAATTCCCAGCTGCCTGGCTATCTCTTGATGCATCATCTCCCCTCTTCGAAGTCACAACCGTCTTTTATCACGCTTGTCTAACTTTCGTGATCTTCCGGTTTTCTTTGCACTTAATACGCTACCGTCGCTTCTGAAGCAACCCCTATACCATTACGTGACCCACCAGCAAATTTTTCCTTCTTTGTGATGCATCTTGCATTGTTTCTTTCTCACATGTTTTCTTGCATTACAAATCTATTTTGCTCTTTCATGGTAATTATTTTGATGGACTTTCCCACTGGTTAGGACTTGCTAGAGACTTGAGGTATTATGGTGGCTGTAGTAAGAATGTTATCGATCACGACCTGGTATTTTTGCTTCAGTTCTTTTCATGGTAATTATTCTGATGGACTTTCCCACTGGTTAAGGCTTCGTAGAGACTCTGGGGTATTATGGTGGCTGTAGTAATAATGGTAAGTAAGAATGTGTTGTTTTGGTGTAAGGAATACTGTGGTATGTTTGAGTCAGTAATCGTGGATAGCTAAGTTTAAGATAAGACAAATTGAAGACCAGCCTTCTCCTACCTCCCCTTTTGGACGTGTGCCACATTTTTTTTTATTATTTAAAATAAATATTATTTTTCCCTATGGTATCTAGGCTTTATAAATTTAAGTGCAGTACTAGATTGGTAACAGGGTCACATCATTTTACAGTTGAACGTCTAGATGTAACCGTAAGTTCTATGTTAACAGTTTCTTTTTTCTTTCTTTTTTCTTTTTTTGCACTTCTCGCCTGTGGTACTCTCCCCCGGTTTCTTGCTTTTCGGGGTAAAAAATTAAATACTATAAAGTGCTTTATCTAATATCTTCTTGATTCTTTTTCTTTTATTGTTCTTGCGCCTTAGTAATGTTTTTCTTTTTCTTATTTTTTCATACCTTAGTGGCTTCATTACCATTCTAGGGGTGAAATGATTGAACAAATTCGTGAAGATCCATTATCGCCTACGTCTTAAAGGGGTCTGGCATTTAAGATTATCAGCATAAGCAAAAAAAAACTTGGTCAATAGTTTGAATATATCTTGGAATGCCAATGATTCTTCTCAAAGATCCCAAAGGGGTGGAGGGGGGTATCTTAAACAAAGAGATTAAAAACACAAAACTGAAATGATAATGCCTCATCTGTAAATTACAAAAGACATATAAACGAGAAGGAAAGAGATTAATAATCCAGACAATTCTTGGAATGCTAAGGACTCAACCTGAAATTACTTGAATTTAGAAGAAAGAAAGAAAGAAAGAAAGAAAGAAAGAAGAATTGGTCCTCAGTCTCTATGTTATATTTGGCACAGTCTTGTCAAAATGTCCGAAGAGAAATTGGATGCAGGTTCCATGCTGTTAGCACCTCTACTGGAGTCCCGGTGAAATAGTGCCGTTGTTTTCCATCTGTTAAAAGCCGGCGCCATAACATGCAATTTTGTTGAAGTATTTGCCAGCAATAACTATTTTGATGGTTATTAACCGTTATTTTCTCTAGCTTTCAATTTCGTCCGTTTTTTTTGTTTTTTTTTTATCTTTTCTATGTAGTTCTCTCGTTATTTCTCGTTCAATCACGTCGTTTCTATCTCACGTGCTCTCATACACTTTCCTCCACATCTGTTCCTCCTCCTCATCTCTCTTTTTTTTCTCTCTCTTTATCTCTTTATGGCTCCTCACTTCTTTCCATCTTGGTCTCTTTGCTTCTACTTCTCATTTTCTCTCACCGTTTTTCTTTTTTCTTCTTGTTCTTTATATTTCAACTCTTTGTCTTTCTCTTTTTCTCTCTCGCTTTTCCTCTTGTCCTCTCGTCGTTTTTTTTTCTTTCTCTCTTTGTTTCACATGCTTTTCTTCTGTTTTTTTTTTATTTATTTATTTTCTAACTCTTTTTACCATTCCATTTATATCTATGCCTCTCTATTTGACTTTTTTCTTTCCCTATATCTTTCACTTTATTCTTTTCTATATTTTGCTTTTTCTCACCCATTCTCTCTACCTTTTCGTTTTTATTTTTCCTTCTTTCTTGCTCTTTCAGACTTTTCCATTATACTTTCTCACCTCTTTCTCGCTTGCTCTCTCTTTCCATTTTCTCTCTTCCCTTCTCTTTCAATATTTATAATTCATTTTACTATCTTTCTTTCTTTCCTACTTTCTTTCTTTCTTTCTTTCTTTCTTTCATTCTTTCTTTGTCTCTCTACTGTTCTCCTTTTCTTTTTCTATTTTCATTCTAATCGTTCTCTATTCCTTTCCATTACTCTTTCTCCTGCTCTTTCTCTTTCTTTTTCTCCCCAGTTTTTCTTTCTCTTTTTCACTTTCTATCTCTTTCCATCTTTCTCTCTTTCTCTCTAGCTTTCATTTTCTTCTAACTTGCTTTTACTGTTTTTTCTCTTGTTCGCCCCCCTTTTTTTATTTCTTTCTTTCTTTCAGTTTCCCTTTCTCCTTCGTTTCTTTTTCCCTGACTCTGTCCGCCATTCTCTTGTTCTCTCCTTTTTTCTGTTTTTCATACTGTCTTTCTATCTCTTCTTACTCATTTCTCTTTATTTTATTTCCTCTTTCGTCACACTCTTTCTCTCTTCTTATTCCTTTCTCTTTAATTTATTTTTCTCTTTCTTCCCTCTCTCCCTCTCTCATTCTTTATCTCTCTCTCTCTCTCATTCTCTCCCTATAATTCCCCCCTTTCCCCCATGAAGCTTACATTTTTGTGATCAGTTTTTCAAATTCTTCTCAAAAAGTTAAAACCTGTTAACTAGTTTTCACTCTAACATAAAAATGAAGCCATTTTTTTTTTTAAAAAAAGAAGTGTCCTTTCTGATTTCGCGAACACAAAAATATTTTGACAACTATAAAGACAAAAAACATTTATTTATTTTTAAATGCAGCTAGCGAATGCTGCTTTTCTCTCTGTTTTCGTTTATTCTTTCCCCTTGTTTTTTTGTTGTTTTCTTTTTTCGTTCAAAATTTGATTGTAGATCTATTGTTTCGACATCAAAGTACGCCAAGTTGCTTGATAGAGCCCGTGACGATGACATTTTCACACTGATAACACGCGTCTGTTGTACGTCAGTTTTGTCTCACATGTTTTTCTTACTTTTGTTCTTTCTTTTGTTTGTCCTTTTCTTTCTTTCGTTTTTTCTCTCGCTCTTTTCTTTCTTTCTTTTATTCCATTTGTTTTTTCGTTTTCTAACATATTTTTCTTACTTACGTTCTTTTTTTTTTTTTTTCTTTCGTTCTTTTTTTCTTACCTTTTTTCTTTCATTCGTTTTTCCGTTTCCAAGCAAGTTTTTCTTTGCTTCGAGGAAAGAAAATGGTTTTCTTAAAATTGGAGAAGTTCTCATAGATTTGAACTGTGTTTGGTTTGGTTTGGTTTGTTTTACAGCATATCAACCTCAATTTAATGTCGACAAAATTTTTTTTTACTGGATTTTTTTTTATCAAATGTATTGCTAGTAAAAAAATTTTCTTCAAAAATCTATTTCTGGTAATATTTTTTCTTCAAAAATATATATTTTTCAAAAAGTATAACTGGTAATATTTTTCTTCAAAAATGTATTGCTGGTAATAATTTTCTACACAAACTTATTGCTGGTAATAACATTTTACAAAGTATTTCTGGTATTGAAAACTATTTTTACACGGTCATAGTGTTTTGACCCCAGTTTGGGTGTTAACCATTTGCCCATAGCTGGGTCTCTAACAGGTTCTACCACCCCGGGTCAGGGTGGACCTGGGAACACCAACAATTAAGAGGTCGTTCCACGCTCTTCAAAGCCTCCTGATCAGAGGTCTTGCTGTTGGATGTAGTTTATCGTCTTACTCAGGACACGGATGTAGTTTTTCGTCATACCCAGGACGGAGATTTGAACTGTGGTTACAGTCGTTCGATCGACTCTTGGAAAGATGATGTTTCAAAACAAAATTATCAAAGATATCTCACACACAAAAAAAGAAAAAAAAGGTTTACCGGGTGTAACAGCATAATTGTCCATCCACAAAATGTTTAATATATAAAAAAAAACACTAAACTAATTAAGTTTCTTTTTCCCAGGTTTTCAGATAAGACGGTTAGCCATCTTGACACCACTTGTCGTAAGAATCAAAGAAAAACATTTTCAGTTATTCAGATAAAAAGAGAACAGGCTAAAATCGTTTTCTGTCAGCTCCACTATGTTTTTCCAACTGAGTAATGGCGAGAGGAAAAAGATCATTCAGGCCTTCAGTAATGGTACCAACATTCATACTCTGGCTTACATCTTCAAATCCCATTCAAGAACCATCAAGACAACGTTGGACATGTTTAAAAAATAGGGAAGAGTAGAGAGGAAAACTGGCTCAGCAGATCACAACAGGAAGAAGGACCACCATTACAACTTGGCGCTAAAGAGATCAACTAGAAAAGATCCAACTCAATCCATAAGATGTTTGGCACGTGAGAGAGGTTTCAGCCATGACTGTC
>OZ038483.1:112322427-112334927 GCA_964036315.1 Acanthosepion esculentum | reverse complement strand
AAAAACTTTCAGCATTCCAATTTTTGGATTTTTTTTTGTGTTTTTAGTACTGCAGCTTTCACTATAAGTTTGTTGATACTATCTGGAGAAATTATAAATACTATAAAAAAAATTAATTAAGATACAAGTGCTGCACTGCTGTTTCAGGGCCCATATAGACCCTACTAAATAAAGTCAATTCAGATATATCATTAAAAAAATTATATCTTCAGTAAAAATAATCAAACATAATAAAAGTCACAGCCTATTTTCTCTGAAAAAAAAATGGATTTTCATATTTTTATTGGGGTAAAAATAAAAAAATGTTTATCATCTGAAGAAAATATCAAGGAAAATTTATGTGAACCCCATGAAACTAGATATTTTCTGAAAGCAAACAATATGATCTTTCATTTAAAAATAAAATTGGTCAGTTTAAATGACTCAAGAAATTTTTTCAGGGGCCAAAATGAGAAAAAAAAAAAATAAATTTTTGCATTTTTTGTAGTTCTAAGCAAAAATTTCCCCACACACGCATAAGATTGAGAACTTTGCATTCTATGATGGGTTTAATGTTGCTGACAATTGAGAATATTTACCTAATATTTTGTTGGATTTTCCTAAATGACAGAAACAAGCATTTTAATCAGCTGTGGCTGAGTGAGATAAAATTTAACAAGACATGTACATTAAATTATACTATAATTTAAAGTACACTTATGAAATTTCATTGTCTTTTTTATGCTCACTTTATTAAATTTTAAAAATATCTCATAGAAAAATATCATAATTGACATAATACAAAAATAATACTGTATAAATTTCATTGAATAGGTAGCTAATAAGTGACGTTCTTTTATTGCACGCATGATACTTCCGGTCTTCCGTAGATTTCATTGGCAGACATTATTGACACATTATTGACACATGATTGAGACAAATTAAATTTTTTAATATACGTCTGTTCGTTAGTTTGTAAGATGCTTTGGAATTTATAATCTGTAAATATATAGCTACTTAATAACAACATTCGTTAAGTTGTACAAACTTTCCCCTAATTTTATAAGAATTAGCAACATAATGTAAAAATTTAGTAAAAATTAAAAAAATTATTTCAGAAACAACAAATAATTGTTTTAAAAATTTATTTTTTATCGAAATATATTTTTGATTTCAGACAATATTGTCCATGTTCATCAAAATAAATAAAAGCAATTAAAAACTTTTGAAATTAAATAATATTTTTGTTTTAATGAGTTTTGTATGTTACATTTCGGAGATGATTTTCAGGTAGAGGTGGTCTACCAAAAAAGAAATAAAAACATGATTTGCTTTCCTCAAAGCCTTGTGCTTTTAACTAATATAATCACTAAACTCCTCAAAATTAAAATTATAGAGTTTTCGTACAATTAGTTGGAGGGGGCGTAATACTTATGAAAAAAAAAATTCTGCCATGACATTAATAAAAAAACACATTTATAATAAGTTCCATCATCTGTGAATAGTTTCTGAAAGTTTCATTAAAATCCGACAATTATTTTTATTTTTGCAACATTTTCCAAATTAATTTGTGTCATACAGAAAAAAAAACGTGCTTAAAATTTTATATGTTATGTTACTAGTTCCGGTGATACAAAGAGAAACAAGGTTTTTTTTAATCAAAATTTAGAATGTTCGAAAAAGAAAATTTTTTAATAATAATAAAAAAATACTTTGATCTTTCCTCTCAATAATAACATAAGTATTTAGACGCTAAAATTTTTTTTTCGTGAAGTTTGGCGTATTTTTGTATCATACTATGCCATTTTTTAGCGATTCCGTGGAGTGGCCTATCAGTTAACCAGACGCTTCTTTGTGGCTGAGTGGCTAACAGCACATCAGATCAAATGATCGTTTCCATTGGGGTTGCAAGTTCGATTCCTGTCGGAAAAGCCCATATTTCCTACGAAAATCTCTCGAATATTCAGGCCGGTAAATGTAAGTAATAATGTTTATTTTAAAAAAAAATAACAGATGATTTACTTAAATAAATTGTATCTAATAAAATAACGCCGAAACAGAACATATATATATATATATATATATATATATATATATATATATATATATATATATATATATATATATATATATATATATATATTATTCATTCGTGGAAATCAAAATGATTAAAACTAAAACACATAATACGTCTAAATTATTTAACCAAACCTGCATCAATGAATATATATATATATATATATATATATATATATATATATATATAATCATTTATTTAAATATTATAACATAAATATGTTATAAAATCACTACAAAAATAGCCATTTCGTTTCGACACTTCCAGTGTCTTATCAAGTGATGGTGTTGAATGTAGAATAAAATAAAATAAAATAAAATAAAAGGTTTTATTCTACATTCAACACCATCACTTGATAAGACACTGGATGTGTCGAAACGAAATGGCTATTTTTGTAGTGATTTTATAACATATTTATGTTATAATATTTAAATAAATGATTATATCTGCTCTACTCTGTATTGAGCACTCTTTAAAGAATAATAATTGTTGGTTATTGGAATTTACTCCGTATATACCAATCCCAAACTCGGGTATATATATATATATATATATATATATATATATATATAATTATTTATTCGAAAATATATTTGCTCTAGTCCGTATTGAGCACTCTTTTAAGAATAGTATTTGCTGGTTATTGGAATTTATTCCGTATACACCAATACTATATATATATATATATATATATATATATATATATATATATATATACATATATATATATTGTTAAATATAATAGACAGCGTATATCTATTATTGATGATCATAAGACGTTCTAAGCTACGTATAGTTGCTTTAATTTCGGGAGAAAATTAAAAAAAAATCTTTCCAACATTTGGATACATTTTATCGTGCTGTTCCTCGATCTAATTTTTAGGCTTACATGAGCCATCATCAGAGTGGTTATATCGACATATTCCAACAGAGATGTTCACCATCAAAGAAGGACATCTTGTTATGTTTATATAGACGCTTGCTATGCGACGATAACGCTCGCGGAACATCAGACGCAGATCGTATGTTCGCAATGCGCTTCTATGACGTCGTACAGGGCTGAACTAAGGCACCTGTACGAAGCTTAGAACGGCTAAACATAATAGACATTTGTTGCCTCTGATATTTAACAATATTTGCTTGAATATGCCGTTGAAAATATATTTTCAATTGACCCCTGTTGAATGAGAAGCTAATTCTAAAAAAAAACATGCGACGCTCTTCAGTAAAATGAATGGAGCACTATGGATTCTTTATATAAACAATACCCTAGATTTGGCTGACTCATTCTGTCGAGTGAAAATGACTCAGTGGTAGAAGCTCTGACTTACACCAAATCGGTTGGGTTTCGATCCGGGCTTGAGTTGTCTAGTCGCACTGAGGAGCTGTAAGACAGCGAAACAGTACTGTCTGCGAATAACATATATATATATATATATATATATATATATATATATATATATATATATATATATATATATATATAAAGAGAGAGAAAAAGAAGGAGATGAATATATAAAAAATATAATTGATATATCTATCTACCCATATATATATAGAGAATGTGGCGGACTCCCTGGAAGCGGGGTAGCGATATGAAGCCACGGCCCGAGCGCCCTCGTGTCGCAAGGTGATGAGGTCACAAGTGGCGTGCTAATATTTTTCATATTGAAGACGTGAAATCTGACAACGTGAAACAAAATGAACAACAGAACGAAGATGTGTGTGATTAATGCTAAGTTTATTATATAAAGAAGAAACCAGTGGGTTATATTGTAATGGTGGTCGTGTCGAGGGTTGGATTGGTCATGTCGACGGTTGGACGTAGAAGTGCAGACGTTCCGGTCGTGTCGACGGTTGGACGTTGCAGTGCAAGCATTGCTGGTCGAGGTCGGTGTCGAAAAACCTCCCGTAGTAATTACAACCAGTAGTATACGGGAAAGGTTGGTTGGTCGTCGCAGATGATCGCTGCTGGTCGGTTGGTCTGGTTTCCAACTGGACGCGTTGGGAAGGAAAGAGGAGCTAGCGTTGCGATGTTGTTGGGCATATCGAATATCCGTTGCTGGCGTTGCGAGTCTGCTGGTCGAGTCCGACATCGAAACCTACCGTAATAATTACAACCGTAGTGCACGGGAAAGGTTATGGACGACGTGCGGGCAGCCAGCAGGGACGGAATGCCGAGAGCCGAACATGGGCGAGGAGGCAGAAGTAATGAAGTGAAGTAAAGAGAGAAAGAAGGGTTGATCCAACTCGCGTCCAGTTGGCAGACAAAAAAAAATTGGAGCGTAACTTAATACGCATCCCGGGGTCGGCGTCCTGGCCACGAAGGCCAGGAGCCTGTGTACCGACCGTTCAGTGCCGACCGGGAATTCGGCGAGAATCGCTGTGTTATGCTAAGGGAGACTAACAATAGAAATGGTCTCGCTAAAATGATATAAAATCTCTCTAAAAATGAGTAGAGATTTGCTACGCAAAAACTAAGGTCTAAAAATGCTTAAAGGTGTATTACGACTAGGTTCGTAATAACAATGAACTAAAATGTAATTAGCTCATCTCTAAAACGAAATTACCAGCGTGTAGGGAACACGATCGAAAAGTCAAGGCTGAAATGCTCTGTTCTCTTCTAGGGAGCGACCAAAGGCGGCTGCGATAAGGCCCTGTTCCTAGATAAATGATCCTATTCAATTAGAGAGAACAGGTAAGAATATAAATTTACAATGTGGCAAGGTGCCAAAAGTAGTTGCCAGACGTTAAACATACCTCGTTTGTATTGTGTTGCCATAATGTCCAGCCTAGTCAGATCACGTCGGAGTCACCAATTTGTAGCGGACTCCTTGCGACACGGGGGCGCTCGGGCCGTGGTTTCTTATCGCCCCACCTTCACAGAGTCCGCTACAAGAACATGTAAATATCCCCTACAAAATGGTATATTTTGTTTCAACGTTAAATCAACGTTTCTTCAGGTGACAATGAATGAGATTACAACCATTTGCTTTGGATATTTGCATGCTCTAATGTAACAGTGCATAATAAATATTTATTGCCTTACTTTTTTATTGACCCCTACTTTAAATTAATGTCTTTCACGTTGAAATTTTATTCTTCGTTATTTTACACTTGGATATATATATATATATATATATATATATATATATATATATATATATATATATATATATATATATATATATATATATATATCAATTATGTAGTGCGTATTCAATTTATGTAACGTAAATCATTCAAACGAAAAACAAATACTGAAGCTAATTATATGGCAAGAATCACTCTCGCAAACAATATTTAATAATAAAATACAATCAACTTCGAATCCGTTAATGAATGAGTATGAACTTAGAACTTATAAAGATTCAAGATAGATTCCGGAGAGAAAAATTGTCTCACCAGGCACAGTGAATCGACTTTCTTAACAGATGACCTAGTAATTGATTCAATTCTTTGTCAGTTCACATCTATCTATCTATCTATCTATCTATCTATCTATCTATCTGTTCGTATCTATTTTTATCTATCTCATTTCAATCTGTTCTTATCTATTTTTTCTTATCTATCTATCTATCTATCTATCTATTCTTATTGATCTCATTTCACATCTCTCTCTCTATCTATCTATCTATCTGTCTATCTGTTTTCGTCTCTATTCTTATCTATCTGTTCTTATCGATCTCGTTTTACATCTATCTATCTATCTATCTATCTATCTATCTATCTATCTATCTATGCACTTTCATTATCTATCCATCTATTCTTATATAGTGCCCCCTCCCCAGAGAGACTTAACAGAGATTTAACTTTTTTTTTTAATTGGTATCACTCCAAGCAAGGTAGTACAGCCACTAACACGCAAGGGGTTACAGAGTGTAGAGGAATTAGGAACAGAAACATTAGTAATAAGAACAAAGAGAAAAGACCAGTCAGTAGGACAGTAGATAGAGATTGCATTTAAATTTTTGCAGATTAATGTTGGCTGGTAAGCATGAAGCCGTAAGGAATTTCCACAAACGAGAAGTGCGAGATTAAAAAAACCGTTAGCAAGAAGTAACGGCTGCATCTAACTAGCTCAACTCTAAATTGATGATATCTCGCCGCCAGTCTAGTATTGCGCTTAAATTCAAAATGTCTAGTTACCATAGCGAAGAGCTCATCCGAATAATTACCATGACATTATTTATAGGAAAGGCACAGAGAAGAACCCTTACAGCGGTGGGTAAATGACTGGAGCCGAGCCGACAGATCAGGACCATTAATATTGGTGATTCTTGTTTGGATCTTATCAAGGAACTCCATGAAAATAGCAGGAGCACCGGACCATCTATGGCAGTAATCATCAGAAAGTAATAAAATAAATGTATAATACGGTGAATTGATGTAGTTATCTAAAAGTGTTTTTGTAAATGGATGACAGAACAATGTTTAGGAGAAATAACAAATAGACAAAAATTAGAAAGAGATACAAAAAGACAGGGAATTATGAACATTTGCTTGGTTGGTTGGTTGATTGTTTGGTTAGTAGGTTGGTTAGTTGGTTGGCTGATTGTTTACTTGCTTGATTGGTTGGTTGGTTGGTGGTTGGTTGTCTGATTGTTTGCTTGCTTGATTGGTTGATTGTTTAGATGGTTGGTTGATGGTTAGTGTTGGTTGGCTGATTGTTTGCTTGATTGCTTGGTTGATTGATTGGTTGGTTGGTTGGTTAGTTGGCTGGCTGATTGTTTGGTTGCTTGCTTGGTTGATTGTTTGGTTGGTTGGTTGGTTAGTTGGCTGGCTGATTGTTTGCTTCCTTGCTTGGTTGATTGGTTGGTTGGTTGGTTGGTTAGTTGCTTGGCTGATTGCTTCTTTGGTTGATTGATTGGTTGGTTAGTTGGCTGATTTTTTGTTTGCTTGCTTGCTTGATTGTTTGTTTGGTTGGTTGGTTGGTTTGTTAGTTGGCTGATTGTTTGCTTTTGGGGTGATTCTTTGTTTGGTTGGTTGGTTGATTATTTGTTTGCTTGCTTGCTTGCTTGGTTGATTGTTTGGTTGGTCGGTTGGTTGGTCGGCTGATTGTTTGCTTGCTTGGTTGATTGTTTGGTTAGTTGGTTGGCTAATTATTTGTTTACGTGCTTGCTTGGTTGATTGTTTGGTTGGTTGGTTAGTTGGTTGGCTGATTGCTTACTTTCTTGGTTGATTGTTTGTTTGGTTGCTTGCTTGCTTGGTTCATTGGTTGGTTTGGTTGGTTGGTTGATAGGTTGATTGGTTGCTTGCTTACTAGCGTGGTTGATTTTGTTTAACGGCATATCAACCGCTATGGATTATTTAATGACGAAATCTAAATATACGTAATTTTACTTTATATCTTAGAGATAATAATGGCTTTAGTGATATAAGTCTTCTCAAACTAACCCATATCCGGCGGAAAAAAAGATGGATTCATACCTTTATTTGCGTGTGTGAGTGTGACGAAGCGAACTGGAATTAGAATTCGGTTCTCCGATTAACAATTCCGAGTCATTATCAATTACACCACCCGCACGTCCAAGTTCACAGCATCTGGGTTTCTCCAGCGTTGCTTAACTTTAGCGATCATACGGGAACAGGTGTTTCAACGTGATGTGGCCATAAGCCTGGAATAGTGAACAGAACATCAGAAAAGCTGCAGGAGGAGGGGAAAATGAGGAGGAGAAGGAAGAAAAGCGATGAAGAGGAGGAGGAGGAAGAAGAAGTAGCAGAAGAGGAGAATGAAGAAGAAAAAGAGAGGATGAAAGAAAGAAAGAAAGAAAGAAAGAAAGAAAGAAAGAAAGAAAGAAAGAATAAGAATAGGAGGAAGAAGATTAAGAAGCGGGGGGAAGAACAAGAATTGGGAGAAGAGGAGGAGGAAGAAGAAAAGGAGGAAGTACAAGAAGAAGAAGAAGAAGAAGAAGAAGAAGAAGAAGAAGAAGAAGAAGAAGAAGAAGAAGAAGAAGAAGAAGAAGGTTATGGTGGGAAAAATTAAGTGTCTCTCTAAAACAAATAGTGAAAACATTCAAATTATAATTCAAGATATGTAGGTGTTAATGAAAATTGAGAATTGAATAAAAATATATATTAAGATAATAAGAACAGTAAACTTTACAATCCGGTGTTCTTAGTAATTATTTTTATTTTCAAAAACCAGTGCTCGATACAAAACAGTGGAGATCAAGCGGCCAAATAAAAATGCCAAAAAATTTTATCACTGAAAAACCCAGACGTCACACGAAAAACGGATCTAATTGTTTGTGAGCAGCACCCCTACCTCATTTTAACTTAACCTGCTTTTGAAAGTAACTTATATTTGATACATAAGTTGTCGAGGGGAATTAAAATCCAACCACCCCTTATCAAAATGATTAAATTTTCCGTAACCTCAACAACTTCAAATATTAAGATTGACTGTGCTTATAAATGAAGTAAATTTCTTAATAGGCTATTCCAAAAAATCGCCTGAGAATGGAACGGAGGTAAGGATTTTTAATTTAATTTTATAATTAATTTTAAAATTTTAGTTTCTGTTTTGAAACATGGTAATTCCTGTGTAGCGATGGAACCATATTTTTAAAATAGAAAATAATTATAATAAGAATTAAATAAAAATAGATATTTATAATAAAATTTGGTTAAGGTGTTTAACAGTATTTGTTTTAATCTTATTTTCTTCAAGTATTATCTTCAAAGAAATGTTATAAAATACATTTAAATTATAAAAACCTATTTCCTGATTAATCGAATTAAACTGTGATATCATGGTTGATTCAATAATCCTTCTAGATTCATGATGAATAAATTCTACCATTTCAACGTTCCTAAAAATCAAAAAGAATGTTTTGTATATTGTACGTGCGAGCTTAAAAATTTTAATAGTATAATCACCAGATGTTCGTGTTGACACGTCTGTATCCCCCATCCAGCATCACACAGCCACGCCTTCGAAAGGTCGCCTAACCGTGGTAGGAAGGATGGGTAGGCTGAGGAAGACGGCAGATAGCCTGGTACTTTGTGGTAGCCTCGAACCTGGTCGAGACACACACAAACATTGATAATGGAAAAAGGTGATATCGCGGCTCGATCCCTCCCAGCCGGGACCTTAGATAAGGATTCATTTTTAATGAAGTCAACCGGTCGTTTTGAGGGGACATAAACAGTGATTAAATCTCCATCATAAGCCGCCTAACGGACAGCGAACGGAAATAACTACACACGTTCGTACACGCATACATACCTAGATACATATATACAGATATAATAACTGTCACTCGTTGTCGTGTATGACTATTGCAGCATATCAGAGACTCAGGAACGAACTCTCCTCGTTCACTTCGTATTCCATTAGTAAGGAAGAAGTTTTTTTACAACTAAAACAAGCCTTGCCATATGCACAGAGGCGAACCATGTTCATCCTGTTTGCATTTCCTTAAAAAGAAGAAAGTGATAATCGAACAGCTTCTTTCAAACTGTCGCTACTTTCTGGAGCAGGCTCCTGAGGGGATGCTTCCGCGATCTCTACACTCTTAACTTCTTCAACTCTAGGGTCAACCGTTATCTAATCTACATATACTCATAATCCGTACTACTTATGTCCATACAGCAATCTCACTTGATAACCACCTACCTTGAGTGGCTCTTGGGCCTTATATTGAATAAATATTCAGAAAAAGAAAAGCCTATCTCGCAGATCTTTACAAGTGTTCTATTGTGTTTGTTTCTCACTGGGTGGGCTATCTATACCTATAATTCTCAAAATCTCTGTGTTTGTGTTTGTGTGTGCGCGCACGCGCGTGTGTTTGTGTGCGCGCGCACGTGCGTGCGTGTGTGTGTGTGTGTGTGATCGATTGTTGTTCATGCATTTCCACAGTTTTCATCCGATTTCGTTGGGTTTGTTTTTGTTTTTTTGTTTGTATTTTTTTTGTTTTTTTTTATAGATAATTCTTCACTGCCGGTTTAGAGTCCAAATTAGTTGGAAAAAATTACAACCTTGAAGGTGAAAAATCGAAAAAAACTGATTTTTTACACTTCGCGCAAGAATCAAAGGCAAAATTTAATGTCTGTAAAAAAACAGCGTAATATAAATAAGAACTATACGATTTCCCTAGACATGGGCAGTGGAACGAGAACAGTCTACCTCCGTAGAATAAAGAAAAAACTAAAGGATTCAGTTCAGAATTCCCTTCAGCTATGGGTAAATAGCAGGACAGACTGGGTTCTATAACCTTCTAGGAGGACAACTCCGAATTCAAAACCTGCGGAGGGTCGTTTAGGGACTTTGTGGCAAGTAGTATTTGGCCCTTCAAAAGGTGTGGGGATGCACAAAACCTTCACCACTATAATCAAATCTCATGTGCTGGTGTCGGGCTGTCGGTTCCTAGGAACTGATCATTCATCTGCTTGACCCTCCTACGTCAATTTCGACGGGAGAGTCGAGTATATATATATATATATATATATATATATATATATATATATATATATATATATATATATATATATATATGTATATATAATTAATTCATCGAGTCTGAAACCTCAACAGAATGCAGAAAGCACTGGACGGCCGTTTCGTCCTATATTTGGGACTCATCAGCAGTGCGCATCCACTACCGAGAATTGAAAACCTGACAGTTAGGTTGTCAAGCAAACATCATACCAAATGTTCCAACGGGCCTCGGTGACGAAGAGATAGCAAATCAGACTCAATATAGCGTCGCTCGCTCACATAATCCGTGGTGGAACTCAACTGAGATTCTCTCTAACCCTAGGACGGTGCGCTCGGAGCCACGACTACTATCACCAAGCCGCTCAACCTTGAGCATTAGAAGCCAGTTCAAGCAATGATATACACATGATAGAAATTATTAGGAGGATTTGATAATTAAAATTAAGTAATTCATTGAGTCTGAAAGAAACCTCTACAGAATGCAGGAAGCACTGGACGGCCGTTTCGTCCTATATTTGGGACTCATCAGCAGCGCGCATCCACTACCGAGAATTGAAACTCTGACAGTTAGGTCATGTGTGCTTGACAACCTAACTGTCAGGGTTTCAATTCTCGGTAGTGGATGCGCACTGCTGATGAGTCCCAAATATAGGACGAAACGGCCGTCCAGTGCTTTCTGCATTCTGTTGAGTTTTCAGACTCGATGAATTACTTAATTATAATTATCAAATCCTCCTAAAAATTTCTATCATATATATATATATATATATATACATATATATATATATATATATATTATAGTAATTCGTCGAGCTTAGAATCCTCAACAGGATGCAGAAAGCACTGGACGGCCGTTTCGTCCTATCTGGGACTCATCAGCAGTGCGCATCCACTACCTAGAATCGAACCGGATCGCTTCGATACAAGGCGAACGTCATACCAACTGTACCACGGGACTCGGTGACGAAGAAGACATAAATTAGACTCGATATAGCGCCGCTACTCACCCAGTTCCGTTCACCGATACCCATCCATGTATACAGAGTTATCCAGAGTCCCCGAATAACCTTGGAACCTGTGCCCCAAGAGCCAGGACTACTATTTTTACCCTTAGCCGCTCTATCACAGAGCTTAGCTGGATCTAGCAACATATACAAGTAATTGATTTTGGGGATTTTAGGCTAATTTTATAGTAATTCGTCGAGCTTAGAATCCTCAACAGAATGAGTCCCAGATAGGACGAAACGGCCGTCCAGTGCTGAAAAATAGAAAAAAAATTGAACAATTTTTACAATATTAATAATCTAAAGTATGGCCTCACATCTTTATAAGTTGCTGCAATAGTTTTCTAAAGTTTTTTATGATATTTTAACAAGTCTTCTGGGATTTTCTCCCATTCTTACACGTTCTAATTCCTGAATGTTTTTGGTGACCGACGATTCGAACTTTCAGTTCTTGCCATAGATTTTCAATAGGATTCAATCAGGATTCAGTGAAGGTCATGGCAGAAGTGCAATCTTCTTTTCTTCCTTTTTTTTGAAGTCACACAGTCACTGATTTAGACGTACATTTGGGATCATTATCTTGCTAGTAAGTAAATCGCAGACCTAGAGAAAGATTTTGCACTTATAGTTGTAGATATTTATCAAGAATTTTTGTATAGCCTGCTGATTTCATTATTCCTCTTATTGCAGTGAATTGACCAGTCCCCCTTCAGCTAAAACAATCCCAAAATATCATCGAGTCGCTTCCATGTTTTAATGTTGCCACCCGTATTCTTTGGGAGGATAGTCCCACTCTTCTCGGGACAAATCTTCTGTACATCATTATGTCCCAAAAGATCAATATTTGTTTCATCACCCCACAGTAATTGTTCTCAAAAGCAATTTTCTTTGTCCAAGAACGTTTTGGCAAAATTAGACCGAGCAATAATGTGAACAAGGGTTCGCCGTGGTCGGTTTCATACAACCCATTTCTATTTGAACAACGTTGTATTCTGCG
>OZ038483.1:112292427-112317427 GCA_964036315.1 Acanthosepion esculentum | reverse complement strand
GTCTTAAAATATATATATATATGTTTATATATATACATACATATTTATATATACATATATATACAATTTTTTTTAACATACAACGTGTGTTAGAACGTGCGATACCCTGTCTTCATCAGCCGCCGACCATATATATGCGTGTATATATACATATATATATATATATATATATATATATATATATATATATATATATATATATATATATATATATATATATATATATATATATATATATATATATATATATATACAATGGAATATATATATATATATATACACTCAATGGAATATATATATATATACACTCAATGGAATATATATATATATATATATATATATATAGGAACAAATATAGTCTTCAGATGTGCTATATTTATGGGATAAAGTGCTCAATATCAGAGATAGAGCGTATGTAAATATAAAAATGAATATTTTATATTTATATATATATATATATATATATATGATCTCGGAGACTCTTCGATAGAGCTCTCTAGAGAAAAGGTTTTTTAATAAAAACAGTGGCTGCTGTTACTGTCAATGCATTACACTTCAAGTTCGAATTGAAATCGCTTAGCTATTGGCGTATTTCGTTTCGATCTCGGCATGAAACAATCGGACGTCTCGCCACACTGAAGCGCTGTGATACAGCGAAACACTTTGTCTGTGAATGACTATATATATATTTATATATATATATATATACATATATATATATATTGGCCATACATTTATATATATATATATATATATTTTGGCCATACATTTATATATATATATATATTTTACATTTATATATATATATATATATATGTATATATATATATATATATTCAGTTGTGTGTATATATATATATATATATATATAAATATTTATATATATATATTCAGTTGTATTGATATGAGTTTATGACTCTGGGTTTCACGCTTTTGCGATCATCAGTCAAACTGATTTATTTTTTTAAAGACTACCGTTCGAAATAAGGGATCAGGTGAGTTCAGTTATTAGCTTAATTTTCAGTGTCAAAGGCCTTAATTGCTGAAGGGAAGGACACCCTTCATTAAATTTTAAAATTCAGTTCCTTAATTCCGACATTGTGATGAATGTTTGTGCATTATGATGCAGTCAGCATTGGAAAATAGGAAAGTCAAAACTCTTCTTCGGACAGAATGAATCAGTCTGGTGATAAAAGGATTCAGAGATTCAACACCTTGATTAAAGGTCTTAATTTACTTTTTAGGAAGAAAGAAAGGAAGAAAGAAAGAAAGAAAGAACTGAAGCACAAAGAAATAAAGAATGAATGAACAGAAATTCAAAGAAAGAAAGAAAGAAAGAAAGAAAAGATCTAAAACACAAAGAAAGCAAAAAAGAAAGAAAGAACTAAAGCAAAGAAAGAACTGAAACACAAAGAAAGAAAGAAAGAAAGACAGAAAGAAAGAAAGAAGGAAAAAAAGAAAGACAGAAAGAAAGAAAGAAAGAAAGAAAGAAAGAAAGACAGAAAGAAAGAAAGAAAGAAAGAAAGAACTAAAACACAAAGAAAACAAAAAAGAAAGGAAGAAAGAACTAAAGCAAAGAAAGAAAGAACTGAAACACAAAGAAAGAAAGAAAGAAAGAAAGACAGACAGAAAGAAAGAAAGAAAGAAAGAAAGAACTGAAACACAAAGAAAGAAATAAAGAATGAATGAATGAACAGAAATACAAAGAAAGAAAGAAAGATAGAAAGAAAGATAGAAAGAAAGAAAGAAGGAAGGAACTAATACAGAAAGAAAAAAAGAAAGAAAAAGAACAAGGAAAATAGCCAACAAAATAAACGAGAACAAATAAGAAAACTAGAAAGAAATAAAAGAACATAAAAATAAATATCAAAGAAAAAAGAAGAAAGACAGGATAAGGAATGTATGGTGGGAGGAGGAATGTATGGTGGGAGGAGGAATGTATGGTGGGAGGAGGAATGTATGGTGGGAGGAGGAGGATCGTAAGATGTTTTTGTTTTTCCTTTTGTGAATCCTTTATTCAAGAATAGAAAAACAAAAAATATCGTAGTGAGATTTTTTTTTTCTGTCCATAATGGTCATCCATCTGGCTGGCTGCACATGGGAAGGCGGACGTTTGAAGTTGATGACTGTCCGAGGCCGATTCGGAGATGACAATAGATTCAAGAAAAGCAATTCATCACTGTCCAAAAAAGAGATCGGCGAAAAAAAAAAGAGGCAAAATTAAAACAAACAACAGCTGGAGAACACGAGAGACTGTAGAAAAATCAAGAATTTCTTGGAGATGCGTGAGAGACGTTTGCGTGGGGGCTACATCTCTCAGAGCGAGGGAAGGTTAGGTGACGATTTACAAAAAATATGAATGTGTAATCAAACACAGAGACACACACAATGTATATATGTGTGTGTGTATGTGTGTATGTGTGTGTGTACATATATATATATATATATATATATATATATATATATATATATATATATATATATATATATATATATAAAGTATACTTAGGCATATATGTTTCACAATTAAGCCAGCGATCAGGAGGAAGATGTTTATATGTTTTGACGATTTACAAAAAATATGAATGTGTAGTCAAACACACAAAGACACACATACACACACACACACACTCACACACGCACACAAACACACACACACACACCACATATATATATTAAAACAATGAGAAAGAACAGATCAAGATCGCTTGAAAATGGAACAGTACTAGGGATTTTAAATTAATTCTTTAATTAAATTTCAATTTTTAGTTTCTTTTTTTGAAACATGGTAATTCCTTTGTAGCGACGGGACCATATTTTTAAATTAGTAAAATTATAACATATATATATATATATATATATATATATATATATATATATATATATATGAATTGTACTTATGCATATATGTTTCACAATTAAACCAGCCATGAGAGGAAATATGTGAAGAATGAACATACTAATATAGATGGATGGATGGACAGATAGATAGATAGATAGATAGATAGATATTGTGTAAATTTGTACGCGAGCATGATATGTTTGAGTAAGTTCAAACACAAAGACATGATTTAGGCGGACACTGACAATAGAAATTATACAAGTGTGTATATCTACAGAAGCACGCACACATATTTGTATACTAGCACGCATGCACACACACACGCACACACACACACAGACGCATATATATATATATATATATATATATATATATATATATATATATATATATATATATATATATAACTTCAAAAGACACGCTAACAGCTACTTGTATTTTTTTCACGGAAAAATTCCCCAAACATTTGGCTAGTTTCTGGTACAAAATACATATATATATATATATATATATATATATATATATATATATATATATATATATATATATATATATATATATATATTGCAAGGAAAAGATGTACTTTGTTTCTCATAGGCATTGTGAAATATGAAAATAAAAAATAAGAAATGAAAAGACTTACAAGACAAACCAACATGTTGCGTTCTCAAGCTCATCATGGGAACAGATTAATAATTTATTGCAAAGATACATTTACTCCCACAAACACCCTACATACAATTAAAACATTAAAAATTGAAATGATTAATGGTATGAGGGAAGACCAAAATCAAAACAACGTGAATTTGTGCAGCGAAAAGAAGGGGAAAAAGGGGGGGGTTTAAGCGTATCACCCCAGGGAAGGCTGGAGGCCACTATCACGCATGGGGTTACAGAAGGGATGGAGGAAGAGCAGATAGGAGTGGTAAAGGAGAGGATGTGGAGAAAGAGAAAGACGGAGGGTCGATCAAGGCAAGGGGTTTACAGAAGATTTGGAGCGAGAGCAGATAGGAATGAAAGGATGTGGAGAAGGGAAGTGGATAGATCAAGGCAACTGGAGATGACGATTGAAAGTACTTGTAGAAAAGGTAGAGCGATGCAACATCGCGTCTGTGAGAGAGCGACTGCAGACGAGATGACAGATCAGGGCCAATCACATTGCATATCCGTCTCTGGATCTTATCAAGAACCCTGAGGCAACCAGCAGGGGCCCCAGACCATATATGGCAGCAATACTCCATGCAAGGGCGAATGGTCGATTTATAGACTTGGAGGATGATTCACAGATACTAGAGTCTAATAACGTGAAGTCCAAGGAGACAGTCTTTTTGCTTACAAAGGGGCGGCTCCCTGGACCGGATTTACAGAAACTCCAATGCCCGCAAATGAAAAGGAGAGTGCGAACTAGACAGAACAGAAAACCATTCCGGACTGAAATTCATTGCACAATCCCTTGCAATTTATAAGATGTTCAGTGATAGCTGACCCGGAAATATTGACCAGCTGGCTCTTACGGGCATCCGTATTAAGAACACGTAATAGGACATGCTGCCTAATCCTACAATCCAAGCGTTGGGAAGTCCTTTCTATGTAGTTGCTAACACAACCACAGTTAAATGAATAAATCACCGAAGTAACATGATGGGGAGGAAGAGAATCCTTACGCATAGAGGAAAAGGCAGAACAAGTCGCAAAATGAATCCTTAGTTGAACAGAAAAATAGCACAGTTGAACAGCAGACAAGATCCACTTAGCTATAAGCTCGCCTCGTGAACCAATAAAAGAAAACCGCAGATAAATAGGACATTTCTGAACTAAGTATTGTTTATCCTTTCGAAAACTAATAATCTTATCACGCATGACACTATCAAGAGTATCACTAGGATATCCATTTTTTTAAAAGAGTGCAGCGAATAAAATCGAATTCATCATCCAAATATTGTTCACTACAAATCATCAAGGCCCTGTGAGTTACGGTCTTGATGAGATTAATTTTACGCTTTTTGGGACAAAATGAGTCCCAACGCGTATACAAACCAGAAAACGTTGGTTTGCGAAACACCGAAGTAAGAAACTGAGAAGGGGTCCGATGTACAAGAACATCAAGAAAGGAGAGACACGAATTAGACTCCTTTTCGATGGTAAATTTCAAAGAGGGATGAAGTTGGTTCATAACTGAGAGAAAGGAATCAGCTTCCACTTCACTATTGAAAAGACGAAATGTATCGTCCACATACCGAAGGTACATAGACGGTGCATTGTCATAAGTGAAAAGGGACGACTCATAAAAGCCCACAAAAATGTTGGCCAGAGCGGGACCCAGGGGTGAGCCCATGGCAACCCCATCAATCTGTCTGTACATAAAATTATTAAAGCTGAACTCAACTGACATAGTAGCGAATTGCATAAGCTCAACAAACACATTTTCTGGGATATCCAGAGGTGACAAACAACTTCGATATAACATGTCATAACAAATATCAATAGTTTCCATTACTGGAAAACAAGTAAACAAAGAACATACTTGCCGAACACATAAATTTATTTTTAGAAGGCGTTTCACGTATAACCTGAACAAATGAAAAAGAATCCTTAATAGTATACGAGCTAAAATGCTCAACGATAGGTTGAAGAATGTCTGAAAGAAAACTAGCAACCTTATGTTGAGACGAGTCTAACATGGACCAACTGGGTCGAAGGGGTACATCATCCTTATGAATCTTCAGAAGACCATACAAACTAGGGCGGATAGACCCAAAGGGTCTAATATCATCAGTGGCCTCACGGGATATGAAACCACGTTTAGCCCAAGACAAAAGTTTCTTTTGAAATTTAATTTCCATGGGAATTGTGCGATTATGTGTCTCTACTGGACCAAGAGGAAGAAATTTTGTTGTGTCACCAAGAATGGTTTGCATTTTGGAAACATAATCAGTATGGTCCAGCAAGACATACCAGCACCTTTATCAGGACGGGTAATTACCAAGTTATTATTTGCTTTTAAAGTCCTGACCACAGAACGGTGCTGTTGAGTCCACTAAGACTCAGAAAGGGCTACAGGAGTTATAGCATAGGTATGTGCCAAACTGTTAAGAGTAGCCTTAAGATTGGAAAGTGAGTCAGAAGAGCGAGACACAAGTCTACACAACAGCGAAGATAACACTTCAAATTCGGAAATTTTTTTTTCCTTATCAGAACCCCTAACTGGAACGCAGTAGTCAAGGCCATGGGGAAGTATATTAGACTCTAGCTCAGAAAGCTCATAAGTGGACAAGATAACGATAACTCCTGAAATTGGTTCCACAACATGTCCAAACCGTTTACTAATTAAGTGCTGCAAATTAGATTGTGTGTCACTAGTTAATTTTCTTAAACATTTAGAATGAATGGAGCCAACATAATGAGAGAAGCTAATCCTATCAAAAAATGAAAGGCAAATAAAATATTCTCTACGAAGATTCGATTGTAGGATTAGGCAGCATGTCCCATTACGAGTTCTTGCAATAAATTATTAATCTGTTCCCAGTCGACCCTGATGAGCTTGACAACGAAACCGGTTGGTCTGTCTTGTAAGTGTTTTCATTTCTTATTTTTTTATTTTCATATTTCACAATGTCTATAAGAAATAAATTATATCTTTTCCTTGCAATATTACGTTTTTTACCTCTTACAATTTACTTACATATATATATATATATATATATATATATATGTGTGTGTGTGTGTAAAGATTTCTCCGACAGAGATCAAACCTGTGCCCCCCTTTGTAGGTGAATCCATCGTTTGAACGAAGAACGTCACAATAATCAAGGCTCTATTTCTGCCTAACCTTTTTTTAAGGAAAGCACCTTCCATTTCCACATCATTTGTCTCGAGAGCCCAAATTTGACTGGTTTCTTTTCTGAAACGTAAACAAAGCAATTCCTAAAGACTAAATGGATCTATTCCAACATTTTTGTGACTTCAATCGTTGTTATAGTGGTCACTTCGTATTTGAAATAAAAGCGCATAAAACATTTTGAGTAAGCATCGTATTGTAAGTAAAAACAATATGATTACTTTTTATCTGGTTTTACTCCCAGTAATCACATTGCATATATATATATATATATATATATATATATATATATATATATATATATATATATATATATATATATATAGTCGCCTGACGATTGCACTAGCATGAAACAGACTGTCGCCTCTAAGTGCTGACTTCCATGTCAACTTTTATATTTACACACGCTCTATCTCTGATATTGAGCACTTTATCCCATAAATATAGTACACTTTAAGACTATATTTCTTCATATATATATATATATATATATATTTAAATAAGTTTTTTATAGTACAGAATTTAAGGATAGCTAGGAATAAGCATGGTCTATATGGTATTTTAATGTATATTTTAAAAGCTAAAAATGCAACCGGTTTCGTTCCAGCATTATCAAGTTTATTTCTGGGATATAAAAAATAAACGTGTAAATTTAATTGATATTAATGATAACCAATAGAGGGAAAAATATGAATTTCAAGAAAGCTAGGGTCCATTAACATTCAGACCCAGTAAACATTCCCTCTGTTTGCAGAGGGAAGGCCCACGGGACCTGATATACAAGGACTCTAGAACCTTGAGGTGATATGAGGAGTGGGACATCGATAAAATAGAAAAACGGTCACCACTAAAATCAAAGACACAATTCCTACTATTTACTCTGCAATTGATTGATCCAGAAGTATTAATTAGTTGACTTTCCCTGGCATCCGGATTCAAAATCCTGGTGAGGAGGGGGGTAAGTGTTGCTTTATTGTCAGATCCAAACGTTGAGACGTCCTCCCTATGTAGTCGGGTCCACAACTACACTTATATTTATAAATCTATATATATATATAGGGGGTCCTCGGCACGAGTTTGCCTTACGCTTGGTAGCCATGATGATGGGTAAAAAGTTCCAAAACAAACGACATAAATGAAAGATAGCAAATACAGGACAATCCAATATGGCGTACAGTCGGTGAAGGAGTAAGGCCGTCTTTCTCATATAGCACCGCGTGACGATGTATTTTATTATGGGAAATGAGGCCGTAACCACAAAACGCCGTACGAGGGCCTTCTGTACATATATAAATAAAAATACATATTCTCCGTCACCGTTAGCATGATTCGGAGTTTCATGCAAAACGCAATCTTCAGGTGCAAACTGAGGATCTGAAGACTGCGTTTTTCACTGTTTTACTAACAGCAGCACTTTGTGTGCAATTCATATTTTATATATAAATAAAGCATAATATAGTTTCTTTTTTTAATCCACAATACAACCAAAAACGTTTGCGGTTTCTATCTTCTTTTTAATATACACACTTTTCTCTCATTGGAACTGCTACAACCCCTTCCCTCTCTCTCTCTCTCTCTCTCTCTCTCTCTATATATATATATATATATATATATATATATATATATATATATATATATATATATATATATATATATAAGTGAACATAGAAGTTAACACTTAGAGGCGACAGTCTGTTTCATGCTAGATGCAATCGTCAGGCAACTAGTGCTGTTATTTTTCTCGGCTATCCAAAAAGAGAAAATATACAGTGTAACAAATAAATAAGAACAAGTATAATAAATTGATCTAAATACATCCAAATATATAAATAAACTAACAACCGATACCGATAAACTAGCCGTTTAGAAAAAAAACAAATAAAGATAATCAATCCAAATAAATAAATTAAAAACAGTTCCCACCAAATTAATAGTCAGAACAAACCACAACTATCAACTCCCAAATTCAACAAATAGCTTTATCTTCATAAGCAAAAACATCAAACAAAAACAAAACTATTAAATAAGCTATATAAACAAATTTGTATTACGTTAATAAAAACACCGACCAATATAAAAAAAATAATAAATAATAAATAAATAAATATATAAAATAAAAAATTAAAATTAAAATGAATAAAAACAAGCAAAACAATTTGACCCAAATAAATAAACAAATAAACGACTTGCGGTAAAATAACGGCCATAATAGACTACACACAATAAGCTATATAAACAAATTTTACTACGTTCATAAAAAACACCGTTCAAAATAAAATAAATAAATATATAAGATAAAAAATAAAAATAAAATTAAATAAAAACAAGCAAAATAATTTGACACAAATAAATAAATAAACAAATAAACGACTTCCGGTAAAAATAACAGCCAAAATAGACTACTCACAATGCACCACTGACCCGTATATATAAATAGCCGAGAAAAAAAATAACAGCACTAGTTGCCTGACGATTGCATCTAGCATGAAACAGACTGTCGCCTCTAAGTGTTGACTTCTATGTTCACTTTTTTATTTACACACGCTCTATCTCTGATATTGAGCACTTTATCCCATGAATATACCACATTTTAAGACTATAATTCTTCATATATATATATATATATATATATATATATATATATATATATATATATATATATATATATATATATATCTGTCTGTCTGTCTGTCTGTCTCTCTCTCTCTGTCTCTCTCTCTCTCTCTCTCTCTCTCTATATATATATATATATATAAATTTAGAACACTTTAAGACTATATTTCTTCATATATATATATATATATATATATATATATATATATATGTATAGGGAGAGGGAGAGAGAGAGTGGAGGAAGGGGTTATAGCATATATATATATATATATATATATATATATATATATATATATATATATATATATATATATATATATATAGCTCAATTAGATCTTATTTAAATATTCATGGAGGTCTACCGGACAATATTCGTAACATGATTGTGGACAACACTAATATAATAGCATCATCTACATGCAAAAAAAAAGGCTAAAATAATGGAAGCCTTATTAATAAAAACAAAAAAAACGAGACTTAATAATATTAACTTTGAACATGAACACGATATCTTGACCGTGTTTTGAAAAATGAAAACATTTTATAAAACATACATGCAACAAACTATTTCTTATTTAACAGTTAAAATATTTAATCCTTGAAAATGGCTAAATGTATAGCCGAAAGCGCTCGGAAAAAAGAACATTTGGACAGTTTTTATATAATGTATGATCTGAAAAGAAAAAACTATTAGATCGCATGAGAAATTGTATAAAAAAAACTAAATAAATCACCTTGTCTGTCGCATTCAATGAAATGTGCATGAAAGAAGGATTGCTGACTAAATACACAAAATAAATACAAATTTTAAAAATATTTTTTTTTTATACTTGTAATTTTTTCTTTTCCCTATCTTCGTTTTTTATTATTAATACTTTTTCCCTTTTTTTTTTCGTTTTCCAGATATATCTGTCTAGAGGGATTTTGGTTCTATTTCTTAAAAACTTTCAGTCATTAAATAAATTATAACCGATATGGGCTTTTAAGGATTTTTCTTAATTTATCATTATATATTGCTCCGCAACGTACATTGAGCTCTCATTGTATTAAAGTTCGCCTTGGAATAATGCCTACCAATATATATATATATATATATATATATATATATATATATATATATATATATATATATATATATATATATATATGCATGTTTGTAAACAGTGACTATTAAAGCTAATATAGCATGACTCTTCGGCAGAATTGAGTCACTGTCAGTCACTGTGTGTTTATCCAAATCTAAAAATAAACACGCTAAAATTCACCTTCATCGCTGCCGTGCGCCGACGGCTTAGTGGTAGAAGTTCCGACTGACGCCAATTCAGTCAGGTTTCAATCCTAGTTAGAGGCAACCGGACGTCTAGCCACACTGATGAGCTGTGAAACAGCGAAACAGTCTGTCTGTGGATGACAAAAATATGTATATATATATATATATATATGCAGTATCTATTCATTGTGCCATATCCCAGGTTTTGACTACTTATTTTTAATAGGACCCTCTCGTAAAGTTTTTTAGTATCCTTATTAAAGGCAGAAAGAAAATTACCGTGTTGATGTATATTCCTTTTATTTCGAGTATTTCGACATTAGCACAATGGCGTCATGAGGGTTCTGTTTTTTCCAAGACAAAAAATTGTTGTGTTCATCATTTTTCTAAGAGAGAATTGTTGTGTTGATCTGAAAATTAA
Source organism: Acanthosepion esculentum (assembly GCA_964036315.1). NCBI lineage: Eukaryota > Metazoa > Mollusca > Cephalopoda > Sepiida > Sepiidae > Acanthosepion > Acanthosepion esculentum. Next base: position 112,306,443 of record OZ038483.1, on the reverse strand, counting down.
ATTCTTACGTTACACAAATGTTTTAAAATGGTTACAGTACAGAGTTAAATGTATCTAGGTTTTAACAAATAGTTTTCAATATTTTTTCTTTTTTTTAAAAAAAATATTTAGACATTCCAAAAACTTATTTACATCCCTTGAACTTATGCACGTGCGTCTAAATGATAACATTTTTAAAAATGTTCTGTACATAACCTTAGCGTATTTCACTTCACACGTAAAAACTTAATTTAAGAAAAAAAAAGTGGAAATTTTTTCGTGTGATGCGTTTCGTCCTTTATGACATCATCGGACTAAATTTGTGTTTACAGTAATGCGACTACGCATGCGCACGAAAGAGAGACGATGTGAATTTTAAATATAACGCCTTTTTTTAATGTGTTTTTAATTTGTTTTGTTGGATCTAGCCGATTTCATTTAGATTCTTTTTCTATAAAAAAAAATCGTCTTTAAATTTAAAATTCTCAGAGTCTCTCTTTTGTTTGTGCGCATGTGTAATCGCATCAACGTTAGCTTAGTCTGTGGAAGTCCGAAATGACGACATTCCTCAGAAGGAAACTCTTTCTACTTTGTCATACTTGGGTTAGAAAAAAACTATGGCACCTTGCTTGACGAATTTCATTTTAACATCAAGAAACTGATAGGAGAACTAGAAAGGTTCAGTGTAAAAATTAGTCACTATATGTCTATATTATTCAATGAAATATGTTGGAATGAAGATATGCTGCCTATATATATATATATATATATATATATATATATATATATATAGAGAGAGAGAGAGAGAGAGAGAGAGAGAGATATAGATATAGATATATAGATAGATAGATATTACAAAGAGTTAATCATACCCTGAATCAATTAGCAATATTAATGCAATTATTGGTGAAATCCCTTTGCTAGTAGACATAATTATAAGCATTATACTACTAATTATCTACTGAATGTAGAGATCCCTATGTATAAAATGGATATGGTGTATATATATGGTGTTTATAGATAGGGATCTCATCATTCAGTGGATTATTAGTAGTATAATGCTTATAATTATGTCTACTAGCGAAGGGATTTCGCCAATAATTGCATTAATATTGCTAATTGATTCAAGGTATGATTAACTCTTTGTAATATAAAATTATATGCTGCCTATTTTATTATGTTCATATATATATATATATACATATATATATATATGCTTTTCGTCTGACTGAAACATTGAAATGGATAAATTCTGTATTAGTTTTAAGACAAGTTGATTTTTTTAGCTTTCACTGTTAAATTCTACTTCCAGCCCCCCACTCCGTATCTGTACATACACGAAGTCATTCCACACTGGAAATGATAAGACAGACGACCGATATCTTCGTCTGCCGAAATAGCTATTTCTCATATGAGGTAATTTTCGATTTCATTGTTTATTAATTATATTGCTCTGTAATAATAAGTACATTGAGCTCTTTTTGTGGATGGGTTTTAATATTTTATATAAATAGGATCCACTTGGATAATATACCAATGGATTTATTACCTTTACTATACTTTGTTTAAAGCTTATCACCCCAAGCAAGGCGGGAGTGCCAATAGAACGCAAGGGTTTACAGAGAGTGGGAGCAAGAGTTAAGTAGCGTGATGGAGGAGAGGATGAAGAGAAGGACGGGGAATAGATCAGGGTATCTGGAGATGTCGATTGACATTGCATTTGAATAGTTGGAGATTATAGCAATCAGGGAAGCCAGTAAGTGGAAGGAAGTTCCGCAGACGGGAAGTGCGAGACAGGAAGCTCATTGGCGTAAAAGAGACGGCTACATTTAACCGTTTCGACAGTGAACGGGTGGGACTGAGATGCCAAGCTAGTCGCACGTTTAAATTCATGCAGTTTGGGAACTAACGGAAGTAGCTCGTCGGAGTAGTTACCGTGAAAGTATTTGTAGAAAAGAGGGAGGCGACGGTACGTCTGTGAGAGAGCGACTGTAAACGAGATGCCCGATCAGGGCCAACCACATTGCTTATCCGCATCTGGATTTTGTATTAAATGGAATTTTATCCGAAATTATATTTTATTACGATAAACGTATCATTTTTAATAGGCATACGTATTTGAGTTGCTATCCTTCTTTTGTTTGTCTAATAATACTGAATTCTTGTAAGTTCAAACAAGGAAATAACGCTATGGGGACATGCAGAAAAAGTATCTCATGTTTACAGTCAAGAAGAGATAGTGATTTTCCAAGCGTAGCTTCGATGCGGCACGAGGCCGAAAGTATGGGGCACCCAGTGAGGATCGAACTCATTACTCAGTCGTAAACCTTCTAGCGAAACGAGCTTGCTAACCATTACACCGCCTCAAGGTGCCCCAGTCAAGGAGAGATAACTGACTGGCAAGTGTGAATTTGGTTAGCAAAGTCTCCTCCTGGAGAAATACCACTGGAAGATGAACCCAGACATGGGGAGGTTCATCGGAGAGCGATGGCAATCCACAGCAATCAGTTATATACACGATACACGATTAGGCGATCATGTATTTAAACATACATGACTGACGATGCAGATTTTCTTTCTGCGGCAAACCAGTTGTCATCCAACACACCCCACCCCCCGCTATGATGACACAATTCGGCATACAGAAAAATGATAGAATGAAAATAAAAATCGGCATTCGGTTCTTTCACGTTGCTTAGATATCCATCCGTTGTTCTGGGAATTATAATAAAAACTACATCTGGCAGCAATCCCACTGATCGGGAGATTGGAGGTTTTGAGGAGCAGGGAACCACCTCTTCATTGCTACTGTACCCAGGTCCGCTCTGAGCCGAGGTGGCAGCACCTGTTAGGGTCCCAGCTATGGGCAAATACTCAACCCCCACCAAACAAAAAATCGACAGTACATTTTTATAATAAAATAGCCAACACTGCATTTTTATATCAAAATGACAATCAAAGCAAAAAAATGAGAAAATAGATTTTTAAAGTAAAATAACCAACAATACATTTTATCATCTACACACTATATATCTAGAAAACATATCATTACCCTGAGAGTATAAAATTATGTACAAGGTATCTGTAGTTAAAAGAAATCACTGCTGCACACGTTAAACGTTGAAGACAGACTAGTAACAGATGTACACGAATGACAAATGTTACCTAGTCTATATGGCAACACAGCGCCTTCTATCGTCATTTTTTTTTAAAGTTAACAACTCAAAAACGAAGTATTTGCGGGCATATGTTTATATGGACTTTTGTCCTTGTTTTGGAGTCAGGAACCCGCCCCCAAAGTTTGTAAAGAGTATTTTTGATACACCCTGTATGCGTGTGTGCGTGTGCCTGTCTATCTATCTATCTATCTTGATCTCTCTTTCTCGATATATATATATATATATATATATATATATATATATATATATATATATATATATATATATATATACATATATATATATATATATATATATTTAAAACGTGCATTCAGTTATATAGATATATGTTTGTTTTTGGTGTATTTTTGTAAATGTCAACCATATGTTCAAGATTAATTTTCATTTCCAATGCAAAGACACACACACACGCATTTTCTTTCTCTCTCTGTTTCATATATATATGTGTGTGTGTGTGTGTGTGCGCGCACGCGCGTCTATATGTGTGTGTGTGTGTGTGTGTGTGTGTGTGTGTGTGCGTCTATATGTGTGTGCGTGCGCGCGCGTGCGTCTGTGTGTGTGTATGTGTGGATTATTGTTGCCTTGGCCCAGGCTGTAGCTGTAATAAGACACCGCTTATCCTCGCATTCTGGACGCTTCACAACTTTCGCTGATGGACAGAATCGAGAATTGAATGCGACTCTACGGACCATGCTGCATTTTCCAGAAACTGACAATAACAGACATTCATTGGTAGAACGCAGGGGACGGGCTGCAGAAAGGGTCGGCATTTTGGCTTGTCTATAAATCAGAAATGGCACCAAATCACAAGAAAAAAAGAAAGAGGTGGACAGGCCTAAGTTCGGCCGATTCTTTCCGTTGTTGATTCAAAGTTTTTTAAAAAAAAACACAAACTAGAAAAAATAGTGAGGGAAAGAAAGAAAGAAAGAAAGAAAGAAAGAAAGAAAGAAAGAAAGAAAGAAAGAAAGAAGAAAAAAAAAAAAAAGGAAAGAAAGAAAAACAAATATCCCCTCAAACGGCCCGCCCATTCTAAACCTAAATCGACTGGATTCTAAACCGAGCGGGAATATTTTGTAGATTTACAAATATTGATAGTGAGTAACCGAATTTATGGTAGAAGCCAACAATTAGACGCGCTGGGTTAGCCGTGTGGGGGTAACTTGAGAAAAAAACTCTGCCGTTTTTTGTTTATTTTTATTTTAATCTATTTTTATTTTATTTTGATTGATAGGAATGCATGACAAAAGCCAAAAATACAGGGATTTGTTACAAACCCAATTATATCCACTTTTTATAAGATTTCTTCTTTCTTTTATAGATTAGTTTCTTTTTTACCTGTTACTTTTATGTCTTTCACGCAGTCGGCCATCTTGTGTCTCGAATGAGCAATCCGGCCGCAAAAAAATAAAAAATAAATAAATCCAATTTCTACTAAAATCTCAAGAACAACAGTTGGTCTGGTTGTGGCCCTCCTTATCCTCCACAAGAATTGTCCAGAAATTATAAAAAGAAAACATTTCTTTATTCAATAACAACTTCTTTAATTTTATTTATTTCATTTACATTCGGTTTAATGTTCTTATCTTCACTGTTACAATTCGAACGTTTCGGCAATTGTCCCCTTCGGCCTTCTTCAGGTGTCTGTCGAGCCGGGTAAATGAAACCTGTAGGGCCATACTTTTTCAGGCCTTGTGGACTGGTGCTACAGAATCTCAAACATGGACCTGTTCCAAATAACAAAAACAGCGTCACTCGTGTACGTTCACCGGCCAAACTGGAATGCACATGTAACACGAAGAGAAAATAACGACATAATCAAGATGCAGACGTTCCACATTAATTCGAACAAAACTCTCGGAAGGAGGCTCTTATACAATCAATGGCGACCAGGCGGAAGAGCCCAAACTGCCGTACTGCATAACCCATAGCTGGAAGATTCATGGATTCAAACGCTTCCCAATGATATTAATGTGAAAAGGAATATGGCGAAATTTGACTGGAATGCGAATCGGCCCTCCGATTTCTCGTTCCGATCCGCATTACACCGCCCGCACATCCACCATTTATCCAAGCACCACCTTTTATTCAATAACCCGAATATATTGATTAAAAGAAGTGAATTAATGGTCACATGTAAGCATAAAAATAAATATCTATTAAAAAAGTTTGAACCAGATTGATTTCGGCAATTGCCATCACCTCTCATATATACTTTATATATATATTTATATATGTACGTCACAGATTCGCTAAAAATGAGTATAACTTGATGAAATTATGCCTCAAACGTTCGAAACCTTTATAATATTATTGAGAGGAAAAAAAACAAAGGATTTTTTTATTACTAAATTGTAATTTTTATCCTATTTAGTACGTTCGAACGTTTCGTTAAAAATCTTCTTTTTAGTCTGGCACCAGCGAGCAGACCAAATATTAGTATAGGAAATTTTGGAATCTTTTTTTAGGTGAAAAATACGTTATTTTGGAAATTCTTATAAAAATGATATAATTGTCGGATTTTAATGAAGTTTGCATGACTTATTCCCAAATTAATTAAATCATTTTAGAAAGGTTTCTTTTTAGAAAGTCTTAAGAAAAATATTATTTTTTTTTTACAGCTGTTATCCACCACTTATTTCATTTTATGAAATATCGAGAAAATAATTTTTGTTCACTTTTTTTTTTTAAGCGTATCACCCCAAGCAAGGCTGGAGGCCACTATCATGCAAGGGATTATAGAAGGGTTGGAGGAAGAGCAGATAGGAGTGGTAAAGGAGAGGATGTGGAGAAAGAGAAAGACAGTGGGTCGATCAAGGCAAGGGGGTTACAGAAGATTTGGAGCGAGAGCAGATAGGAATGAAAGATGAGAGGATGTGGAGAAGGGAAGTGGATAGATCAAGGCAACTGGAGATGTCGATATTAGTTAGACGCAGAACTTAATCATCAATTCTCTTTGCAAAACAGAAACCACAGTTACCGAAGATCTGCTCTGAAATATAAAAAAAAAAGTCAATAAAACGAAGATATTATTTAATTAGAAAAGATTTCAATTGTTTTTATGAATAAGATACATGATGGGTAAATTGTTTTAAGAAAAAAATTCAATGAAGTTGTTTTCATTTTTTAAAATTTGAATTAGAACAGTTATAAAGTTTTAAATCTTGTTCTGGTTAGATGATATTAAGTAAAAGCTATATTGACTAATCAGAAATGGAAAAGCTTACTACAATTCAGCAACCACCAATATTTTAAAAAGAATCTTTAATGAAATATTTCGAACTTATTCACAAATGAATTAAATTATTTTAGAAATACTTCTTTTTCAGAAAATCTTGGTAAATCTTTTTTATACATCTGTTAACCAACACTTATTTTTATACATCTCTTAATCAACACTTATTTAATTTTATGAAATTTTGAGAAATTAATTTTTCTTCTACTTAATTTTTATATTAATTATACCCAGAACTCTTCGGAAAATTTAAACCATCAAATTCTTTTTTATGTAAAACGATGCTAATTTACCGAAGATCGGCTCTGATTCATAATATAAAACTGCAATAAAATTAAGATATTATTTAATTGTAAAAGCTTTTAATTGCTTTTATGAATAAGATATATTATGAACACTATTGTCTTAAGAGAATTTCGATCCATAATGAATTTTTACAAGAATTATTTACATTTTTCTTATTAGAATAATTTATAAAGTTTTTAATTTCTGTATTAATTTGTACCGATTAGGTGAAATTGTTATAAATTAAAAACTATATTTACTAATTATAAATGGAAAAGCTTAATACTATTCAGTGCTTGTCCAATACTTTAAAAATAATTTAGAATTTTTTTGCGTTCCAATTTTTGTAAATACGGTCGTCCATACATGACATTATCAGAAAATAAGAGTGATAACTATAGTAAATTTAAAGTAAAAGTACCTAAAATTCAATAAAAGATTAGGTTATGGAGAATATTTTCCTAAATATTTAAGATTACTGGGTAGTTAAAAATTATATAAAAGAGACGCTCACGTTATATTCATCAAATAACTTTTACAGATATGTCCCTCTTAGAAAAAAATTAGTTAAACTTTCGGTTGTCAATCAAGCTGTCAACACTTTAAATAATCACCTACCACAGTGTTCAAATGCATTTCTGCCATATTTTAAAGTAGTATTTGTTTCATATCAGATTCATATCAACAATCCGAGACTAGACGCAGATATATATCCGTTTGTTATTGCGTATGTATGTGTGCTCGAACAAATGCATATATATCTGCGCCTGGTCTCGCATTGTTTATGTGTGTGTGTGTTTGTGTGAAATATAATGGCGTACAACTGTATGTATTTATGTATCTGCGTGCGTACGAGTGTCATCCCAAAACGGACACAGAGGAGAATGCCGCCACACCAAACATAATCAAACACAAACTAATATAAATAGATTCAAATTTTAAAAAAATAAATCAGTTTGTCTGATGATGTCTGATAAGTACTGCGCATATATAATATATATATAAATTATATTATATTATATATATATATATATATATATATATATATATATATATATATATATATATATATATATATATGTTTATATAAAGGGTGTCCATTATAACCTTATTTGCATTTGCGATAGAAATAATTTGTAAAAAATGTTATAAAGTTTAATGTACCTAGTTTTAAGTATAGCTAAAATAACTAATGTGATTCCAGGCATTACTGTAAATCTGTTGGCAAATGTTTTCCGTGAACTGCAAAATCGTATTACCCTTTGTATTGCTAATGATGGAGGACATGTGGAAACTTAAATAAAATTTCAATAAAACCTTTAAAAAAAATATAGATTTACTTCTTTCTAATCCATTTTGCAAATTATATGGACTGTATGGACACCCTGTATATATAATAGCTGGCGAGTATACCCGTCTACTAGGGCGGTTAGCCAACCCCTATTGAAGGAGCTCACTCAGGCACATTTGGGTTTGCACAACACCCACTGAGCCCAACTGTGGTTTATACTGCAACTAAGCGTAGAAGAGGGCGTATTATCCAGCATGATCAACAATTTGATCAAGGCCAGCACGTCAACGGACTATTGACGACCCTCAAGAGTTCCGTCAACCCAATTTCAATCACAATTCTTGGGTCAACCCGTGGCATGGTTTTCAGACACTTTCCATATATATATATATATATATATATATATATATATATATATATATATATATATATATATTCGACTCTCCAGTCGTATTCGACGTATGAGGGCCAAGCAGGTCAGTTCCTAGGAACCGACAGCCAGACACCAGCACATGGGATTTGATTATAGTGGTGAAGGTGTTTTGTGCAGAACCATCCACACGTTTTGAAGGGCCGAATACAGAGACCTGGTGCACTACGTGCCACAATGTCCCCAAACGACCCTCCGCAGGTTTTGAAATCTGAATTGTCCTTCTAGACCAGTTGCCACCCAAGGCTATAGAACCCAGTCCATCCTCCTATTTACCGATAGCTAGAAGAAGAAGAAGAGGATTCCCGCTTTTCCCAAGGGTTATTAGCACGTAAGTGAATGTAATGGATTCGACTGGAATTCGAACTCGGCTCTCCGATTCCTTAATCCGAGCATCTATCCTCATTTATTTTTAAATAAATTAAAAAATATGTCGAATTTAAACCTTTTCCTAAAAAAATTGTCTTTGTTTTCGTTTAAACGCGGGTAAAAAAGAATGCTATCTTGTATTCTATGAATGTTTCTCAACCAAAAAAAAAACTCCTTTGTCCTCATTGGTTAACAAATGTTTTTTTTTTCTTTTTTTCGAAGCTCGCATATTGTGACAACGACGGCTTCTAAGCAAAATATGTAAACTTTTCAAGTTATCCCATCCACGATCGCATCTCATCTTGAATCGCCAGACTTAACTGTCGTCAGTCGGTGACTAGAAAAAAAAAAAAGCTTGTTAGTTTTCCAAAAGATCGGCCATCTAACCTTGAATTTAGGGTACGCTGCCCCCGGGTTGAATGTTATGAACGCCCAAAACAGATACAGAAGGCTGTTTCGCGCGTCCCAGATAGAAAATCTACAAATAACTTATATGAGCTTCTTAGAGCGAAAAAAAAAAAAAGGCATGATGCACCAATTTGAATGTCAGTTCAACGCGAGAATTTGTTTCAGCTCCTGTTCTTATGCGAAGTGTTAGCGAGGTGAGACGAGCCCGAACTTCGTTTCGGCGTCGGCAATAAGAACTGAGGGGCAAGGACGATGATTGACGCCGGAGACATGTTGCAGACAGGTGGCGAAGTGGATAAGTGGGCTGCGAGTAAATGAAGGTATTTAGGCCGACTGCTGTTTGTGTGCTGTGGCATTGTTTAAAATGTGTCAACGAAAAATAGCTGCATGTGTAGAAACTTGATTTAACATTTTATTTAAATGCCATTTTCACATTTATTTCTTTATAAATTGGTAAATGCTTTAGAAAGTTATAAATACAAAATTATTCTTGACAATAAACAATCTAATAAATAAATAGTGTTTAATATTTTTGTTGTAAATTCTTAAGAACAAAAAATGGATGCTAGTATATCTAGCGTCCATTTTTTACTATAGTATATCGACCATTCATGTTCTACTTTGGCATGATATCTGCCAACTTTTTGTAAGTATGAAATATGTTAGGATTAGGGTTAGAGGTTAGGGTTAGGGTTAAGGGTTAGAGGTTAGGGTTGACTGTGTTTTGAAAAATGAAAACATTTTGTAAAACATAGATACAACAAACTATTTCTTATTTAACAGTTAAAATATTTAATCCTTGAAAATGGCTAAATGTATAGCCGAAAGCATAAAAGAACATTCGGACAGTTTTTACATAATTTATCATCTGAAAAGAAAAAAAATACTAGATCGCATGAGAAATTGTATAAAAAAACTAAATAAAAGCACCTTGTCTGTCGTATTCAACGAAATGTGCATGAAAGAAGGATTACTGCCGAAATACACAAAATTATATATATATATATATATATATATATATATATATATATATATATATATATATATATATATATATATATATATATATATATATATATATATATATAGGGATTAATGGATTCTCTATCCGACTTTACGCCTTACTACTTCAAACATTGTGAATTATGTCTACCGGTCTGCACATTCGAGAAACGAATTTAAAAAAAAAAATGGCTCTCCGATAGGGTTCGAACATGCGCCCTCCTTTTTCGAAGAAACCACTTAATGATCCGGCTTATTTTAGACCACTGTGTCACAGAAAACGCCTGTTATCATTTTTCACCCAACCGACGGACTAAACACGCAACCCTATCTCTATTTCCATGACAAATGTTCAGACTAGCTAACTTTCTTAGTATCACCATTTCAGACCACAGCTCTCACACACTACGCCACGTACGATGAAATGAATATTCCCTACCATTCCCTCGCATTCCGTTCCTATTCCATTGCTAAGGAGGAAGTTCCATTTTGACAGCCTCTTCCCAAGTGACGCAGCCTTTTGGAAAAGCCTCCGAGGGGACGTTAACCAATCACTACAATCTTAACCTCTTCAAGCAAACCGCTATCTATCTTATAAATCTGTATTTTTACTGCCTCCTCATACGACCACACAACAGCCTAATTCCGTATCCCCTTCCTTAAATGGCTCTTGGGCCTTGTATTCGGTGAACAACCGTTTTTTTTTAAAGAAAGTTTCATCTCCTGAAATCATGCCTGACCCCAAGGTTATTACCCAATGAGATTTTTGTTGGCGACACAGCTGCTATTAATTTTTTCCTTTTTTTATTTCTTTACTTATTTACTGCGGCATATGTATGAAATTATTCCTGGAAATTGTGGTCTAGATTTTACGAGGTTGTTACTCATCTGAAATTGGTTTTGATTTAAAGACCTCTTGGGATTAATTCTTTGTGCCTTGTCGCCGAACGAGTTATTAAAAAAATGTCTCGCGTCCCCTTGCCTTGGAGGCAAATAGTTGGAGTAGACCAACACGATACCCCCTTCACTGTCGTTACACAAGTGCCATGTTGGTGAAGATAATTATCATGAAATCAAAGCATACAGTTTCAGCTCATTCCTTTGCCGACATTCCTGCAGGTAGATGACGCAAGTTAATTTTTGCTAAATAAAAAAAGAAAAAAATACAATTGGGTGGATACCATGACTGATCAAAAAAGTTTGAGCTATTTAAGTTTGAAAACAGTCATCATTATTATTATTATTATTATTATTATTATTATTATTATTATTATTATTATTATTTATTTCCTTTGATATCTGCCGTTTACACATTACTTTCCGGGTCCCGCCCAGGGACCTAAGGTTAGAAATGGTATCATGACACTTTCCACTGACAAAAAAAAATATTACATCGATAAAGCCCTTCGTAAAGTGTGGGCTCTACTTGTCAGAATAATCTTTTGTATCTCTTTGAGGCATGGACTTCCAAGAATCCCTTCAATTAGTCTACTGGAATCTTTTCCAACCAATACGAGGGTTTCCAACTACAACAGGGATTGTTGATGTTGCCATGTGCAACAGTTTGAGATTTCTATTTCAAGGTCCTTGTATTTTGATAGCTTTTCGAATATCTTTAAAGATGTGCAAGCACTGCCATATCAATAAGGAGGCATTTTTTTTGTCGCCTTTAATAACAATGTCTGGGCCGTTGGCTTTGATTGTTCTGTCAGTGTGTATTGTGTAGTACAATAGGATTGTAATAGGTCCTATCTTCGTAACCGAGTATGGGTGGTGTTTCAGTTTCCTTCCCGTAGAAGTTGCAAATTTTCCAGTGCAGATATTAGCCCACTCTGTCATGCCGGGTTTCATATTCAGTTGACACCAATATCGTGCAACCTGATACAAGATGATAGTATTATTATTGTATCCTTGGTTCGGGGGACACGATTCTGTAAGCATTTCACAGTTCAGGGGATAGGTAAATATTGGTCGTTTAAAAGGGAGTCTGCAAGCATTTCATTGGTTCAGGGGTTAGGTAAATAGTGGTAGTTTATAAAGGATACTGTAACGATTTCCTCGATTCAGAGGATAGGTAAACATTGGCTATTTAAAGCAATCTGTAAACATTTCTTTGGTGCAGGGGGTATGTAAATATTGGTGGTTCATTATCGAGTATGTAAGCATGTCCTTCGTTCAGGAGTAGGTAAATAGTGGTAGTTTATAAAGGAGTCTGTATACATTTCTGTAGTTCAAGGGATAGGTAAATGTTAATGGTTTATAACCGCGTCTGTAAGCATGTCCTTCGTTCAGGGTATAGATAAATATTGATCGTTTATTTCCGTTTATTTTCTTTGGTTTAGTGGATCGGTAAATATAGATCGTTTATATTTCACTTTGTGAGTTAGAATTTACTTGGTTTTGGGATAGGTAAATATTGGTATTTTATATTTCAATCTATCAACATTTAGTTGGCTTGGGAATAGATAAATCAATCATTTATGTGCCATGCGTGATACACCCGTAGACAATCATGTATCTTTCGATACATGACTGACGAGGCAGATTTTTTTTCCCCCGCAGTAGGTTGCTATTTCTTTCGGTGGTAGACCTGTTACCATCCAAGTCTATAGAACCTGGTCTATTTACACACAGCTGGATTTTTGCACGTAAGTGAATGTAATGGATTCGACTGGAATTCGAACTCGGCTCTCCGATTCCTCAATCCGAGCCGCTATCCATTACTCCATCGTGCCTCCTATATAAATAGTTGTTTTCCAAACTCCTCAAATGTTTCTACGTATTTCCGTGTTCTTTTTGTTTAATTAAAGATTTCTGCCTGATATTCTTTTATAAATCATCTACATTCAGAAGGGTGTCGGTCAAGGCTCGTTCCAACTTCCTATTTTTTGTTGCTCTAGGTAATTATTATCTCTTTACCATTCCTCTCTGTCGTTGTTCTGACATGCATTCATTCCGGCACGTTAAGTTGCTTACTTGCTGTTGACACCCGTTTTTGTTTCCATTATGCCTTCTGGGTGTTACATTTTATAAGCCTACTTTCCTCGCTATGTTTCCTAGAAATTTCACAACTCTCCTTCTGATTGTTATCATCTTCATTTGTTGGACTTAGGTAGATTTTTTCTTCTTCTTCTTTGTGAGCGTGTGTGAGGTGGACTGTCAGCGCGCACGTGATTGTGCACATGAGTTTCAAATAACTTTCGTTTAATAATATCGACATTTTGTCGCTGAATTTTTTATTAACTTTTTTAAATTTCCGAATTGTTTTATACAATCGGTAAATTGTATAAAATTTATCAACGTCCATATTTATTTTTATTTGATTTGATTTTTTCCCCACTAATTTGAAATTTTTTCTGCATTTCTTTTCAAGGATTCCATTTTCTTTTGATGTGCTTGTGTAACTGTTTTTAGCTAATTCTTGTCGTCCCACGTTTGATTTAAACAATTTCATGTTACTCAAAGTAACGAAGCTCATTGAACGTCCTATTCTAAACTGGATTTTTTTTATATGTGTGCATTAATTTTTAAATTTTAAAATAAAAATAATTATGACCTTCAGTAGATGTATTGATTGCATAAAAAAACTAACTCGGAAATTTGAAAACTTTAAAAAGAGATTGGACAGAAAGAACTTGTTGATAAATGTTCAACCAAACCTGTTTAAAAGAATGCTTGCTATCAAAATACACATTATATTTACACACACACACACACGCACACACGCACACACACACACACACACATATATATATATATATATATATATATATATATATATATATATATATATATATATATATATATATGAAGAAATATAGCTTTAAGGTGTGCTATATTT
>OZ038483.1:112224927-112287427 GCA_964036315.1 Acanthosepion esculentum | reverse complement strand
GTTGCTTGAAGTAGCTGCTAGTCGTTACTGTTCTTTTTAGTTTTGTAGTAGCAATGGTGATACTAATAACGGCATGAGTAGTGGTATTGCAGTCACTATACAGATTGGGACGACAGTGCGAATATCTAGTGCTAATTGTAATAGTAGTATTCGATATCGGGATTACGAAAAATAATATTATAATAGAAATCATTAGGTACAATTATATATATATATATATATATATATATATATATATATATATATGTATATATATATGTGTGTGTGTGTGTGTGTGTGTGTGTGTGTCGTAGTCGGAATCATTGAGTCAATGATCCTTTCCATAGCTCCATAGCATTTGCTTCGCCAGGGCTACATACAGTTTGGAATTCAGTTTTCATTCGACTAGACTGGTTGCCAGCCAAGGCTATAGAATCTAGTATATCCTGCCATTTACTCATAGCTGGAGGGGGAGAGTTGATTTGAAAACATTCCCAAGAATATTTTCCAGCTATTTAGTTTTCCTTCTCCTAGACTGGTTGCCACCCAGGGCTATAAGACTTTTGCGACGTACGGTGGTCGTTAGTAATTAGTAATTAAGTATAACTGAAGACTTCAATATTAATATAAACAGTATGTAATTTCAACCGCAAATAAATACTTAACAAGAACGAAGAAGTAAAAGTCAACCAAAGATAATTAACACTTTCAGCGAATACCTTGTTAGTAGCGCGGCTCGGCTTAACGTTCGGTAAATACTAAATCAAAACCCAAATCATCAACGCACAATAATTCACGCTAATTCGACTGGATAGTTCTCCTCAATAGTCACTCAATAATCACTCCAGTCAGTAGCCTGACACCGGAAAGGATGAACTAATACAGTTCGGTACCAGCGCGGCTGCAGGAGTTGCTGGAAGGCAGCACAGAGTGCCGTCCATCCGCCTAAGGGGCTCCAATCCGGATGGTGTAGGGTTTACTCCTTTCCTTAGCCTTTTCTTCTCCCGAAGATTTCCACAAGGCAGTGGAGCTATTTAACGCATAGCTGGGGTTTGGTTCATGGGCACCATGGCGTGTCCACATACCGGTGGGCCTGCATGCCGCATGTTAAGTGGGCCAAACTCCTCCCCCGTCCGCTGTAGTTTAGCCCGAGTCCTCAAGGTGCTCGGTTGCCATGTGTCGCCACGAAGAGGCACTACATAGGGCTTGCTGATGGAGAGGTTATATACTGGCAGATTACGCACTCGGCTCCCCTTTTCACATTGCTGCTAGCCACCGGCGGTAACTGAAAGCGAGAAGCGACAAGCACTACCACAATGGACGCATCACAACAACCGTTGAGACACATTGAGATTGTCGAGATTGTGAAGTCCTACTAAAGAAAGATTGTTAGAAAAAAATAATAATAATAAGTATTATTATTATTATTATTATTATTATTATTATTATTATTATTATTATAAGAGCTTATAATAAAAAAAAACAATTTGAAATCGCTACACTTAACCGTTCGAAAAAATCGGAGCAAAAATACAGAACTACATTGGCAAATTAATATGCAACTGTTAAATAAAGAGCATCCATATAAGATGTTAATAATAACAACTGATCAATGTAAGATGTTAATAATACCAAATAAACATCAGTATATCCATATAAGATGTTAACAATACTAATTAAAAGATACAAAGCTATATTAAATTAAAAGGAATCATACAAATAGAATAGTAAGACAAATAAGGTACACAACAGTTCATCTACTGATTTTTGCGGTAAGAAAAAGTATTATCAAATTCAAAGTTTAAACATATTATAGGGCAAAAGGTAGGTTATGCCTACAATTTACTGTCAATTCACCTCTTTGGTTTAATAACGATTTTTTATCAGAAAATCTGATAATTTCTAATTTTTCAAGCAAGCATTGAAAACAGGATTCGAACGCGGACCGTTACGATAAAATTCAAGTATCATACCATTGGCCATCCAGTGGTTTCTGCATTTTATTGAATATTCTTATTTTAGACTCGATGAATTATTATGAGAAACTATTCAAATATTCAAAAAGTTCTACCACTTATCACTCTGATGAAGTAGCTTGGTGAGAGAAGACGTTGCTCTTGGGGCCAGTTCCGGTGGGTTATGTATACTTGGATGAGTATCACAACCGGAATTAGGCGTAACTGCGCTATATTGCGTTTTCCTTTTCATCATCGAGGCCCGCTGGCCCAGTGGTATGATACTTGTGTTGTATCGTAACGGTCCGGGTTCTATTCTCAGTAGTGGATGCATACTGCTAATGAGTCCCCAAAAGGGCAAAACTTTCTGCATTCTGTTCAGGATTCTTGTTCTAAACTTGATGAAATTAGTGAGTATATATATATATATATATATATATATATATATATATATATATATATATATATATATATATATATATATATATATATATACATGAATTAAATATATATATATGAAATATATATGGATTAAATGTAGTTTTAAAGTATGCTATATTTATGGATTAAAGTGCGCAACGTCACGGATAGAGCACATATAAATATAAAATATAAAAAGTGGACATTGAAGTCAACAGACAGCGACGACAGTCTGTTTCATGCTCAACGCAATCGCCAGACCAAATGACCTAAGGATTGTTCCTCCTGGTGTTGACTTCAATGTCCACCTTTACAGTTATAGTTATATATATATATATATATATATATATATATATATATATATATAATATTATATATTTTTTTAATCGTTTCACCCCAAGCAAGGTGGGAAGCCACATGCACGCAAGGGGTTACAGAGAGTTGGAGCAAGAGTAAAAAGAAGTGATAGAGGAAAGGATGAAGAGAAGGATAGGTGATAGATCAAGGCATCTGGATACGTCGATTGACATTACATTTGAATAGTTGGAGATTATAGCTATCAGGGAAACAAGAAAAGGGGAGGGAGTTCCACAGGATGCTATATATACATATATATAGTTATAGTTATAGTTTTAGATTATATATATATATATATATATATATATATATATATATATATATATATATATATATATATGTATGTATGTTATGTAATGTGCAAAATAAAAAAGGGAAATATATTCAACAGAAAAAATCATATTTTCTAAACTATTAGTGCAGTTTCGAGAAACAGAAAAAGGCTTATTCAATAAAAAAGCAAACCTTTCAAGCGAGAGAACGGCCTTGGTGCGCTATTGTTAGCCACAGCGTGCTAGGATCAAGTGGTTCTCTTTTCGTACAGGTCATTGTGCTTACAATGGCGTCTCATGAGACAACCTAACACCGGAAAATTATGAGCGGCGCCGCACCTGGAGCGGATTAGCGTGTAGACTAACGATTATCGCCGCAGAATGTGTAAAACGGCGAGTCGTGTTCAAATTTCGACGGAGTCCACTGCGTTTAGTTTACACTAATGTCCTTGAGGAGAAGAAAAAAATCATCAATCTGTTTCTTCGCCCAACCAAACCCGAGCCATGGCCTAAATAAACAGGGTAGACTGGACTCTAGCTTTCGATGCGAAACAGTCTAGGAGAAATACAACTCTGAGTTCAAACCGATTTGGCTAAGGGACTAGAATATCCACCCAGGAAAAAACTACTTGCTACTGAAAAGGAAACAGTATCACTCCGTATGAATCTGTTCCGAGCGGAAGTCAACAGATTTCAAGTCGCACGTAGAGTAGCTGTCAATAGACGGGGGTCTTCGTTCACTGCGAGTCATAAGGGCTCTTGCGTCAGGTTAAGCTTCGAAATTATCTATTGTATAGTACTTTGGATAATTTCATTTGCAGATTGGAAGATATGTATCTATTCGCAGACATCCAGAGTTTTGGAATTGTTTCATGACTGGAACTTTGGACAGATCGTTTTCTAAATTGGAAAGAATGAATCTACTCCAAGAAATTAAATTTTGGAATATCTAATCTCCAATAATTCAAGTGTGTGTGTGTGTGTGTGTGTGTGTGTGTGTGTGTGTGTGTGTGTGTGTGTGTGTGTGTGTGAAAGTGAGAATTTATTTGCCAGGATGATCACTCCGTGTTGCTGGGGTAATGAGTCAGGCAAATATTTGTGCCCGAGTGCATACGGCAATCTTTCAAAATCACGCTTTCTTCAGACTAAGACCCGATGAGTCCTTCGTTGTCGAGCAGTAGAGGAAATTTTACGGGTTTATGTAATACTGTCGACGGGGAATGAGCGAAAGAAATCTCGAGCAGCGGAATAACATCACGTTTTGTATGGAGATTTGTAAAAGTGCTCAATATTACTTAGATCAAACGCAATGAGAAATTAATAAGAAAAATTTCAAAATGCACAACGACGGCAAACCAGCGTGCATCTATTTATTTTTTATCCATCAAATCATGTGACACAATATTCCAGCTACAGCCATTACGTTTTACGGTGACACGCCCACATGGCCACTTCACCTGCTCCTTTTACCGATTCCCTAACGCCGTTTGGATTTGCAAGAGTTGGTTGGAGATGAAAGACAATCAGAATTAAAGTGCCTATGGCGTGAATTTGTTTAAGGTGGACCTCAACTTGACAGGAATTGACCGACACATTTGATTTCATGACCTTCCTCTGTGGCACATATCAAACGAGCCATGCAGAATCCAGTTATGATATTACAACGGACGTAAATAATATTGAGTAAACAATATATGCAAGGCAAAGCAACAGTAATAAGGCAAAATGTTCACAAACTAAGAATGATGTTAACACACAAAAAGGGAATACAAGCAAGCGACCGCAGCGTTCTAGGTTCAAAACAAGAAAGGACAAAACTAAGTAGGATGAGACCGAGACGTGGCCTGTCTTACTGGCTAGAAAGAAACCACTCAGCATGCATCTGTATGCACATTGTATACTATTCTTTTATGTGCCATGCCCCTTCAGAACATGGTTGATCATGGCCCTTCACAACTTCCACTCTTTTGTTGGTTAACGTACCTTTGGAACCTTTACTCTTGTTCTCGGTCCCTTTTTCTCACTCCTTATGTATGCTACTCGCTGTTTACTCTTGATTTTTTTGTTTTCTACATACCTTGTGGGTGTTATATTCTTTAGCCTCTCTTTCCTCATTATACATCCCAGATATTTCCATTTTCTTTTTTCGATTGTAAGTAACAGGTACCATTTACTTCCTGTTCCCCTTGAAACTTCCTTGTTGTTCACGTGTTCTTTCCATGGTATTCCCAGCATCTGTCGGTAGAACAACATCTTAGTCGCTTAAAATCTTTTCTTCATCCGTAAAGTGACTATTGTTGTATAGCCCCTTGGTTGGGTTGGTCCTGGAGCGACGGTGTCGATTCACTCATTTTGATGCTGCCTTATTCTTTCTCGGCCGATCGCCAGTTGTAATGTTCGGATCTAAAAGAGAACTTCAACAATGGAATTTTAACAAAGCTATTTTATTCAGCACGTCGACGTGTACATTTCTAACCAACCAGTGGGGTTGCGATCCCACCCCACTAGGTAGTAGTTTCCAGACACGAATTTCTCATGTCTACATTGTTCAATGTGTAAGACCCGATTCCTGAAATTCCTTTCTATATCTGTCGTTTCCACAATAGCTTTAGCCAATGAAAAACGACTTGCTTTGTTTTACTGTATCTGGCCTCAAAGGACAAAATAAAGAAGTCAGAGGAGAAATACAATTCTCTAAAAAAATAATTGTCTGCTAAGCTATTATTTAACACTATGCCGCATTAACTGTTGTGTAAGAAATTATATTTTTCTATAGAAATCATTTCTTTGTCTCTAAGGATATTTTCCTGTCTTTCAATACTTTCGTTAGTTTTTGGAAAGCTCCCAATATAATTTCTGGATCATTCTAGTATCCTTCCCAGGGAAATCAAGCTATCCTAGCAGTTCAAATAGTTCTTTGTAAAGTACCTTGTCAAACGCTTTCACATACCCTATAAAACATGTGTACATATCCCTTCGCAATTGTATTGCTCTTTCTGATAATATTTTGAATATAAATATTACATTCCTTGTTCCAGTGTCTTTAACGAAGTCGAACGGTTATTGCTTTATTTCATGTCTAATTCTTCTACCGCACTATTTATCAGAATTCGGATAGGTTTTATATTGTGACTCATGAGGTTGATTATCCGATAGAGCTTGAATTCGTTTGCAGCTGACTTCTAAGCCTGCCCTATGAAAATGGATCTACCAAGATCATCGTGTATAACACCACTGTCGTAAATTTCATTTAATAAGTGTGTAATTTTGTCAGTGTCGATATCATATAAAACAACCAGCATCAGCTTCTTGTTTTCAAGTTTACATTCTTGTGCAATTTGGCCAGAGCTGATTTCACATCAGATTTTAAAATTTATGTCCCTTGTTATCTTTCTGTGTATTGTAGGTTGTACTCTTTCATGGTGGGACACGCAATTCTGTGTTACTGAATGGGATATTAAATGTCGCCCATCTTAATTCATCAAGGCAAAACATGACAAGCAATTCTGTGTTACTGAATGGGATGTGTTATGTACTGTCGCCCATCTTAATTCACCAAGACAAGACATGACACGCAATTCTGTGTTACTGAATGGGATATTAAATGTCGCCCATCTTAATTCATCAAGACAAGACATGACACGCAATTCTGTGTTACTGAATGGGATATGTACTGTCGCCCATGTTAATTCACCAAGACAAGACAAGGCATCAATTCTGTGTTACTGAATGGGATATTAAATGTCGCCCATCTTAATTCATCAAGACAAGACATGACACGCAATTCTGTGTTACTGAATGGGATATTAAATGTCGCCCATCTTAATTCATCAAGACAAGACATGACACGCAATTCTGTGTTACTGAATGGGATATGTACTGTCGCCCATGTTAATTCACCAAGACAAGACAAGGCATCAATTCTGTGTTACTGAATGGGATATTAAATGTCGCCCATCTTAATTCATCAAAACAAGACATGACACGCAATTCTGTGTTACTGAATGGGATATTAAATGTCGCCCATCTTAATTCATCAAGACAAGACATGACACGCAATTCTGTGTTACTGAATGGGATATTAAATGTCGCCCATCTTAATTCATCAAGACAAGACATGACACGCAATTCTGTGTTACTGAATGGGATATTAAATGTCGCCCATCTTAATTCATCAAAACAAGACATGACACGCAATTCTGTGTTACTGAATGCGATATGTACTGTCGCCCATCTTAATTCATCAAGACAAAACATGAAAAGCAATTCTGTGTTACTGAATGGGATATTAAATGTCGCCCATCTTAATTCACGAAGACAAGAGATGACACGCAATTCTGTGTTACTGAATGGGATATGTACTGTCGCCCATCTTAATTCCCCAAGACAAGACATGACACGCAATTCTGTGTTACTGCATAGGATATGTAATGTCAATCAATGTCGCTCTCTTCTTTTTAGTTCTTTTTTTCTCTAAATCGAAAGACATACATTCTGACTCAAGGCTCCTTTCTAATTATTTACTGTCTTTATTCCCTTCTCTCTTCCTACACACTTAGTTTCCTTCTTGGTGGAGATTTCTTTTAATATTTTTACTACTGGGTTGATGTCGAATAATACTATTTCACTTCTTTATTCAATCCACCACTGTGGTATGTTTCCTTTCTTTATTATCAATATTCCGTCCTTGGATGTTATGCATGCAGTGGATCATTACATTTCTATACCTCTTCGATTGTGACGTCCCCAGTACGTATCAACACACTTTGGTCTGTCTCTTTTGCTGGCAAACATGTATTTTGCATTTTAAAGATAATAGCACTGTTGTTTTCTTTTTGTTGTTTTTTTTCTCATTGTTTATTTGTTTTTACTTTGTGTTACTACATTATCTAAGAGATTTTTTTTAGGTTTGTATCTGTGTCTGTCATCAACACAATGCCATTATTGATACCGTGTTACTAAGATTAAGCCAGTCAGTAATAAACTTTGATAGCTCTCCTAGATCACTTAAGGTCGGCTCTGTGTAGAGGTTGAATCAATTCAATGAGAAAGAAACGTTTCTTTGACACGCTCATATTTCAAGTTTTCTTTTTCGTATTTTTTCTGTTTTCGCTTTAATTGAATTAGTGTTAATTTGTTTTTACGAGTTTATGATGATCAAAAGTTCGCATGTTATTAGTGTCACTGGAAGCGTCTGTTTAGTTGTCACCGCTTTGGGTTTTTTTCTATTTCGCCACTAATTTTAGTGGTTGTTGAGTATTATTATTTTTATTGTTTACTTTAATTTTTCTTATACTTTTCACCTATTTGTTACGCGTTTTTTTATATATAAATAATTACCAAAGAGACAAGTAATAATGTATTATTTACACCTGTCCCAAATTTCTCACTCTGACAATTTCGCTCTCTTCTTTTTTGTTCTTTTCTTCTCTAAATCACAAGACACACTTTCTGTCCCAAGGCTCCTTTCTAGTTATTTAGTGTCTTTATTCACCTCTCTCTTGCTAAAAAGCACACACTTAGTTTTCTTCTTGGTGGAGATTTCTTTTAATATTTTTATTACTGGGTTGGTGTCGAATATTAACATATTCAATAGAAATTCTGTTCTTAAGGCAACAAGACTCCTCACAACTCGATACCTTTTCGGAAAATGCTTGCAAGGTAAATGGCGGCAGTTTCCTGGAGGCTACAACCTTGGTCTCAATCTCAGTTCCAGTTTTCTCTAAACGCTCATTATCTTTACTAGTTGGTGTCCAATAGCAAAGGTGGTGTCTAATATCTTTAATTTTTCTTGGTGGTGTACAATCGTGTCCATTTTCTAAATTGATCTCTTTTCTAGCTGCTACCCAATGGCGGAGGTAGTGTCCAATATTTTTAAATTTTCTAGGTGTCTCCAATGATGTCCATTTTCTAAATTGGTTCATTTTCTAGGTGGCCTCTAATATCTTTAATTTTTCTTGGCGGTATACAATCGTGTCCATTTTCTAAATTGATCCCTTTTCTAGCTGGTGTTTAATGGCAGTGGTGATGTCCAATAATTTTAAATTTTCTAGGTCGTGTCCAATGATGTCATTTTCTAAATTGGTCCATTTTCTCGCTGGTGTCCAATGGCGGAGGTAATGTCCAATATTTTTTAATTTTCTAGGTAGTGCCCAGTGGTGTCCAATGACAAAGGGGATGTCCAGTATTTTAAAATTTTCTATGTAGTGTCCAATGCTGTCCTTTTTTTAAATTGGTTCATTTTCTAGATGATGTCCAATGGTTTCCAATGACAAAGGTAGTGTCCAATAATTTTAGATTTTCTAGGTTGTGTCCAATGGTGTCCAATAGCAAAGGTGGTGTCCAATATTTTTTTGAATTTTTTAGTTAGTGCCCAGTTGTGTCCATTTTCTAAATTAGTTCATTTTCTAGGTGGTGTCCAATGGTGTCCAATGGCAAAGTTAGTGTCTAATATTTTTTAATTTTCTGGCTCTTGATGTATCATAACTACTTCAGTTCCCTTGCCAGATTCTGGTATTTGTCAATCTTTTTTCAGTTTGTTTGGAGTCCACTCTTGTATCGTATGGAACATCAAAATCAATAATTTGACACTTGCTAATTTCCTTATCTATCCCAATAACGTTGGGACTTCGTGCTTCAAAGCTTATGTCCACATCACGTTGAAACACCGATCTCCGTACGATCAATGAAGTCGAGCCTGGTCAGTAGCTAGACAGGTGACCGTTTGAGAATACCAGGTGTGTAAGCTTAGATATATGGATGGTTTAATGGATAATGGCTCCGAATTGTTAATCAGAGAACCGAGTTTCAATTCCAGTCGGGTTCGTTATATTCACTTACACGCAAATACCCTTGGGAAAGGTAGGTTCTACCTATTCTCTCCGCAGCTATGGGTTAATTAGTAACATTTCTATGACTAAATCGTTATTATCTCCAAGAAGAAAATTCATACAATCTAAAAGCATTTTCTGGTTTAAATAACCTGCAAAGGTCTGATGAGCCTTAGAAAGCGAATCAATCAATTTGTGTTTCAATGACATGACCTGTCTGGACCAAGAAATTCCATAAATACCTTGTGTCTATCATTTTCTGCCACTGCCACTGGTTGATATTCATACCATTATCGAAACCAAACTTATGGCATACTTCCCAGTGGATTATTATTATTATTATTATTATTATTATTATTATTATTATTATTATTATTATTATTATTATTATTTCCTTGGATTTCTATTGTATGCACATTACCTTCCGGGTCCCAACCAGAGACCTAAGGTCAGAAATTACTTCATGACATTTTACAGTGATCATTTTTTTGTAAAATATATATATATATATATATATATATATATATATATATATATATATATATATATATATATATATATATACACATTCACACACATTTTACATAAATAAAGCTCTTCGTAATGTGCGACCTGTACTTGTGGTTACAATTTTTTGCATTTCTATAAGGCATAGGCTACCAGGAAATCCCTTCAATGACTCTCTCGGAACCTTTTCCAATCAAGCCGAGGGCTCCAGCGACAACTGGAAATCTTGATGTCCTCATGTGCCACACTTTTTTGAGATTTCGATTTCACGGTCTTTGTATTTTGATAGTTTTTTTTTTTTGGTGGGGGGAGATCTTCAAAGATACATTACAGTCTGCAGGGACTGCCATGTCAATAAGAAAGCACATTCCGTTTCTGTGGTTTTTGATCACGATATATCACACTGCGAATATTTTTCTAAGCTCTATACTAAACATTAAATCTGTTACGAAAAAAGAACCACATATGGAGAGAGAAGGGAGATCACCGTCCCCTGTGGACTCATGTTGAGATCATAGACAGGGAACACCATTGGAAAATTCGTAAACTTAAGGAATCAGCACATATGCTAGGCCACAAAAATCTCCTGAGTCGACCAAGCATAGAAATAAATACAATATGGGAAACAGTAATAAGGAGTGCCAGAGAAAAGCAATGATAACAAAGTTGCAATATGAGCTCTGGTAAAAACATACAATGATTACAGCAAAAATTGCAATATGAGCACTGGTAAAAAAATGGTTGCTGAAAACATTAGGTTTATAATACCCAGAAATTCATACCCAGATGTCCTCAGGGACACATGGCACAGTGGATAAAGGCGTTGGTTAGATCCAGTGACAGACCAAAAGAGTGTGAGAACATTCAGAGGGAAAATTAGCAGGAGATCAACCATGGCACGTGGAACTAGAACAGTCTACCCCAGTGATCGAAATAAAGGGTTCAGTTCGAAATTCCAACCGGAAGAAGGCCGGAGCGTACAACAGCCGAAACGTTGTGATAAATATGGCGACAAAGATGAGGACAATAGTGTACATAATACATCATCTCAGAAATAAAGACAGACGAAAAAAGAACTAAACAAAATGAACACAAAACGATCAGCTTCAAAAAAGGACTCGTAACTGGAAAAACCGAATGAAAAAAGAATGCTAACAACAAATACATTTCAACTCGATATTCAATACCAGATTTCTTACTTTCTCTTTCATTTGGTTATGCTCTATTCTATCCCTTTCAGTAATTCCTAAGTACCTATAAGCTTCTTCCTATTCCAGTTCCCTAGTCTTTGTGACTAAATCTAGATCTATTGAGTGTGTTTCTGTAATCCTCCCTTTCTTGAATGTTGTTTTTTCTAATCCGAAATCCATAACTACGTCGTCACTGAAACAATTTACATCATTTTCTCAGGTAATATCTTAATACCTGATAATTAAAACATGGGTAGTGTTGTGGGGCAGACCCTTTTACACAAGATGGACTCGTCCAAAGTATACTTATACTGAGAGAGAGAATACCTGCGTGGGGAGATACGTTGAGTCAGGGTGAGAGATACGGTGACAGTACACAGGATGTTCACAGAGAGTTATACGAGAGTCCAGCGAGAGAGATAATTACGGCTTCACTTACAGAGACTTGTACATATACTTTCTACTAACCCGCATTCCTGGACTACTAATCTTCACTTCAAGTCTGAATTCTTACGTTTAATACACTTATTTTTCTATCTCAATTACTGGCGTTGTTTATTTATTTGTGCAGGATTCCATTCCCGGAATCCACAACAACTAGCAAGCCACAACCGCAGCCTTAAATATTATGCAATTTTCTCGAAATGTTCATTACTTCCCGGATTATTATTGATGTTCCTAAGAGACTTCCTTTCTACAGCAGTTCCAATGGGTAACCAATACCAATTTTCTTTGACCATGTCTCTATTCTGTCAGTCACCGTACCAAGCAGACCAATGATAGATGGCACGATTGTGACCTTCTTCAACTTCCAAAGCCTTGCCTGTTCCAAAAGTCAGTGGGTCATAACTAATTAATTTCTCTTCTGACTTTTGTTCTATCCTTGTATCAAAAAGACACGATGGATCAACGATTAAACCCTGTTTTATGTTCCACCACAATGTCCAGTTTCTTATCTTTTTGAAGTGAAAAATCTCACAAAATCTTACATCATTATATAAATTTGTATTATTATACTAGCCGAATTACCCGCTCCTTTCTGCGTGTTACACATTTTTTGTAAGAAAATGATGATTGATTTTAAATCATTGTTATAATTTGTGTTGAAAAATGATGCATTTCAATATTAGTCAATGATCTTACCGCTGTGACCTCCATCCTCTGGCTTTTTCATTCCCGTGTTCAAATTTAAATTTAATTTAAATCAAGGGTAAATTTTTTTCAGTGAGGTGGGGTGCTCCTCGGGGACCCCCTTTGATCAAAATGAAGTATGCTTATCCAAGTACCCTAGGAGTCATTCCCTTGTTCAAATTTAAATTTAATTTATATCAAAGGGGAAAAATTATCAGTGGGGAGCGGTGCAAAAACTGCTTGATCTGACAGCTTTGATATGTATTTAAAGCAATAATTGATTGAATGAATTGATGAGCAGATTGCAACATTTATATGACTGTGGAATTGTCGCAACAAATATGTATTGTAAGGCACTATTCGCTGATTGGTGATTTCTTGCTCATCTTGACGTCTATATTGTCTCATTTTGATCTTGCCGATGTGACCTCTATCTTCTGGTTTTTCCTTCTATATTTTGGATAGGAGTCATTCCCTTGTTCAAAAAGAGAAAAAAAAATTTCAATGGGATGGGGTGCTCAAAATGAAGTATACTTATCCAATTACCCTAGGAGTCATTCCCTTGTTCAAATTTTAATTTTAATTTATATCAAAGGCAGAAAATAATTCAGTGTGGGGGTGTGCTCCCCGTGGACCGCCTTTGATCAAAATGAAATATACTTATCCAGGTACGCTTGGTAATGTCGTTTCAGAATATATTTGGTTATGGTGGTCTATCTCCAAAACTCTAGGAGTAGTTTGATAACAGACAGACAGAAGCTACAGGTTTATATAAAGTGTGTTCCAATAATTTGGACCGATTTTAAATATGAATTAACTTTAAGCGTCTAATGAACTTTTTTCTTTTTCTTTCAGATTTCGCGGATATGTGGGCGATATTATTTTTCACATATAATTACCATGACTTAAATAACATGATCGAATAGAGAAATAAATAAATTTTCACCAATAACACTGATTTATTTACTGCTGACTTGATCCGTCTTAATGAAACACCCTTATATATAATCCGTCTTAATGAAACACCCTTATATATAATCCGTCTTAATGAAACACCTCTTATATAGATTGCGGATGGTATAATAGAATCAGAAATCGGTGGATCGAGTTCGAATTTCAGTCAAGGTCGTAACATTCATTTATGCGCAAATTCCGTTCGGAATGGTATGAATCCATTTCTGTCTCCTCCTAAATATTGGTTAAATATTAGGGCAGATTGGCGTCTTTAGCCTTGGTTGGCAACAAGTCTAAGAAAAGGAAAAGTGAATTAAAAAAGAAAGCCATTTTGAGACCTTGCAGCACACTATGTGTCCCAGTTCTTTGTATTGCGTTCTTCAGAAAAATGGCCACTGTAATTCAATTCACAGTTTGAGCAGCAATCCCACTCTTATAAAATTTCATTAAAGACGACTACCAAAAGAGTAAGATTAAGATTTTATTCAATTTTTCTTGTTTTGTATAAGTGATTACTTTTCTGGACATATATAAAAAAATGTTCTATATACCTGAGCGCTTTCGGCTATTCTACTAGCCATTATCAGACCTTTTTCCTTTTTTTTTTTTTTTTACTCAGCTGGACTTGAACAAGCGTTGAAGTGCCCTTTTCGATTATTTATGAAAGTGTTTCTTCGTAAAAGTTGTCTCAATCTATACAAAATCTTTTTAGTTTAAAACTCTGTAATAGACGTGACAGTGACTTACCAGGAACAAAATAAATTCGCTGCCTCGCGTGTTGAACCATTCCCTGAGAGTCGGTCGCTCGTGCGTACGCCTACTACCATTTTTTATTTTTATTTTTTTTTGTAGCAGGCTTATTTGCATAAGAGAACAACGCTACCTGTTAAAAAAACCAGGCGAGTGGTTGTGGCGGAGCACTGCTCTTCTAGGCTTCGCTGAGACTAGACGTATTGCTGACAGAAAGCGACATCAATTTCTGGACAACCGACAAACTTGTTTTAGTTTTTTCCTCGTCAGGCAATCCATATTTTTTAGTAATCATCGATTCACGCATGCGTAAATCATTTTATTACCACAGTATGACATGGCATAGGCTGACAGTAACAAGACGTTTCTCTCAAAATATCAGGCAATGGGACACAACATTCGTGTGAATATATATAATATCTTATGTTTGGCACCTAAAGCCGGTGCAATGGTTAGCAAGCTTGTCTCACTAGAACACTTACCACTGAGTAGTGAGTTCGATCCTCACTGGGTGCTCCATACTTTCGGCCTTGTGCCACATCTGAGCTACGCTTGGAAAATCACTATAATAACTTATGTTACGCGGCCATTAAATATATATATATATATATATATATATATATAGTCAAACCTCTCATCATAGGACTAATAAAGAAAAGGCGTGGTCCGTTAAAGCCGATTGTCTGTAGATGAGAAGGGATTATTTTTGAGTTATAAAACCACTACAGTAAATACCAGTAGTTATGATCATAATGTAAATATTATAAACATGTATATATGGCATGAATAATCCATACTTAATGTAGATATATTATTCAAAATAACAAAAATAATGGATTTCCCACAGCTATTTTCACACGCACGTACACTCGTCTTTGTTTACAAGGCCCGCCAAGCAGTCGCTTTGGGAACGAGTACAACACGTTCCGCCAAGCCCGCAAATTTTGAAATATATCGCTGACGATTTGGAAGCGTTTTGCCTGGAGATTTCTTTTTATTTTGCCTGCTGATTTTGTCTGTTGCATCCGAAGTCCGCATCTGAGAAGTATCCCTCTCTTTCTCTCTCTCTCTCTCTCTCTCTCTCTCTCAATACATATATATATATATATATATATATATATATATATATATATATATATAGATATCACGATGGTCGATTTGTCAAGCAGGTGACTTCCTGATGTCATCGGACTGGATCATTACTCAGTCCAAGCCTTGTGAGTGAGATTGCGTAGACGGACACTTGTGGGCCGTCGATAGCTGTGCTAGCACGAAACAACAAGTCATTGTGGCCGAAGGCTTGAGCGTGCTGGCCTTGTTCAAGTCGTTGATCACGCTAGATAACACGCTCTCTCCCAGAAACTGTAACTAAGGTCTGCTCAGCATAGTTGCAGGATAAACCAGGTGGGCTCTGTGGGTGTTGTGCAAACACAAATCTGCCTGAGCGAGCGTCTGCAATAGGGATTGGATAGCCGCCCTAGTAGATGGGTATCCTTGAATACGAATGGCCAGCTATTTATTTATATATATATATATATATATGTGTGTGTGTGTGCATGTGGGGTGAGGGACAACATCCAGTCGAGCGACTCTTCTCGGGTGTCGATCGACTTTTGGGCGAATCTTGTTTCTTCAAACGCCGGCTGTCACTCCTGCCCGTGCCGACTGGTAAACACCGAACGCGGATCAATCCTCACCCCTTCTACTCTGCTCCACGTAACTGAGCCGCACCCGAGAGGCTACGGTTCACTATCTTTGGGCGGAAACCCCCCAGTCATAGAATGGGTGATCTTCATTGTTCTACCGGTGGGAGGTGTGTGACGGGGAGAGACGGCGTGGCAGGGAATGAGTCGGGGTATTGAGCAGGACAATGCTGGGGTGGTGGTGGGGGGATTGTTGAAGAATAATATGGCGCATTCGACGAGCCTGCGTCTCTGTTTAAAAGGACAACGTGAAGTCACCTTGACTTCAGTCCTAAATATACTGATATATAAAAAAACCCAAAAAACAATCGTTTTTAAGAAAATTTGTTTTCTCAGGCGAAACGAAAGAAAACAAAAAGATGATATTGTATTTTACGGCGCGAGACTCTATCATCTTACATCAATCCATCCATATATATATATATATATATATATATATATATATATCTGTATGTGTGTGTGTGTGTGTTGTAGATACAGTAGGCCAATGAAAGAAATTCGAGAGATAAAAAAACAAATATTTTTTTACATTGGTGTTCACATCATACAAGGCCTGAGAGACACTCGAGTTAGAGGATTACAAACACACATAGTTTATGCGGATATGTGGTAAAATAACGATTAATCCTAGACGTGAATTGGTTAAGATTTTAATAATGGGACCGGTTTCACAAAGCAGTGGTTCGTAGGAACAATCTGCTCGAGTGGAACTTACATCTCACTAATGGAATACGAAGGGAATAAGGGTGGTTCGCTACAATGGGCGTGGCATGGCGGGTCTTAGTCATGAAGATTAGAACTGGTGGTACTAAGGAATGTAGTTCGACTCAGCAATTGAGAACAGAAATGTGGTCCTGCTTAATAAACAGAACTAACTTCGGAAATATTAAGTGTATATCAATGTTTCTGTAACGACGTAAATATTGCAATTAAATGATTGCAGGGAACCTGAATGTTCATTACTCCAATATTCCCTCAGTTACTCTCAGCCAGTTAGTAATATGCGATCGGTCTCGGGGGCCACTTGTCCGATATATGGACCTTACATTCTCCGTTTGCGGTGTGTGAAAAACTTCCCTTGGAAGGTTATTTATACATCTGTCTGACCAATATTATCGCGCTAACAATATCGGATATTTGTGTTCTTTTTTTACAACAACGTTCACCCTGTACAAGAGCTACACTAAGGTATAGGGCTACAGAGTAAGAGGTAAAAATTATGGGGACATTTAGGGAAGGTAATTGTTAACCCTAGACTTAATCGGGTTAAGATTGTAACAATCAGGGAAACATCCTCATTGGAGTCTGTTTCACAAAACAGAGGCTCGTGAGAAGATGCTGCTCGACTTACATCTCACTAATGGAATACGAAGGGAATGACGGTGGTTCGCTACAATGGGCGTGGTATAGCGGGTCCTAGTCGTGAGGGTTAGAACAGATGGAACCAGTTCGTCTGAGAACTTTCCATGCAAGTAGCGATCGAGCAGCGAGTGGTTTGCGACGTTACGTCTCTGAGAAAAGTGTTGTAGGGTGGAAAATAATTTGTCGCCTACAAAGGCGCGGAAACGATTTTGGACTAAATAGACTGGAAAGTGAAGACTGGGTAGCTCTTGCTCATATATGGCCACAACACTCCATTTTCGGCCTAATCTGGCTCTTTAAAAAGGAAAAGGAGAACAGGAGGAGTCAGGTACTCACTGGAGCAGTATAGCAAACCCACCATTTTTCCAGCATCTTTACCGTTGGATCGTGTGCAGAAGTTCCACTGATGGTCTGGATTAAGTTTAAGGAGCAACAGGTTATGAAACCACGTAACCTCGATTTGTTTTAAGCTTATCACCCCAAGCAAGGCTGGCGGCTACTAGCACGCAAGGGGGTTACAGAAGATTTGGAGCGAGAGCAGATAGGAATGAAAGGTGAAAGGATGTGGAGAAGGGAAGTGGATAGATCAAGGCAACTGGAGATGTCGATTGATGTTACGCTTAAATAGTTGGAGATTATATTTGTCAGGGAAACAGGAATAAGTAAGGGAGTTCCACAGGCGAGATGTGCGAGACAGGAAGCTATTGGAGTAAAAGAGACGTCTACATCTAACAGTTTCAACGGTGAAGGGGTGGGAACGGGATGCCAGCCTCGTAGGACGTTTAAATTCATGAGGCCTAGGAACCAGCGAAGGCAGCTCCTCGGAGCAATTACCGTGAAAGTATTTGTAAAAAACACAGAGCGAGGCAACGTCGCGTCTGTGAGAGAGCGACTGCAGACGAGATGACAGATCAGGGCCAATTACATTGCATATCCATCTCTGGATCTTATCAAGAACCCTGAGGCAAACAGCAGAGGCTCCAGACCATATATGGCAGCAATACTCCATGCAACGGCGAATGGTCGATTTATAGATTTGGAGGATCGATTCCGGGGAGAAAAATTTCCTGGCTCGGCACAGGGAGCCAACTTTCCTTGCGGTGGATGATGCAATTGACTCGATGTATTTGTTCCATCTCAGATCAGCGGCCAGCGTGAGACCGAGCAGCCGCAGAGAGGAGCTCTCGAGAAGTTGGTCTTCAGACATTCTAATGGGATGCAGGGATGGATCCTTGTGGTGGTTAATAGAGAGCAGTTTTGTTTTAGAGGCGTTAAAGTTAACCATCCATTTCTTGCCTCAGTTCACAACCTATTGGAGGTCCTTTTCTATTCGAACTGCCAGGTTAACTTTATCAGCATCACTAGATTTGTGTTTGAGGCAGGAGTAAATTGTGGTGTCGTCCGCATAGATGCCGACTTGGGAATCTATGTCGTCAGGAAGGTCGTTTATGAATATGAGGAACAGAGTAGGGCCTAGGATGGAGCCTTGAGGAACACCTGCGTTAGTGGGATAGGAGCTGGAGATGAATCCATTGAGAACGACCTTCAATTCACGGTTTGACAGGAATGATTGTATTAGGTCAAACAATCGACCTGTGATACCATAACCCTGGAGCTTGCGAAGAAGGCCGGCATGCCAAACTCTATCAAATGCTTTGGAGATGTCTAGGGCCACGGCACGAGCTTCACCGTTATTATGAATAGCTTGGTAGACAAATTCACTGATGGCCGTAAGCACATCGGCTGTAGATCGGGCAAAGCGGAAACCATACTGCTTGTCTGAGCGCAGATCATGGGATATCATATGATTAATCACTTCGGTGTTGATAATGGCCTCGAAGACTTTGCCGAAGAGGGGTAGGAGACTGATAGGACGGTAATTAGAAGGGTCGGAGCGGTCACCAGAGTTCTTAAAGACAGGAACAATGGTTGAGGACTTCCAGCAGTCAGGAAAACAAGACTCCTTGAGGCAGTGGTTGTATAATTTAGAGAGGGCAGGCGCCAGTTCAGGTGCGCATTTCTTCAGGACAATGGCTGGTATCCCGTCACCACCAGTAGCCTTGTGGTGATCTAAGTTAGAAATAATGCCCAATACCAACGACGGGGATATGTGCAATCCGCTCAAAAGGGCCTCGGATCTGGGAGGGAAATCGGGCATGGGTACCCCGGAAGAGTCTAACGTTGAATTGGAAGAAAACTTCCGAGCAAATCATTCAGCCTTGTCGGCAGAGGTGGTCAGGACCTCAAACTGATTGAACAGGGGAGGAATGGAGGGTTTGCTATTGTTCAGAACGCTCTTGCAGAGGCGCCAATAATCTTTGGAGCCGAATTTGCGAGATGCAATACGTTCTTTCATCCGAGCAGCAAATAGTGACTTAGCTTCGTTGAGGATACGCTCACACTCGTTACCGGCAGAGGTAAATAGGCGTCTATTGCAGTCAGACATATCGCTACGAAAACGGTGGAAGAAGTGGTTCCTATGGGCAATGGCGGCTGGGCAAGCATCTGCGAACCAAGGGGAGGAGCGCGGTTTGACTTTGAATTTCCTTGAAGGGATGAAAGTGTCGATTCCAGCTTTAACCCAGGAAGAGACCTCTGAAGCACATTCTTGAAAAGGAGATACTAACAGACACTACAGCATGATCGGAGTTACCGATAGGACAGAGCTGCGTGGCACTACAAGACTCAGGGATGGTGGTAAAACACAGGTCGAGGAGTGAGGCCTTACAGTCTCGGTTGTAAGCAAAACGCGTGGAGAAATCGATTATCTGTTTGAGGGATTGAGAGACTGTAAAGTTGAGAGTATGAATGCCTGCGAGGTCGGTAGTAACATTCTTAAGCCACTGGTTGTGATGGGCCTTAAAATCGCCAAACACAAATATGTGAGCGAACGGATGGAGAGAGGGGGTCTTGTCTATGCTGTCAGAAATGACATCGAGTATTCCACAGTCCTGAGAGGATGGAGAGCGATAGAGGAAGAAAAGATAGCTTACAGCATTGAGAAGAGATAGCCGGAGACATAAGTACGAATGGTCCGGCGATTCGAGTGAGCACTCTCTAGCCAGAGGGAGATGGTCCTTGACGTAGACACCCAGGCCATGCATGTGGGTTAGAGAGTCTTTTCTGAGGAGAGGAAGGTATCCAGGGATCGAGAGATCAGAGGAAGGGATAGAGGAGTCAAGATTGGTCTCACACAGGGCCAGTATATCCGGGAACTTTGCAATGAGGAAAGATTCCACACTGCAGAAGTTGGTTCTAATGCCACGGATGTTGGAGAAGGAGATATTTAAAGGTTTGGGTGAATTTTGGAGGGCTGGTTTAGGTTTATATTGATGGTTTTTGTAAGTCATGTGAATAATTGGTGTTGGAAGAAGAGAAGGCCTGAGTTATAGGAAGCCGACGGTTATCACCCATGACGCGGGCAGAGAGGGGGTTTGGCACAGCCTGAATCATAATGTGCCCTCAGCGTTGCCCACCGGAGATGACTGCAGGGACACCTATCCATGCGCGACATGGCACTACAGACACCCCGATATTATGCATCTGTTGATCAGAGCGACCGCTCAAGACGCTACGCAAGAGATTATCGCCATTGGTGATAGTTCGAGGTTCGAGGCGATGTTTGAATGTAACTTGTTTTGCTTTCTTGGTACTAAATGTTCCCCCACTGAGCTGTTAGAGTTTGGTCAGCGGTGGGATCAGCTGCCAATTTCTGGTCGTATTAAACTATGGCCTTTTACAGCACAGGAGGCGCTTTTTTCGAGACACCATATCTTGGGAGATCACCAGCCTAATTATGTACAAGCAAATCATTGTGCCCACTATTATAAATGGCCCCGAGGTCATATCTTCCTAGACAGACGTGACAAAGCCCTTCGGCTCGATCTTTGTCTCAAACTCAACGTTAGATGACAAATGCCATCCCCTCCTTAACTTCCCACGTCCCATTGAGCACAGTCACACGGTGTTTCGCAATTGTTGAAACAAAGTAGCGGCCTCTCAGATGGGGAGAGCTGGAGGATGGTGAGGACCTAGGTGAGGAGGAACAGTATCTCCAGCATGATGGTGCTCCTCCTCAAACTGCTAATGTTTCCATAGTATGGCTCCGTGTAAAGTTTGGGGAAGGTCTCATCAGCGGCAAAACTGAAGTGGGATGGGCACCTCACTCGCCTAAGAGAAGTCTCTAGACTTACCAAAAGCTTTGACCAAAAAAAGCCACTGGCCCAGGGGTTCTCCTTAAGAATATCAACCCAGAATTATCCGCGATCCTAGCGAGGTTATTTAACTGCTGTTTGAATTAGAAATATTTCCCAAGCCTGTGGAAGGTGGCAAGCGTGTGCACTGACTTCAAGAACGCGGTGAGCGATACTCTCCTCCCACTATAGACCCATTAGTCTCCTCAGTATTATCGGTAAGTTTTTGGAGGATTTAATCAAGAAGAAGGTTGTCTAGCACTGTAGTCCTGTGCGATGAGCAGTAGGGGTTTCGATCGACATAATTCACTGCTGACATCCTACTATTACACACAGACTTAGCGACGACACAGACACCTGGCGGGCCATAGCATTAGATATCTCAAAATCCATCGACAAGGTATGGCACAAAGGTTTGCTTCGACAAGGTGTGGCACAAAGGTTTCCTTCGACAAGGTGTGGCACAAAGGTGTGCTTCGACAAGGTGTGGCACAAGTTTGCTTCGACAATGTGTGGCACAAAGGTTTGCTACACAAGCTCTCAAGCTATGGAATCCTCGAAAAGCTTTTCTCAATTATAAAATACTCCCTAACAGGCTGATCAACACTATTTCTTATTTACATAAATTATGTGCCTAAGAATATACTACGATCATTTGTAAACATTTATGCCGAAGATACGACCATATACGGGCGCACCTCTTAACGGTCAGGGATTGGCATCTGACCTCTCTCCTCTACTAACATCACGGTGGGATAAAATTGGCTCAAAAACCAAACTAGTTACATTCCATCACCGACGATCAGACCCTGAACTACCGCCAGTTAGGGTGAATAGATGACCCCTCGTGGAGACACCGTACCTTGGAAGAATATTGGGTCTCAAACTCACACCCTACCTCAGGTGGAACTCTTATATTCAACCCATCGCTAAAGATACAGGTAAAATGATCAGCTCCCTGTACCGATCCAGTAAGTACCTGACTCCTCATGCTACCCTATACCTTTGTAAGAGTCAGATCAGGTGAAAAAGGAGTACTGTTGTCATATTTGAGCGGAATCTTCCCGGCCCTCATTTTCCAGTTTGATAGAGTTCAAAAGCGGATCCGAATCCTTGTTGGAGAAGAATTAATTTCCATCCCCCAACACTCTTTCTCTCTCTCTCTCTCTCTCTCTCTCTCTCTCTCTCTCTCTCACACACACACACACACACACACACACACACACACACACAGAAGGAATGTGGCAAACCTCTCACTGCTCTATCGCTACTTCTATGGAATGTGCTTGGACAAAATGCATTCCTTGGTTCTGCTAGTTCAGAGCAAGAACACGCCATGCCACTTACATAGTAGCAAACCAACCACATTCCCTCCGTATTCTATCAGCTTTTTTCCCGCGAATCACAGCCTTGTTTCCCCGATATATGAAGAACAGTATTGGGGAAATTGTATTACAAAGTGGAATAGGTTTACTTGTGACGAATTTCGTGCTTCAGGACATCTTCAGACTAAATTTGTTATGTTGGTACGACTACACATGCGCACGAGACGAGAGTGCTGATGCTGGGAATTATATATATAAGAAAATAACTCACTCAGAAGGAAAAACTCTAGAGAGTGCTGCCATAGAACATTACTCAAATATTAATCTACGCCCAAGCCTTTTCCCTATTTCACCTTTCTTAACAAAATTACTGCTCTCACAAACAAACGTACACAACAATATCGTAAAATCAAAAGGAAATGGTTGAATCCGCCAACAAAGATATAATGATAATATTCTCCACACGTGACATTAACTGACGTTATTTTCATTTAACAATATGAAAAATAGGTTTCCCTACATTCCAGTTGGTAAGAAGATTCTGTCTTTTGTTTTTATTAATTTCCTTGTTAAATTCATTTCGTTTTTTGCTTTGAGAAAGTTTACATTGGACGAAATGCGTCAGCAATTAATAGTGTTTTCCTATTGTCATTTATATATATATATATATATATATATATATATATATATATATATATATATATATATATATATCAGCCGAATATAACCAACGCCTTTATCCACTGTTCCATGTGTCATTGAGCGAAATAAAGGGTTCATTTCGACATTCCAACCACCTGAAGAAGGCCGGAGCGTACAAAGGACGAAACGTTGTAAATAAATATGGCGACAAAGATGAGGACAATAGTCCGAATGATATAAATAATATACATAATACCTCATCTCAGAAATATAGACAGATATCTATCTATCTGTCTGTTTATCGATGTGCAATTTATGTTAAGTTAGTCCATCGTAGGTAAGTAATGAAATAGAAGGTCTACTTCACGAAGGTACACTTAGCAATTAACCTAATGCTAAACCCGGTATTTATCTGCGCTCCCCACATAGCGGGATGTGGTACAAGGTCGGTTTAATATGGGTTTTTCCGAGACCGGACAAAAATTCCCCGTAGACCCCGTAATAACGGGGCAGGGTTTGTCTACCTCCCCAGAAGAGACTCTGCCCTTCGGCATAGCTTCGTCTGGGTTCCTCTCTGCACTAAGAGCTTAACGCGCGGATAAACCTAATGCTAAATTCGAGATTTATTGCGTTAACACACAGCAATGGTGGCACAAGGCCAAAAAGTAAGGATGGGTTACGGCTGGTTGACGCTATCTTATACCTAGCTAATCCGATTCACGACCTATTCATTCGTTTCAATTTACACAACTACCACAAAAAGTCGTCCGTACACTCCTCCATATACCACAATACCACAGACACACAGGGAAACCTATAAAACAGACCATGACATAAAAATTCTTGAATATAAAATTAAAAGCAATGAGTGGGGAGGGAATGAACCCAAAACCAAACTAAAATATAACAAAAATAATGGGGAACAAAAAACAAACTGGGGAGGTTGGGAATCTCGGCTTGGATTATAACCAAGACTTAATGCTAAACTCTCCTTACAGAGGCGACAGGCATGAAACAGCCTGTCGCCTCTGAATGTTGACTTTTATATATATATATATATATATATATATATATATATATATATATATATATATATATATATATATATATATATATATATACACACACACACACACACACTACGAAAAGGACAAAGTCCGACAATTATTTTAATATATTTTATTGTTATACGTTATTTATATAGACAACATTATTTAAGCAAATGCTCTGTTTATAATAAACAGTATTAACAACATTTATAGCCATAGAAATGATGTGTCCTCAGACAGGAATTGAACCTGTATCCTCCACGGAACCGTCATATAGCCTGACGTGCTATACCAGTTTAGCTACAGAGGAGTGGCTGGTTAGCAAGGTCTATTTTACTGCTTTTTTTTTACTACAATCTTCCACGTAATCAACTTTGCTAATCTACTCCTCTGTAGCTAAACTGGTATAGCACGCCAGGTGATAGGATGGTTCCGTGTAGGATACAGGTTCGATTCCCGTCGTAGGACACATATTTTCGTCTGTTATTACCACCACCTCCGTCATCTTTTTTATCCTCTTTATTCATACTAGTGCTGAGAATTTTATTCTTTTTCCTCAGCCACAGAGAAAAATTCTAATGTGACGTGCTAGATGATCGCCATTTTTGTCTCACTATTTCCACAAAGATGAAGAAGAGACTCGAGGCGACAGAGATGCTAAGGATATCATGGACCGATCGTGTGAACAACGATGAGGCCTTGGAGAGGTTGCAAACAAGGAGGAGGCTTATACTTAATATCAGGAAGAGGCAGCTGAAGTTTCTGGGACACTTAATGAGGAAGGAGAGGTTGGAGAATCTGATACTCACGGGTCGAATAGAGAGAAAGAGAGACAAGGGAAAACAGCGCGTGACATACCTGGCGGAGTTGGGCAGGTGGATGGCAGAACGTCGTCTGGGGGGAAGGAAGCAGAGGGAATGAATGTTTTGAGAGCTGCAAGGGATAGAGGGAGGAGGTAGAGAGCCATGATCACCTACGTCCTGAAAGGACATGACACATAAAAAAGAAAAGGAAGAAAAGATTGCCATGCGCCTGCTGTTATTTCGCAACTTTAGTTTAGTTTGGCGCAAGGCCACCAGTGTAGAAAACCCAATGGGGAGCTAATTTGCAGAGCCACAATTAAAGGGCACAGCAGTGAGGTGCTTTTTGTTTTGCTTTTTTTTATTTACAAATCTTAGTTGTAATAAATATGGCGGCAAAGATTAGGACAATAGTCCGAATAATGTAAATAGATAGATAGATAGATAGATAGATAGATAGATAGATAGATAGATAGATAGAGTGGGTGCGAGAGTGTATGTTACGTTATGTCACGAAAACTCCCAACTCCAACTTCTTAATAATTTCCGAAATCTTCTTTTAGCCCAAGGCCATTAAGGTACACGGTGTGGAATTCTTTTACAAAACTTTTTTTTTTACAGTGATGTTCACCCTCTTCAAGGCCTGAGAGCCCCTCTATGTAGAATTTTACAGAGTGAGAGGCCCAACTTATGCGGATTTTTGGGAAGATAACGGTTTATCTTAGACTTGAACAAACTAAGATAGTCGTAATCGAGCATACGCCCTCTGAAATGTCGATTCCACCGAGCAGCTGGAAGGAGATACTCGAGTGGAAATTACATTTCACGGTTAGTTTCACCATGAAGCCAGAAATACAGAGCCTCCAGTGAGAAACTTATTTTCAAACCTCTGCTTAGTTTGGTATAAGGCCACAAAATATGGGGCAGCCGGAGAGGATCGAACTCGTTAAATATAATCTGCCAGATCAGCTGCCTTACGCCAAAGCGGCCGAGTTATTACAAAGGTACATAAGGCCACCAATATAAGACATGCAAATAAGGTGCTTATTTACACAGTTTAGGTTAGTTTGGCATAAGGCCACCAGTATGGGGAACCTAACGAGGATCGTATTCACTACATATGGTCCGCGAGACCAGCCTGCTAACTATTAAACAAAGACAAGGTGCCCTTGCTTTGCAACCTGTTGACGCTCGAGCGACAAAAATTACAGAAGGACGCCTTATTAATTTATTTATTTGCGAATTGTATCGCCGTTGTACCGGCTGTCGCATTTGAAACCGGATTCTGTTCACTTGTAAAGAACTCCATTGAAACCTGATCAAATTCATTTTTGTTTTTTTTTTCTCAGTAAGTTAAGCCTCTCTGGGAAAAAATACAGAGATATAACAGAATCGAAAATAAAGTGTGAACATAATGTGTCATATATTATTATGCAAATGACTACTTACACAACAAACTTGAGATTAACATACTAAACGGAGTAACATTTTCAGGCAGCATTTGTCCATTCTTAGAATATTGCGCCTGATCCTTGATAAAATCCAAAGAAGAATCAGCAATATTATTGGCCCTGACATCTCGGCAACTTTCCACAGCTGTAAAGTTACCTCCCTGTGCCTTTTTCTATAAATACTTTTATGGCAACTGTTCGGATAAGCTCTTTGATATAATACTAAACTGTTACGTGACATCTGTCCTTCTTTACGGTGGCGAATGTTGGACGATTTCCTCAAAGATGAAGAAGAGACTCGAAGCGATGGAGATGTGGTTCTACCGAAGGATGCTAAGGAAATCATGGAGCAATCGTGTGAGCAACGATGGGATTCAAACAAGGAGGAAGCTTATACTTAATATCAGTAAGAGGCAGATGAAGTTTCTGGGACAAATAGGAAGGAAGGCCTGGAGAATCTGATACTCACGGGTCGAACAGAGGGAAAGAGAGACAAGGGAAAACAACGTGTGACATACCTGGCGGACTTAAGCAGGTGGATGACAAAACGTGGTCTGGGGGAGGAAGCAGAGGGATGGAGATTATTGAGAGCTGCAAGGGATAGAGGGAGGTGGGAGGACATGGCGCATAAAAAGAAGAAAGACTAGATTGGTGATGAAGTCTCAACAATTTACAGGTGGGTTGTCTAAATGTAACTATTAGTTCTATGGGAACAGTTTCTTTTCTGACTTGTGGCACTCTCTTCTGGCCTCATGCTTTCCAGCCTACTTTAATCTTCAAAAATTGAAATGCAATGTCAATCGCTATCTACTGTCCTCACTATTACTCTTCTTTTATTCATTATATATATATATATATATATATATATATATATATATATATATATATATATATATATATATATGTATATACATATATATATATATATATATATATTTGTGTATTTAGGCAGCAATCCTTCTTTCAAGCACATTTCATTAAAAACGACTGACAAGGTGCTTTTATTTAGTTTTTTATATAATTTCTCGTGCAATCTAATAGAGGTTTTCTTTTCAGAGGATAAATTATACAAAAATTGTCCGAATGTTCTTTTCCGAGCGCTTTCGGCTATACTTTTAGCCATTATCAAGGATTATATTTCAACTGTTAGAATTAGAAATAGTTTGTGTGTGTTTTATAAAGTGATTCATTTTTTTGTTTCAAAACACGGTCAAGATATTATGTCCATGTTCAAAGTTAATATTATTAAGGGTTGGTTTGTTTAATTTTATAAGTATAATAGTATAATATAATAGCATCATCCACTTGCAAAAAAAGGCTAAAAATAATGGAAGCCTTACTTATAAAATTAAACAAACCAACCCTTAATAATATTAACTTTGAACATGGACATAATATCTTGACCGTGTTTTGAAACAAAAAAATGAATCACTTTATAAAACACACACAAACTATTTCTAATTCTAACAGTTGAAATATAATCCTTGATAATGGCTAAAAGTATAGCCGAAAGCGCTCGGAAAAGAACATTCGGACAATTTTTGTATAATTTATCCTCTGAAAAGAAAACCTCTATTAGATTGCACGAGAAATTATATAAAAAAAAAAAAAAACTAAATAAAAGCACCTTGTCAGTCGTTTTTAATATATATATATATATATATATTTGTTTACGACATTTTTATTTGCTGTTTTAAACTTTGTTCTACCTTTGATATTACAGATTACCAGATTAAAGAATCGGACTTTTTTTATTTATTTAAATTACTTTAAAATTTAAATTTATGCTATTTCATTATATTGATGTACAGTTTTTTTTTATATCTGAATGTTTTTTTATATTTCTTATTATTAATCTTATATAGTTTTTTTTAATATTTCGTATCATTAATAATATAATTAACATTATTATTTTTGTTATTGTCAATTTTTAACTGTGACGGTTATGATACAATGGTGGAGATTTCGCTGCTTGAAATGATTAGACATTTTCAATATAACTCCCCTCATCCTGTTTTCTTGTCAAGTCCCGGAAATAAAACCTATTTTGTGTCAATCTGTCTGCGATTTCACTCTCTCTCTCCTCTCCCCTCTCTATATCTATCTCC
Organism: Acanthosepion esculentum; assembly: GCA_964036315.1. Classification (NCBI taxonomy): domain Eukaryota; kingdom Metazoa; phylum Mollusca; class Cephalopoda; order Sepiida; family Sepiidae; genus Acanthosepion; species Acanthosepion esculentum. Next base: position 112,258,449 of record OZ038483.1, on the reverse strand, counting down.
CTTTCTCTTCCCCCAATAAACCTTATCTTGAAATCTTTGTCTTTCTCTCCCACTTTTCTTTCTTTCTCCCTTTTAAGATTAAAACTTATTCCTATCAAACTTTTTTCTTCTTTTTTAAAGATTTTATTTTGTCTTTTCTTTTTTCTTTTCCTTGTATCTGGATAATTTAAACACCATTTCTCAATGTATTTTAGGTTTCAATGTTTGGATAATAGCCCATGAAATAAAATTATTTCCACCATAGATTTTTAAAGATTATATATATATATATATATATATATATATATTGTCATCCACAGACAGACTGTTTCGCAGCTCATCAGTGTGGCTAGACGTCCGGTTGCCTCTAGCTAGGATCGAAACCCGACTGAATTTGTGTCAGTCGGAACTTCTAACACTAAGCCGTTGGCGCACGGCAGGAATGAAGGTGATATATATATGTGTGTGTGTGTGTGTGTGTGTGTGTGTGTGTGTGTGTGTGTGTGTGTGTGTGTGTGTGTGTGTGTGTGTGTGTGTGTGTGTGTGGAGCATGTTTCAGAAATTTAGAAAAATGCTGTCACTGAAAAAAAAGTAACTCAATTTTTGTACACTGACAGGCAGAACTACCACTAAGCCGTTGGGGCACAGCAGGAATGAAGGTGAATTTTAGCGTGTTTATTTTTAGATTTAGATACATTAGATATTTAAATTTTTGTATTCATATATATTAAGCAACCAGCAACGTCGTACAAGGCACGTGGTATTCTTTGAATTGGCAGACGGTAAGATATCTCTTAAAAATGAAATTTTGGAGGCTCACTTCAGAATATGATCGATAGTTATTTTCCTCCTTAAAAGGAATATTTAATAATTGGGTAAATATATATTAGCCAATAGGGTTGAGATTAATTAATCTAAATTTTAGATTCATCTTGAGCCTACTATATTATTATAAATATGATCAATTCTTCTTTGTTAACTAATCTTTCTGTGAACCTTTGACCAGGGTGTTTGTTCGATCATTTGTTACACAAAGGAAACTGACATTCTCGCACTTAATTATTCACGTCTTTTGCATATTTATTTGAGTATACAATATTACAAAAATAATGCTTAGCGATAGTTTGTTTACATGCGGCAACAGTCCCAACTAAGTTCCTGTCTTTATTTCATGCGTCTTACTGCTATGCAGACAGTGAAAACAATGTAGACCTGTGTCACATACATCTGCATATATGTAAAAGCTTTCATATTTACACGACATTAACATAATTCAGTAGGTTGTACTGCAAAAAATATGCGCAAAATATTTTGTGTGAAGTTGTTTACAAAGTATCTTTGTATTACATATCTTTCAATTTGAAAGAAAAATAATACTCAAATGAATCAAAATTATTGAAATTTGTAGATCAGTGTTTGAAGATTAACTAAATTCTTCGTTTATACACGCATTTTCCGCTGCACACACACACACACACACTTTATACATATATATATATATATATATATATATATATATATATATATATATATAATGGCTAATGTTAACTTCCTTTATACCATTTTATATTTTTTTGTCTTATCCACAGAATTGTTCTGGGAAATGAAGAGATGGCCGCCTGATTCCATGAAATAAATTATCACCTAAATGGATTTCTAAGGACTCCTCTTTCATCATTATATATATATATATATATATGTAAGATAGATAGATAGATAGATAGATAGATAGATAGATAGATAGATAGATAGATGCGTGTGCCTGCGCGCGTGTTCGCTTTCACTACAGAAGGGCGTTGCAAAAGCGTTTGCGCACTCGCGAGAGTTGAGTTATCTACTTGAGAAAAAAATGAAAACACTAAAAGACTATAATCGACAGTATACTTCCCATTTGGGAGTGAAAGACTTCATTCTAGAGAGTAAAAGAATATTGATAAACTTATGTAACGTATTTTGTTGTTGCTTTTGTTTTTTTGTTTTTGTTTTTTTTTCTGTGAGTAACCCAATGTGACGCACGCCTTCGTTGACCAGGTGTCCCTGATGAAAGAAACTCAACCATATCATCGTTATACGGCAATTATCCAAACACACACACACACACACACACTTCCTATTCCTATCTTCCAATTTCTTTTCAAATATTATATTACCTATTCGTGCTAAAATTGGCAGAAATTAAAATATGAACCCACCTTGAACTCTTTGCCGGATTTTATTTCCCGCGTCTATTAAACGTTGCTTGTACACATCACTGATCCGTTGAGTACGAAAATCCCTCAGAAAGTTGATCCGTTGCCACACCTTTTATTCACAAACAGCATAGTCGACCATTTGGCAAAGATTGCACATAGCATTGGCATCAAACAGCATTTACCGTTTTTTTTTCCGAAGATTTGCTTTAAAATCTCCACAAAAGTCTAATTATAAAGATCAAAAATCTCTGAATTTGTTCTGTGTATTTACAGCCTCTGGGCTCGTAGGCGTTTTGGCTGGCCTCTTATATAAACTGTTTGATAGAAAATTGCTTGCTTCTGCCCGAAATATGGGGCTTCTGCCAGGTTTTCAATGGTAAAAAGGATTTTAATCACCACTCTAGCAAAAGATTCTTTATAATCTCCTTTCCGCGAAATCGTTTTTAATTAATATTCTACTAAAATCCTTTTTACTCCAGTCATTTTCTGAAGATTTTATCTCGAAAAATTAACATCTAAGTCCTTTCTCAAATACACATTTTTACAGCGCCCCTTTCATAGTTTGAAGTGCCTTTCGCTAGACAAACAATTGAAAGACAATCGAAGATTTAGAAACAGTTTTAAAAAAGATCACATGCCAAGAGTAAATATGATTTAAAAATTTAAAATATTATTATAGATTACTTGTAATTGCATGCATGAGTCCCTGTATAAATAGTTATAAATAATTATTGATCGATTTTAATCATCATTGATATTTTTGCATTATATCAAGTCTTAAGAATACAGTAACTTGGCTCCGCAAATTGGAAGAGAGAGTTATCAATGATAACGGTCTGACTTCGAATCCGCGGTTATCTCCCTTTAACTTGTTTTTTTGCATGAGTTACAATATAAATAGTTATAAATAATTATTGACCGATTTCATCATTTTTGCATTATAACAAGTATTAAGAATTCTGACTTTGAATCCGCGGTTATCTGCCTTTAATCCTCTTTGTTTTGTTTTGTTTTTTTGTTTATTTTTAAGTGTACCATCACATAAAATTTGGTGAGGCATGAGCAAATTTTAATTCCGAAAATGCAGCCCGGGGGGAAAAAAAGTCTGGATTTGGTTGGGTTTGGTTTGGTCAAGTTTGGTTTGTTTTACGGCATATCAACCTCAATCAGTTATTTAATGCTCACGGAAATTTTATTGCTGGTAATATTTTTTTTCAAAAAATGTATTGCTGGTAATATTTTTCCTTCAAAAATCTATTTCAATGTAGACCAGTGGTTCCCAAATTGCGCGGCGCCAAAAATAAATATGATTTCCAAATTTAAAATATTATTATGGATTATTATGCATGTATGGGTCCCAGTATAAATAGTTATAAATAATTATTGACTGATTTTATCATTGTGAGATTATTGCATTATATCAAGTCTTAAGAATATAGTAACTAGGGTCCGCAAATTGGAGGAGAGAGTTATCAATGATAACGTTCTGACTTCGAATCCGTGGTTATCTCGTTTTAACAAGTTTTTCTTTTAATATACTATTTATCACATAAAATTTGGTAAGGCGCCAGCAAGTTTTCATTCTGAAAATGCGGCCCAGAGAAAAGAAAAGGTTGGGAATCATTGTACTAGAGAAAAGCACTGTAAAATAATTCACGAGACAACGACAGTAAAATAACGTTCTCCTGACAATCAATATAAAAGATATAACTGGAGAAAGACATTTGTTGATTCTGCTACTGCTAAGGATTTTAATGGGTGCGATGCGAACACTCTAAAAATAAATGAATTCAGCATTTTCAAACGAAACGAATTCAACCCGTCTAATATCATATATATATATATATATATATATATATATATATATATATATAAAAACAAGAAAAATAATTTGACCCAAATAAATAAAGAAACGACTTCCGGTAAAATAGCCGCCATAATAGACTACCCACAATAAGCTATATAAACAATTTTTTACTACGTTAATAAAAACACCGATCAAAATAAAAAAATAAAAATAAATACAAAGGATAAATAACAAAAATAAATTAAATAAAAACAAGCAAAATAATTTGACACAAATAAACAAATAAACGACTTCCGGTAAAATAGCTGCCAAAATAGACTACCCTCAATGCACCACTGGCCCGTATATATAAACAGCCGAGAAAAATAACAGCACCCATGGCCTGACGATTGCATCTAGCATGAAACAGACTGTCGCCTCTAAGTGTTGACTTCTATGTTCACTTTTATATTTACACAGGCTCTATCTCTGATATTTAGCACTTTATCCCATAAATATAGCAAACTTTAAGACTATATTTCTTCATGTATATATATATATATATATATATATATATATATATATATATATATATATATATATATATAAATGCTGGTACTCGCTTGGAAAAACCTTGGATAGTTCGACTTGTAGTAAAACAAATCAGTACCCAAAGAAAAATGAGCAATAAAAAAAGAAAGAACCAAGAACATTAAACTAAGGCGAAAACATATATATATATATATATATATATATATATATATATATATATATATATATATATATATATATATAAGAGACAATAGGAAAACTGTAATAGTTGCCGACGTGTTTCGTCCAATGTGGACTTTTTCAAGGCAAAAACGAAATGAATTTATTAAACAAAGTAACTAATCATAACAAAACAAAATGTCCTTAGCAACTGGAAGAATTTAGAGAATGCTATTTTCATACTATTAATTTCCCATAAACCCTCTTTTGCAAGTCATTTGAAGAATACTCGCTGCATTTCTTCTGTTCATCATGACATCAATATGCCCTGTGAGTGTCAAATTTTTCAATCCCTCTTTCCTCATTATGTCCCCTAGAATTTTTAACTATCTCTTTCTGATGGAAAGTATAAGTGCTCTCATAGAACAACTACATTGAATCAATAGCTGCATCTACTGCAAGGAAAGCTGGTTCTCTGTGTCACGCCAGAAGGGTCTTCTTGCCGGGATTCATCCTTCAAATCTACGAATCAACCATTCATTCTTGCATGGAATACTGCTGCCATATATGGTCTGGTGCTCCTGCTGTTCACCTAGACAAGGTCCAGAGACAGATATGCAACCTGATTAGTCCTGATCTGGCATCCCATCTGCAGTTGCTATCTCACAGACATGATGTGGCTTTCCTCTGCCTTTCTACAAGTACTTTCATGGCAACTGCTTCAATGAGCTACTTTCACTGGTACCCCAACTGCATGAATTTAAGCGTGCTACTAGGTTGGTATCTCGGTCCCACACTTTCACTGTTGAAATGACTAAATATAGCCATCATTGCTACTCCAGCAGCTTCTTACCTCGCACCTCCTGTCAGTGGAACTCCCTTCCTATCACTTGCTTCCCTGATAGCTATTATATTCAAACATTCAAATGCAATGTCAATCGACATCTTCTGATGCCTTGACCTTGATCCCTGTCCTTCTCTTTATCCTTTTCCCAAATACTCCTCTTTACTCTTACTTAACTCTCTGTAACCCCTTGAGTGCTAGTAGCACTCCTACTTTACTTACTTGGGGTGATTTGCTTAAAAGAAAGTGTTCTGCCCGTATTATTCTCAGTATTCTTCTGTAGACCAATAGTTTTGTTACTTTAAAGCTTTTCTTCACCAGTGAGGAGATTGTCCAGCATTTACCTTCATGTTGGACGACCAATATTACATAAAAGTTCAGATTTCTTTCTTTTCATTCTAAAGAAATTTTCCTGATTCTATGCTTAGATTTCGCAAGGCAACTATCTTAAATCAACTTCGGATTATGATGTCCTATTTTCCGGCCACTTTCCTAAATTCTGATGTCCTATTTCCCGGCCTCTTTCCTATATACTGATGTCCTATTTTCCGGTCTCTTTCCTATATTCTGATGTCGTATTTTCCGACATCTTTCCTAAATTCTGATGTCCTATTTTCCGGCCTCTTTCCTATATTTTGATGTTCTATTTTCCGACCTCTTTCCTAAATTCTGATGTCCTATTTTCCGGCCACTTTCCTATATTTTGATGTCCTATTTTCCGATCTCTTTCCTAAATTCTGATGTCCTATTTTCCGGCTTCTTTCCTATATACTGATGCCCTATTTTATGGCCTCTTTCCTAAATTCTGATGTCCTATTTTCCGGCCTCTTTCCTATATTCTGATGTCCTATTTTCCGGCCTCTTTCCTATATTTTGATGTCGTATTTTCCGACCTCTTTCCTAAATTCTGATGTCCTATTTTCCGGCCTCTTTCCTATATTTTGATGTCCTATTTTCCGGCTTCTTTCCTATATACTGATGTCCTATTTTATGGCCTCTTTCCTATATACTGATGTCCTATTTTCCGGCCTCTTTCCTATATTCTGATGTCCTATTTTCCGGCCTCTTTCTTATATTTTGATGTCCTATTTTCCGACCTCTTTCCTAGATTCTGATGTCCTATTTTCCGGCCTCTTTCCTATATTTTTATATCCTATTTTCCGGCTTCTTTCCTATATACTGATGTCCTATTTCCCGGCCTCTTTCCTATATACTGATGTCCTATTTTATGGCCTCTTTCCTATATTTTGATGTCCTATTTTCCGATCTCTTTCCTAAATTCTGATGTCCTATTTTCCGGCTTCTTTCCTATATTTTGATGTCCTATTTTCTGGCCTCTTTCCTATATTTTGATGTCCTATTTTCAGGCCTCTTTCCTATATTTTGATGTCCTAATTTCCGGTCTCTTTCCTATATTTTGATGTCCTATTTTCCGACCTCTTTCCTAAATTCTGATGTCCTAATATTCCGGCCTCTTTCTTATATTTTGATGTCCTATTTTCCCGTTTCTTTCCTTAATATTTAAATTTTCGCGCTTGTTTAATTTTGTTTAACGTTGTTGACTTCTGTAAGAAGCTAATAAATAATGCCTACATAGTCATTTTGAGTTTCTCGCGAGAAGAGTGTATGGACGAAGATTAATTTAGAAATTGTATTTTTTTTCTTTTCACTTTTTTGGGGGGCAGGGGGGTATTTCATTTTTTAGAAATAAATTAATCGGAATACTGCGAGTGGATTTCGTCAAAAGTGGCGACGGCGAACGTGAATGTTTCATTTTATTTACTTAGTTAATTAGTTATTTTTGAAGAAACCCCAGTGTGAAGAGTTCTTGTTGGCAAGGTCTGTGAGAAATAATTCCGCCTTTTCTAAGATTATTTTATTTCGATGATATATATATATATATATATATATATATATATATATATATATATATATATATACATATATATATATATAAAGAGAGAGAGAGAGAGAGAGAGAGAGAGATAGATATTAAGTACAAACGCACACACATCATATACATATATATGTATATAAAGTACACACACCATATATACAAGAATATATATAAATATAATCTTATATATATATATATATGTGTAAAATGTGTATGCATTTATATATACATATATATATATATATATATATATATATTTATAAAGTATGCACATCACACATATATATATAAAGTATACACATTATATACATAAAGAACACTCAATATTCATACATATATATAAATAAATTATACGCCAAATATATAGAGACACATATACATACACACACACTCATATATATATGTGTGTGTGTCTGTGTGTGAGGGTTGCATAAAGGAGACGCACCATATATGTGTATAAACATATATATACAAAAATAGGAATAAAAGAATGGATGCAAACAGAGACTCACACACACACACACACACACATATACATATATATATATATTCACACATTATAAAAAGATATGTATGTATGTGTGTGTGTGTGTGTGTGTGTGTGTGTCTTTATGTATGCAGGCTGCTTCATATTTTTATATATAGTGTTTATTTAATTGAAGTTAATTTGATGACTTATCCTTTGCGCACTTAAAATATTTGACATCTTAGGCCACTTAATATCTCCGAGATTTTTTTCCCCAATATTGTAGAGTCGGAAATTAAGCGAGAAGTTTGAAGGGGATGTCTTTACTTTTCACGGAACATCATTCTGAACAAAATTTTCTTATTTTATATTTACCCATGTGAACAGAGAGACTGGATGCAGCTGATTTTCTGTTATAAATATTGGAGGCTGATGGCAGCAATTCTCCAATCATTGACCTGCATTAACAAAAAAGGGAAGATAATGCCTCATTAAAATCAAAAACAGTTAAGTGGTACATTCCTGTAAAACGCGGTAAATCATGTCCGTATGAAGCGTATAACGATAATACGGTATAATTTTGAAGATAGATAGATAGATAGATAGATAGATAGATAGATAGATAGATAGATAGATAGATACGAAAAGGATCAGGTAGATAGATATAAAAATGTTGAGATAGATGAATAAATAGATATTAATAGACTGCAATAGATAGATAGATAGATAGATAGATAGATAGATAGATAGATAGATAGATAGATAGATGGATAGATAGATAGATATGAATAGACTGCAATAGATAGATAGATATGAATAGACTGCAATAGATAGATAGATAGATAGATAGATAGATAGATAGATAGATAGATAGATAGATAGATAGATAGATATGAATAGACTGCAATAGATAGATAGATATGAATAGACTGCAATAGATAGATAGATAGATAGATAGATAGATAGATAGATAGATAGATATGAATAGACTGCAATAGATAGATAGATAGATAGATAGATAGATAGATAGATAGATAGATATGAATAGACTGCAATAGATAGATAGATAGATAGATAGATAGATAGATAGATAGATAGATAGATAGATAGATAGATATCAATAGACTGCAATAGATAGATATGAATAGACTGCAATAGATAGATATAAATAGACTGCAATATATAGATAGATAGATAGATAGATAGATAGATAGATAGATAGGTATGAATAGATAGATAGATAGATAGATATCAATAGACTGCAATAGATAGATAGATATGAATAGACTGCAATAGATAGATAGATATAAATAGACTGCAATATATAGATAGATAGATAGGTATGAATAGATAGATAGATAGATATCAATAGAGTGCAATAGATAGATAGATATGAATAGACTGCAATAGATAAATAGATAGATAGATAGATAGATAGATAGATAGATAGATAGATAGATAGATAGATAGATAGATTGCAATAAATAGACTGATAGGAAGATACGTATAAATATCGATCGATAGATAGATATGAATATACTTACACATGAGCAAACCGTGATAGATAGACATGAAGAGACTGAAGCAATAAATAGATACGTATAAACTACGATCGCTATATAGGTAGATAGATAGATCGATAGATACATTGATTGATAGATAGATATGAATAAACTGTGATAACTAGATAGATAAATAGATAGATAGATAGATAGATACGTATAAAACGGTGGACAGATATATAGATAGCTGTAAATAGACAACGATCGATCGATAGCTATATATATAGAAATAAAGAAAAATATGAATAAACTTAGACAGAAAGATAAATAGATAGATAGTTAGTTATATACATACATAGATATAAATAGACTGCGATGTGTGTGCGAGCAAGATATCTTTGAAAAAATATTTATGTAGACAAGGACTTTGAAATATATACGAGTGTGTATATCTACACCCAGTTTACAGGAGATTACTTCGACATGCATATTTTTTCAGGAAATATTACAAAAGTTTTGGTCGCATTTTCAAAATATATATATATATATATATATATATATATATATTTTGAAAATGCGACCAAAACTATATATATATATATATATATATATATGCATGCAGTTGACCATCGACGGGGTCTAACGCTCGTCAGACGTGATGTCGGTTTTCTCTAGGAGGACGCAGGTTCGAATCCTGCCGAAGAGTGTATCTTTAATGTGATTTCTAAAGAAATATACTTTTTAATAAATAAGTGGAGCATCTACTCAAATAAGATTATCCACTAAAAATAACCTTTAAGTATATATATATATATATATATATATATATATATATATATATATATATATATATATCCATATATATATATATATATATGTATATATATATATATATATACATATATATATGTATATATATATATATATATATATATATATATATATATATATATATATATATATATATATATATATATATATATACAAGTGAACATTGAAGTCAACACTCAGGGACGACAGGCTGTTTCATGCTAGACTTAATCGTCAGGCCGCCTGACGATTACGTCCAGCATGAAACAGGCTGTCGCCTCTGAGTGTTGACTTCAATGTTCACTTTTATATTTATATTTTCATACGCTCTATCTCTGATATTGAGCACTTTATCTCATCAATATAGCACACCATAAACTATATTTCTTCATATATATATATATATATATATATATATATATATATATATATATATATATAAAAGCTGGGAAGGTATGTGTTCACAAGCACTATTCGAGTGTTGTTTAATCCGGAGGTCCTACGTGGCCGAGTTGAAAGTTGGGTGGTAGGTAAATCAAACAACTAGATAACTCGCAACTGTATATGCGCGCTAGGTAAGGCAATAAATATATACAAAATGTACCTTAAGGTGTAAAAATGACAGTGCTCGATGTGGTTAGACAGAGCTAAGAAATATAAATATACGTGTATCTACGTTTGGGGCGCGACTTAAGTTTCGTTGGTTACACAACGTATATATATATATATATATATATATATATATATATATATATATATATATATATATATATATATAAGGCTGATTATCAGAATTGAATGATACTAGGAAACAGTATTATTAAAAAGTGCCTAATACACGTGTGATAAAAAATAAAAATAACATATGGAGTTTTTAACTTTAAAAATCAGAAGGTCAGTTGAATCCGCTACCTTGGTTCCAACCTTAGGGTACCCTCAGCCGATTTTCATCAACTGACCTCCCAACTCTTTATATTTTTAAATAAAACTAATGAACGCTATATTATTGTTTTTAAATAGACGACGTTGTGTGTGATAGAGATGGAGGAGGATGTGAAGAAGAAGAAGAAGAAGAAGAAGAAGAAGAAGAAGAAGAAGAAGAAGAAGAAGAAGAAGAAGAAGAAGAAGAAGGAGTAGTATGATAGTCTGTTTTTGTTTGCATGGAAGATTTCCAAACAGCGGCGAAATTGTGCATACGAAACGCTGGAAGCGAAAATCGCACCGCAGAATATCTATATTTTTTTGTCCGTGTATTGATTAATATATTGTAATGTAATTATCATCTTTGATAATGGCTTATGAAAGCCGAAAGATTGGATTAAAAAATATGTATCAATATTGTGATTTTCTTTCTTTGTTTAATGATAATATTATTAAGCTTATCAAACGATATGAAAAGAATTTACATAAAATAAAAAGACAAAACTTCTCTATATTACTTAATGAAAGATGCATCAATATAAGTGTGGGTTTGTAAACAGAGACTATTACTGCTAATAATGCAAGACTCTTCGGTAAATCGAATCGAGTTCTCTCAATCACTGCATGTTTATCTAAAAATAAATACGCTTAAATTCACCTTCGTCCATGCCTTGCGCCAAAGGATTAATGGTAGAATCCCCTACAGACACCAATTCAGTCGGGTTTCGATCCTAGCTAAAGGCAACTGGACGTCTAGCCACACCAATGAGCTGTGATACAGGGAAACAATCTGTCCGTGGATGACAATATATATATATATTTATATATATATATGCATATATATATGTTGCATTTCTTAGAATAATTCTGAAGATAAGACAATTTCGTTAAAAAAAGAGACCACTGGAAAATATAGCTCTTAATCATAGATAGATAGATAGATAGATAGATAGATAGATAGATAGATAGATAGATAGATAGATAGATAGATAGATAGATAGATAACAAAAGACTGAGAATGATAGATAGATAGATAGATAGATAGATAGATAGATAGATAGATAGATAACAAAAGACTGAGATAGATAGATAGATAGATAGATAGATAACAAAAGACTGAGATATATATATATATATATATATATATATATATATATATATATATATATATATATATAGATAGATAGATAGATAGATAGATAACAAAAGACTGAGGTAGATAGATAGATAGATAGATAGATAACAAAAGACTGAGGTAGATAGATACATAACAAAAGACTGAGATAGATAGATAGATAGATAGATAGATAGATAGATAGATAGGAAGCATTTCTGTTAGATACGAACAGGCTGATAAAGAGAAGGAAAGTGTGTAATAAATATGAAGAACAAAAAGTAACTGGCCCAAATAAGTATGTGATTAAAGGAAAAAAACTGGAAAACTAAAAATTCTAATTTCAAATCAAATAAAAATTTAAATAATAAACGTAAATGTAATTGAGAATTTTTAAAAAATGTATCATTTTAAACTGTCAAACTTGTGAATAGGTATCTACAGCGACAGCCTTTTTCAAATGGCTAAATTATCCTCTTTTCTTCAACTCATCTTCAAGTACAAGCGGAGGCAACATTTGAGCCAAAATCTTAGTTACGTCTATTTCAAAATGTTCTTAAATACATTTTGTCGGGTCTTGTTTTGTTTTGAGTTTCATTACGAAGGAAATTGTGGTGAGAACGAAAAAGAAAGAGCGAAAAATATAAATAAGTATGAATAAGAAATAAAGTGTATGAATTAAAAAAGGAAAAAGAAAGAAAAAGAAATGAAAAAGAAAGTAAAAAAGAAAGAAATTAGAATGAATGAGAAAAAGAAATGAATATGAAAGAAAGAAATTAAAATGAATAAGAAAAAAAGAAATTCGAATGAGTGAGAAAGAACGAAATTAAAATGAAAGAGAAAGAAAGAAATTCGAATGAGTGAGAAAGAACGAAATTAAAATGAAAGAGAAAGAAAGAAATTCGAATGAGTGAGAAAGAACGAAATTAAAATGAAAGAGAAAGAAAGAAATTCGAATGAGTGAGAAAGAACGAAATTAAAATGAAAGAGAAAGAAAGAAATTCGAATGAGTGAGAAAGAACGAAATTAAAATGAAAGAGAAAGAAAGAAATTTGAATGAGTGAGAAAGAACGAAATTAAAATGAAAGAGAAAGAAAGAAATTCGAATGAGTGAGAAAGAAAGAAATTAAAATGAAAGAGAAAGAAAGAAATTCGAATGAGTGAGAAAGAAAGAAATTAAAATGAATAAGTGAACAAGTGAATGGAAAAGCAAGTGAATACATGAAAAAGAACGAAAATTATTTAAAAAAGGAAGAGAATGAGAAAGGGAAAGAAAGGAAGAAAGTAAAAAAGAAAGAAAGAATGAAAGAAAACTGTCACACGAAAAGAAAGAAACAGACGAAACTGTCAGTCGAAAAGAAAGAAAGAAAGAAAAAAAGGAAGGAAAAAAAAGGAGTTAGAATGATTTAGAATGATTTAGAAAGAAAGAAATTATAACGAATGAGAAAGAAGGAAAGAAAAATTACATTGAAAAAGAAAAAATAAACTGAACAAAGGAAAATGAAAGAAAAAAGATGAAAAAGAAAGAAGGTAGAAAGAAAGGAAGAAAGAAATTGAACAGAAGAAAAAGAAAGAAAATAGATGAAAAAAGAAAGAAAGAAAAATTTGTCTTGCGAAAGTAAAAAAAAAAGAAAGAAAATGAATCAAAATAGGAAAGTGACTAAATAAAAAGAAATGAAAAAAAAGAAAAGAATAAAAACAGCGAAAGAAAGAAAATAAAAAAGACAATGAATGAAAAACGATAGAAAGAAAGGAAATGAATGATAAAGTAAGAAGGCAGGAAAAAGAATGAATGGGAAAGAAAACAAGAAAGAAAATGAGTGAAAAAGAAAGCAAGCAATTAAGAGCATGAATGAAAAAGAAAGAAAAGAAGGATGACGATAAGAAAGGATGAAGAAGAACGAAAGGGCCAGGATTTTTAATTCTGATTTCCAAGAGAGATATACACCACCACTGTATAAAAACCTCCTCTAGTATTTAGTATATTTAGCCCTGTGTCCTACGAAATGTAGTTAATATCAAATAAGAATCCGATTAATTCATATTATTAATTGCTTTTATTTTCTTTGATATCTGCCGTTTACACATTTCTTTCCAGGTTTCGCCGAGAGACCTAAAGTTAGAAATGGCATCATGACACTTTCCACTGACAAAAAAAAAAAAAAATTACATAGATAAAGCCCTTCGGAAAGCGTGGGCTATACTTGTCAGAATAATTTTTTGTATTTCTTTGTTGCATGGACTTCCAGGGATCACTTCAATTAGTCTACTGGAATCTTTTCCATCCAATCGTAGGGCTCCAACTACAACAGGGATTGTTGATGTTCCCATGGGCCACATTTTTGAGATTTCTATTTTAAGGTCCTTGTATTTTGACAGCTTTTTGAATATCTTCAAAGATACATTGCAGTCTACAGGGACTGCCATATCAATAAGGAGGCATTTTTATGTTTGTGGTCTCTAATAACAATGTCTGGGCGGTTGGATTTGATTGTTCTGTCAGTGTGTATTGTGTAGTCCCATAGAATTTATTATTATTATTATTATTATTATTATTATTATTATTATTATTATTATTTCTTTGGGTTTCTAGTGTATATTCATTAACATCCGGGTCCCAACCTAAGGTCAGAAATGGCTTCATGACCATTTTTGTTATAAAAAAAATCAAATTAAAAAATAAACTAAGATCACACGCATTTTACACGGCTAAAGCTCTTCGTAAGTTGTGAACTGTACTTGTGAGTACATTTTTTTGTATTTCTTTAAGACATGGTCTACCAGGAATCCCTCCAGTCGTGTACGTTATGCGTTGTCTTACTCTGTCCCTCTTGCCTTTAATCTGTCCTGTGAGTATCAAATTTTCCAAGCTCTCTTTTCTCATTACGTTCCCGAGAAATTTCAACTATCTCTTCCTGATGTTAAGTATAACTTTCCTTTTTGTTTCCATTTTCTCTAAAACTTAGTAGTTGCTCACCTGTTCAGTTTATGTTATCCTCAGCATCCTTCGGTAGAACCTGATTTCTGTCTCTTCAATTCTCTTCTTCATCTTTAAAGAGATTGTCCAGCATTCGTCGCCATGTAGGAGGGATGACATCGAGTCACACTTCAGTACTCTTTTCTTTGTTTCTAAGGAAATTTTTCTGTTTCTTAATACTCAGCTTAGTTCTTGGAAGGCATCTTTGGCTATCCCCATACGCCTGCGGATTTCTGTATTCCACTTTCCGTCCTCTTTTAATACATTTGTCAGTTACCTTACTAGGCATACCAATAATAACTGGTGAGATTTTGACCTTCTTCAACTTAAATCGTACAAAATCTTTCTTGTTTCCGACACAAGGACGTTCTATGGTTTATGGCTGGGCCATTCTGTTTCTTGATGAAAACCCTA
This sequence comes from Acanthosepion esculentum, assembly GCA_964036315.1. Taxonomy (NCBI): domain Eukaryota; kingdom Metazoa; phylum Mollusca; class Cephalopoda; order Sepiida; family Sepiidae; genus Acanthosepion; species Acanthosepion esculentum. The sequence goes on along the minus strand of OZ038483.1, from coordinate 112,242,836 downwards.
CACCTCGAACAACATCCAGTGAAAGATTTTGGCGACGATGATATATTCGCCTTTTATACTGATTCTAAGTTAAACTTGGGCACTCACTGATAATGCGTGTTTTAGTTTCATCAAATTCCCCCACATTATTATTTTTTTTTTCCTTTGATATCTGCCGTTTAAACATTACTTTCCGGGTCCCGCCCAGAGACCTAAGGTTAGAAATGGTATCATGACACTTTCCACTGAAAAAAAAAATTATTACATAGATAAAGACCTTCGTAAAGTGTGGGCTGTACTTGTCAGAACAATTTTTTTATCTCTTTGAGGAATGGACTTCCAGGGATCCCTTCAATTAGTCTACTGGAATCTTTTCCAACCAGTCCAAGGGCTCCAACTACAACAGGAATTGTTGATGTTCCCATGTGCCACATTTTTGAGATTTCTATTTCAAGGTCCTTGTATTTTGACAGCTTTTCCAATATCTTCAAAGATACATTGCAGTCTGCAGGGACTTCCATATCAATAAGGAGGCATTTTGTTTTGTTTGTGGTCTTTAATAACAATGTCTGGGCGGTTGGCTTTGATTGTTCTGTCAGTGTGTATTGTGTAGTCCCATAGAATTGTAACAGGTCCTATCTCCGTAACCGTGTCTGGGTGGTGTTTGTGCCAGTTTCTTTCAGTTTCCTTCCCATAGAAGTTGTATTATTATTATTATTATTATTATTATTATTATTATTATTATTATTATTATTTGTGATGAAAACACTCCAAAGAGCGCTTAGGATCGCCTCGTCAGTGATGTTATGACTTGGTGTCATGACAAGTTTCGGGTTTTCCAACATCATACTTGTTCGCCCAAAAGACCCTACCGAAACAGTACGTATTCCGGCAGGCGATCCTAAAGTAAAACAAAATACGCCAAGCACGCAACAAATAAACACATTAAGTAACTGCCACTGCTGACCAATCACTAACGACTTATGTCACTTCCTCCTCAGCCAAGACGATACAAAAAAAAAAGAATAGACAGCGTGCTCGTCTTTTTCCCATCTTAGGTTGATCACGCGGAACGATCCACATTCTCAGCGAACAGTTTGACATAACAGGTAAGTAATGACAAGAAAAATTTCCTTTCATATGAAGTATAAAAAAAAAACACAAAAAATTATTAGATGATTATTATTATTATTATTATTATTATTATTATTATTATTATTATTATTATTATTTCTTCCTTGGGGTTTTGATATATACACATTTCCTTCCGGGTCCCAACCAGAATCCTGGGGTCAGAAATGGTTTCATGACATCTTCCACTGATCAGTTAAGATCACACATTGATAAAGCCCTTCGTAATGTGTGAGCTGTACGTATGAGTACAATTTTTTGTATTTCTTTAAGACGCGGGCTAACAGGAATTTCTTCAATGTGTCTATAGAAACATTCTCCAATCAATCCGAGGGCTCCAACTACAACTGGAATTGTTGATGTCCTCATGTGCCAAATTTGTGAGATTTCTGCTTCAAGATCTTTAAAGATCTTCAAAGATCCATTCTGCAATGACTGTTATGTGAATATGAATGCACATTCTGTTCTTGGGGTCTTTGATCACGATGTCTAGGCAACTAGCTTTGATTGTTCTGTCTGTGTGCACTGTAAAGTCCCATAAGATTGTAACAGGTCCTATCTCCGTAACCGGGTCAGGGTGGTGTTTATACCAATTTCTTGCAGTTTCCTTCCCGTAAAAGTTGCATATTTTCCAGTGCAGATATTGGACCATATATCATGCTTTTATTTATTTATTTATTTATTATTATTATTATTATTATTATTATTATTATTATTATTATTATTATCTTGCAAACATTTTTATTAATAAATTTATTAATAAGTAAGGGTGTACAAATGAAAAGATTTGAAACTGTCAACTCTTTCTATTTCCCTGAGCACTTCTGTTTTTGATCATTTCTTTCTTTTACTCATTGAAACCAAGTAGCGTCTCTGATATGTCAGTTCTGTGTTCTGATGTTCAAAACGGAATAGGCCATTATACATGAGGTATTGGCAGAACGTAACGGTCGTGCGAGCTAAGGAACTCACTAACTAAACAAGGGAAGGACAAACAGAATTATAAAGAAGATTGTCGTTAGTGTTGTTGTTATTGTTGTTGTTGTTGTTGTTGTTATTGTTGTTGTTATTATTTCCTTTAATTTCTGTTATATAAGCATTTCCTCCTGGGTCCCAACCAGAGACATAATATCAGAAATGATATTGTGATATTTTCCATAGAACATGAGTAAAAACAAGAGCAACCTACGAACAAATATTACATAGATAAAGCTCATCGTACGCTGTGAGCTGTGATTGTGTGAACATTTTTTGATGGATTTCTTTAAGGTATGCCATACCAGGGATTGTTTCAATGCATTTATCAGAACTTTTTTCCAATTAAGCCCAGGGCCCCAACCACAAGTGGAATTATTAGTGTCCTCATGTACAAAATATTTTGCGATTTTCATTTCTGATAGCTTTTTTAAAGATCTTCAACGATATTTAACAGTCTGCAGGGACTGCCATGTCAATAAGAAAGCAGATTCTGTATTGTGGTCTTTGATCACAGTGTCTTGACGGTTAGCTTTCATTGTTCTGTCTGTGTGTATTGTAAAGTCCCATAAAAGTGTCACAGGTACGATGTCTGTTACTGGTTCAGAGTAGTGTTCATACAATTTTTATAAATTGTCACATAAAAGTTGCAGATATTCCAGTGCAGATATTAGCCTACTCTCTCATTGCGAGTTTTATATTCGCTAGATGCTACTAAAGTGTTAATTTATACAAGTTTGTCAATTGTTTCATGATCCTGTTCGCAATCCGAGTTTTATATTCGCTAGATGCTACTAAAGTACAACCTTATACAAGTTGGTCAATTGTTTCGCGATTCTGTTCGCAATCCGAGTTTTATATTCGCTAGATGCTACTAAAGTACAACCGTATATAAGGTGGTCAATTGTTTCACGATCCTGTTCGCAATCCGAGTTTTATATTCGCTGGATGCTACTAAAGTACAACCTTATACGAGTTGCTCAATTGTTTCACGATGCTGTTCGCAATCCGAGTTTTATATTCGCTAGATGCTACTAAAGTGCTAATTCATACAAGTTGGTCAATTGTTTCACGATCCTGTTCGCAATCTGAGTTATATATTCGCTAGATGCTACTAAAGTGTTAACTTATACAAGTTGGTCAATTGTTTAACGATCCTGTTCGCAATCCGAGTTTTATATTCGCCAAATGCTACTAAAGTGCTAATTTATACAAGTTGGTCAATTGTTTCACGATCCTGTTCGCAATCCGAGTTTTATATTCGCTAGATGCTACTAAAGTACAACATTATACAAGTTGGTCAATTGTTTCACCATCCTGTTCGCAATCCGAGTTTTATATTCGCTAGATGCTACTAAAGTACAACATTATACAAGTTGGTCAGTTGTTTCACCATCCTGTTCGCAATCCGAGTTTTATATTCGCTAGATGCTACTAAAGTACAACATTATACAAGTTGGTCAATTATTTCACCATCCTGTTCGCAATCCGAGTTTTATATTCGCTAGATGCTACTAAAGTACAACATTATACAAGTTGGTCAATTGTTTCACCATCCTGTTCGCAATCCGAGTTTTATATTCGCTAGATGCTACTAAAGTACAACATTATACAAGTTGGTCAATTGTTTCACCATCCTGTTCGCAATCCGAGTTTTATATTCGCTAGATGCTACTAAAGTAGAACATTATACAAGTTGGTCAGTTGTTTCACCATCCTGTTCGCAATCCGAGTTTTATATTCGCTAGATGCTACTAAAGTACAACATTATACAAGTTGGTCAATTGTTTCACCATCCTGTTCGCAATCCGAGTTTTATATTCGCTAGATGCTACTAAAGTACAACATTATGCAAGTTGGTCAATTGTTTCACCATCCTGTTCGCAATCCGAGTTTTATATTCGCTAGATGCTACTAAAGTACAACATTATACAAGTTGGTCAGTTGTTTCACCATCCTGTTCGCAATCCGAGTATTATATTCGCTAGATGCTACTAAAGTACAACATTATGCAAGTTGGTCAATTGTTTCACCATCCTGTTCGCAATCCGAGTTTTATATTCGCTAGATGCTACTAAAGTACAACATTATACAAGTTGGTCAATTGTTTCACCATCCTGTTCGCAATCCGAGTTTTATATTCGCTAGATGCTACGAAAGTACAACATTATACAAGTTGGTCTGTTGTTTCACAATCCTGTTCGCAATCCGAGTTTTATATTCGCTAGATGCTACTAAAGTACAACATTATACAAGTTGGTCAATTGTTTCACCATCCTGTTCGCAATCCGAGTTTTATATTCGCTAGATGCTACTAAAGTACAACATTATACAAGTTGGTCAATTGTTTCACCATCCTGTTCGCAATCCGAGTTTTATATTCGCTAGATGCTACTAAAGTACAACATTATACAAGTTGGTCAGTTGTTTCACCATCCTGTTCGCAATCCGAGTTTTATATTCGCTAGATGCTACTAAAGTACAACATTATACAAGTTGGTCAATTGTTTCACCATCCTGTTCGCAATCCGAGTTTTATATTCGCTGGATGCTACTAAAGTACAACCTTATACGAGTTGCTCAATTGTTTCACCATCCTGTTCGCAATCCGAGTTTTATATTCGCTAGATGCTACTAAAGTACAACATTATACAAGTTGGTCAGTTGTTTCACCATCCTGTTCGCAATCCGAGTTTTATATTCGCTAGATGCTACTAAAGTACAACATTATACAAGTTGGTCAATTGTTTCACCATCCTGTTCGCAATCCGAGTTTTATATTCGCTAGATGCTACTAAAGTACAACATTATGCAAGTTGGTCAATTGTTTCACCATCCTGTTCGCAATCCGAGTTTTATATTCGCTAGATGCTACTAAAGTACAACATTATACAAGTTGGTCAGTTGTTTCACCATCCTGTTCGCAATCTGAGTTTTATATTCGCTAGATGCTACTAAAGTACAACATTATACAAGTTGGTCAATTGTTTCACCATCCTGTTCGCAATCCGAGTTTTATATTCGCTAGATGCTACTAAAGTACAACATTATACAAGTTGGTCAGTTGTTTCACCATCCTGTTCGCAATCCGAGTTTTATATTCGCTAGATGCTACTAAAGTACAACATTATACAAGTTGGTCAGTTGTTTCACGATCCTGTTCGCAATCCGAGTTTTATATTCGCTAGATGCTAGTAAAGTACAACATTATGCAAGTTGGTCAATTGTTTCACCATCCTGTTCGCAATCCGAGTTTTATATTCACTAGATGCTACTAAAGTACAACATTATACAAGTTGGTCAGTTGTTTCACCATCCTGTTCGCAATCCGAGTTTTATATTCGCTAGATGCTGCTAAAGTACAACATTATACAAGTTGGTCAATTGTTTCACGATCCTGTTCGCAATCCGAGTTTTATATTCGCCAAATGCTACTAAAGTGCTAATGTATAAAAGTTGGTCAATTGTTTCACGATCCTGTTCCCAATCCGAGTTTTATATTCGCTAGATGCTACTAAAGTACAACCTTATACAAGTTGGTCAATTGTTTCAAGATCCTGTTTATCTCTAGTTTTCTGTTTAGGACTGGGTTTACTGTTTCTTCTAAAGTCTCCTCATTCTCTTTCACGCCCAGTAACACCTTGCGTCTTAGTAGCACTCTAGCCTTACTTGGAGTGAATTGATTAAAAATGGATCTGGCTCAGAACGTCTTTAAAACCCACTCATACAAGACTTTATCAGGCATCTGTTTTTCAGACGAAACGGTGAGATGTGTACGGAAATATTCTCCAATATCCAAAATTCTGTAGTTTTTGAAGTTTCATCCAATTTTGAGATTTTGGGGAATTTTTCCAGCGCACCCTTATATATATATATATATATATATATATATATATATATATATATATATATATATATATACTTAAAAGATTTGTCGTATTAAATCGGGCACTGTTTTATTAACAGTAACACTATGTACGATATTTATCAATTCCACCCTAATCATTAACCATATATATATATATATAAATAATTTTGATTATCATATGTGGGGCCTACTTGATCGAGAGACCAACAAAACTTTTTGTAACACCAAAAAGGAACTGAAGGCAGGGATTATGGCAGCATTCACCAAATTAAACAGGGAAACCGTCCAGAAGAGTCACAACAGATTCCGAAGTCGTCTGTAGGCCATGATTGAAGCCAATGAATAAATTTACTCATTAGCTTTTCAAGATATTTTTGTGTAATTTTGGTAAATATATCTCTTAAAATGAAATGTCAGTGCTATTTTCATTTGTAGGTAATTTAGACGAATAATTATCTCACACTATATATACATATATATATATATATATATATATATATATATATATATATATATATACACGCAAACAGAAATATTTGTAAATATATATATATATTTTTGAAAATGTCAGAAGAAAAAACAAAAATTCTACGTGATTGATTAACTCTCTGCTGCAAAGTTTAATTTAAAACGTCTTATTGCAAAGTCTGCAAGTGTGCACTTTTTCAGAAGGAAGTGCGAATGGTTGCAGATCTTTATTGACAAGTCAGCAAACAAACAGGACGCAAAAACAGAATCGGCGTCACTTTTGATAAAGACGCAAACGTCTTCCTAGTAATGTTCGGGTCGGAGGGGTGGAATTGACCTAATAAAACGACCTGTTGGTTTAAAATCTCGTCCGTCTCCCTGTACGTGTCGAACTGCAATCTCTGGTTCGAGAGCTTCAGAAATATACGCCAAATCTTGGTCAGACTACAGCTGTGTGGTCGGTTCATATCTATCAAAAGTCAATTTTCTAACTCAATCGTTTCTTCTCTATCTATCTATCTATCTATCTATCTATCTATCTATCTATCTATCTATCTATCTATCTATTTCAGCCTGTTCATATCTATCTCAGCCTGTTTGAATCTATGTATTTATTTGCCTCAACATGTTCATATATGTCGATTTACATAATTCTATCTATCTATATATATATATCTATCTGTCTAGTTCTTTTATCTATCTATCTATCTCAGTCTTTTGTTATCTCTCTATCTATCTATCTCAGTCTTTTGTTATCTATCTATCTATCTAGTTCGTTTATCTATCTATCTATCTGTCTGTCTAGTTCGTTTATCTATCTATCTATCTATCTATCAGTCTATCTATCTCTCTGTCTGTCTATCTAGTTCGTTTATCTATCTATCTGTCTGTCTGTCTGTCTGTCTGTCTAGTTCGTTTATCTATCTATCTATCTATCTAGCTGTCTGTCTAGTTCGTTTATCTATCTATCTATCTATCTGTCTAGTTCGTTTATCTATCTATCTATCTATCTATCTATCTATCTATCTATCTATCTGTCTGTCTGTCTAGTTCGTTTATCTATCTATCTATCTATCTGTCTGTCTGTCTGTCTGTCTGTCTATCCATCTATGTCAAAAAATCAGTTTCCTAACTATGTTACATTGTTCGTTCATTTTATTCTGAGAATTCTTTAGAATCATTTTCCGTTACCTCAAGTCTTCTCTTCATCAACCAACATAAACTAAAGAGTACATTTATTCAGTAAAACAGCCATTGCCTTCAACGACTGCCTCCGGACGACTTCTGAATCTCTTCTGGGTGGGCTCCTTGTTTAATTTGGTGAATGCTGCCATAATCCCTGTTATACCACCCCTGAGATCTGCCTACCTAACTCCCCAGATTGCAACCCCGTTCATTATCATGTGTGTGGCGCAGTTAAGCGAGAGATTTATATGAACATAGAGAGAAAGAGAGCGATAAAAACGATTGAGACTGATAGATATGCATGAATAGAGCGAGATCGATAAAAATGGACTTTGATAGATAGATAGATAGATAGATAGATAGATAGATAGATAGATAGATAGATAGATAGATAGATAGACATCAAAAGACTGGGATAGATAGATAGATATATAGATAGATAGATAGATAGATAGATAGATAGATAGATAGAGAGATAGATAGAAACCTTTTAAGATACATTTATATGAACATAGAGAGATAAAAACGATTCAGACTGATAGATATGCTTGACTAGAGTGAGATCGATAAAAATAGATTTAGATAGATAGATAGATAGATAGATTGATAGATAGATAACAAAAGACTGAAATAGATAGATAGATAGATAGATAGATAGATAGATAGATAGATAGATAGATAGATAGATAGATAGATAGATAGATAGATAAACGATATGAAAATATCACTGACATTTCATTTTAACAGATATACTTGCCAATTGATTGAATTAGATCGACAAATTTTCTATTCGAATTCGTGTTCGTTAGATTCGCTTTCGTGCAAATATCTTTTGCAACTATATTGTAAAGATGCAAAAGGTAAGAGGAATTCACGAGTGTCATATGACGGCCAATGAGTGATGTCATTTTATAGAATGACGAATGCCGAATTGCTATTTAGGGTGCCTAGCGTCAAAACGTATCTGCTCACGCCAGTTGCTATGTAGACGGCCGAGAAGAAAGACATGACTGCCCACTGCAGTTAAGAGAGCAGAGGAAATCACATAGTCTCACCAGATAAATATAGGACACCACCGACCTGCCCATTTTCCCTTCGGGAAATATGCATTTCTTCATTCATCCTTCCCTTGCAATAACCCAACTCATTAACCCTCTACCTGGAGAAGTCACTGGGCCTTGTATTGAGTGAAGTATCAGTAAATAACAAAAACATAGATAGATAGCTAGATCTGAAAGGTCATAGATAGATAGATAGATAGATAGATAGATAGATAGATAGATAGATAGATAGATAGATAGATAGATAGATAGATAACTGATTGAGAGAGATTGAGAGATATTAACATAGAGAGAGAGAAACAGAAGTAGAGAGAAATGATTGAGACAGATACACATGATTAAACTGATATCGATAAACAAACAGATAGATAGATAGATAGATAACTGAGTGAAAAAGATTGATAGATATTAACATAGAGAGAGAGAGAGAAACAAAAAGAGATAGAACAGACTTAGATAGATAAATAGATAGATAGATAGATAGATAGATAGATAGATAGATAGATAGATAGATTTATATGAACATAGAGAGATAAAAAAATGATACTGATAAATATGCATGAACAGAGTGAGATCGATAAAAATGGACTTAGATAGATAGATAGATAGATAGATAGATAGATAGATAGATAGATAGATAGATAGATAACTGGGTGAAAAAGATTGATGGATATTAACATAGAGAGAGAGAGAGAAACAGAAAGAGATAGAACGGAGATAGATAGATAGATAGATAGATAGATAGATAGATAGATAGATAGATATCAAAAGACTGGGATAGATAGATAGATAGATAGATAGATAGATAGATAGATAGATAGATAGATAGATAGATATCAAAAGACTGGGATAGATAGATAGATAGATAGATAGATAGATAGATAGATAGATAGATAGATAGATAGATATCAAAAGACTGGGATAGATAGATAGATAGATAGATAGATAGATAGATAGATAGATAGATAGATAGATAGATAGATATCAAAAGACTGGGATAGATAGATAGATAGATAGATAGATAGATAGATAGATAGATAGATATCAAAAGACTGGGATAGATAGATAGATAGATAGATAGATAGATAGATAGATAGATAGATAGATATCAAAAGACTGGGATAGATAGATAGATAGATAGATAGATAGATAGATAGATAGATAGATATCAAAAGACTGGGATAGATAGATAGATAGATAGATAGATAGATAGATAGATAGATAGATAGATAGATAGATATCAAAAGACTGGGATAGATAGATAGATAGATAGATAGATAGATAGATAGATAGATAGATAGATAGATAGATAGATAGATAGATTGAGTTAGATTGATAGATATGAACCGACCGGCTTGGTCTATTCATGTACAGGTCCAACCGATATTTATTCTACACGTCTTCATAATATACATTTCTTAATTAATCCCGCTCGCTGTCTTACGGCAACCTGACACAGTATCCATCTGCTATGGGCCTTTTACTGAGTGAATTAACAGTAGAAAAAAAAAGAAAGAATACTCCTTTCTCTTCAATTTCACCTAAAATGACTGGAATTGTCTTCCAGTCAACTCATGAGGAAATTTCGCCCTTCGTGTTTTAGCACCAATGAACCACTCTTTTGCTCCGCCTATTATCCTTTCTTCGGGATACATGTCCTGCCTTCTTCCATTTTTAACTTAATATCTTCTGAATCTTTTGCTCTCTTGCATTGTATTAACCAGTGTGTCTTTTGAAATTTGTTATCAAGCTGCTTTGCTACTTTCCATGTGTCGCGACATGTGGCATTTTATATTCATTATAGACTTTATGCTTTAACCTGTTGGGCCCTGTATTCCTAAAGAATTTAGCCCTTCTCCCGTCAAAATTCGCAAATAATTGGTAAGATATATATAAAAATAACTACAAGTGTTTAGCCACCGTTCAACCGATACCTGAACTCATTTTTCTCTACCACCGGTAAAGCGCTTAATCATATTTGCTAATTGCTTTTCTTTTTTTTTTTCTACTCTTGGTTGAGGGTTACCAGAATGAGGATGTTGTAAGGGCTTAAGTGTTGACAGCAAGAAGCCCATATGAAGATATGTAGGACTGACTGATTGCTCTGTTTAACGGCATATCAACACCTTATGGGTCATTTAATATTAAACGTTCATTAGAAACTGTTGAGTCTTGACTCATTGTTGAATCTCGACTAATGCATGGAATAATAATGCAACACAAAATGTACTTAGAACAAGAATGTATTATAACAAGAAAGTGTACACAATATTTACGTATAGTATTTCTGTATATTTCTGGGAAGACCGTTCCTGGAGAATGTGTTGACTAAGTCGCAGTCGGGCAGAGTCTCTAGTTGGATCTCTGTATTCGCTCCCCTGTCTTCCGGTACCAACCATTATTTATATAGTCGGTAGTCACCTATGCAGATTAGGTGGATCCTACCACAACAGAAACAAAGAAAAGAGTACCGACCGAAATGCTGTGTAATATCAATTTTTTTCTGGACGATAGCGAATGTTGGTTGATGAAGAGAAGACTTAAGGTAACGGAGATGTGATTCGACTGAAGAATTCTCAGAATAAAATGAACGAAAAATGTAAGCCAAATTTGAAAACGTTGAAAAAAAAAAAAAAAAGGAAACTTATATTTAATATCAGAAAGTGACAGTTGAAAATTACTGTGATACTTAATGAAAAAAGAGGGCTTGGAGAATTTGATACTCACAAGTTATATTGAAAGCAAGAAAGGACCGACAAATGATAGAAAATTGTAGAGAGCTATAAACACCAACGTCCTGAAGATACACGGCACATACAAAGAAGATTGATTTGTTTGCTTGTTTAACGGCATATCAACACTTTATGGGTCATTTAATGCGAAAACTCAAATTTCTTGAGAGCTTTGAAGTAATAGAAATATGATACGTGTTATTCTACTTTCGCAGTTGAATACATGGTAGATGATACTCAGCTTTTGTGTATATACATGCTTGTGTGGACATAATTATTAGAAGCGATTATATGTGTTTTATGTTGAAGCTTTGTTGAAGTTATAAAAAAGTATAGGATATTATATAGATTAATGTCATGAAAGTTTTTTCATGTTGGTCATTTGGTAGTATTTTAAATGGATTCAGGTGAAGTCGCTACAGTTTCTTACTATGTGCGTATTGTAGGTAATTTTTTATATAAAAATGTATTGCTGGTATTTTTAGTATAAAAATGTTTTTTATACTTTCATAGTGTCTTTGGGGGGTACTATTGGGGGGAGGGTACTATTTACCATAACTATTTAGCCATAAATTGCTTCAACTATATATATTTGGAAGGGAATTTCATGCCTTCACGTACGGGTAAAATCTACTGTTGGTCATTTTGCTATAAAAAATACATAGCAGAAACTTCTACTACAAAAATGTATTTTCATACTTTTATAGTGGGTTTAGTTTTTATTTATTTTTTTTTTTTTTGTTTTGCTTTTTTCGGGTTCTCTATTTGCCCATAGCTGGGACCCCTAACAGGTGCTACCACCCGGGTAATGGTGGATCTGGGAACAACAGCAATTAAGAGGTGGCTCCGCGCTACTCAAAACCTCCAATCTCCCAATCAGAGGCCTTATTGCCGGATGTAGTTTAACGTTATGCCCAGGACTATGGTATATAAGATAGATAAGGATTTGCTTTAGACTTGAAGAGGCTACGATCGTACCGATCGCGGAAATAATCTCGCGGTAGCGCGTTTCATAGTGTAGCCTTTTGGTTAGGTCCCTTTTTACTTTCTAACCAATCGTTTAGTTCCAGTTTCAGGGACTTTCTTTAATGGTATTCCCCTTGGCAAGTAGATATAAATCTTATGGTTTTTAGCAGTGTCCTTTAGCTGGCAGTTATTTTGACGGTTAATGTGCAACAAAATTCGATTCTGGGAACAGACGACTTTTTTTAAGCCTGCGTGTGGTTCTTCTAAGAGGAACTAACTTGAACTGAAAGACCGCATTCCAAAACTGAGATAAGTTCATTAATTTCGTGGAATGTTAAACGGTATAAGATTTTTTTTTTCCTTCGGCAGGACATTTTGAAAGTAGAGACTTAGTCGAAATGTGGGGAGTGAAGTTTGTTAATATTTATGTTCTGTATAATAGATGCCAGAAACTATTGCACCCCAAACAAAGATTTTAGAACGCTCGCTTTCTGGCTATGAGACCTGGGTTCGAATTTCACTATGGTCTATTTGTCTGGGAGATAACTTGTGGATTATAACGGCTCATGGAAGCGATCCTGCTGTGCGACATCTTTGGAAAGTGTCTGAAAAAAATACCATTGATTATCCCAAGCCCTGTGAATGAAATTGGGTAGACAGAACCTTTTGGAAAGCATCGATAATTGTTCTAGCCCGAAGTCACAAGTCATCATCACGGAAGGTTTGAGCGTACTGGTCACGCGAGACGATGTGGTCTCTCCTGGAAACTGTAACCAATGTCCGGTCAGTATAGAACTGTGGTTTGAGTTGCTAGCTACCCTGGAAGACGGGTATGATCGGAATGGAGAGCCAGACTTATACATATATATATATATATATATATATATATATATATACATATATATATATATATATATATATATATATGGATAAAGGCAAATCAAGAAATATTCTTACACACACACACACACACACACACACACATATATATATATATATATATATATATATATATATGTTATTGGTCCTTACATACAGAATGAACTCTTCCTAACACTATGTATATTACTCGTCTCAAGAGAGAGGGACTAATCGAGTCGAGCCGATAGTAGTTCACTCCAAACTAGACTGACAGTCATACTAACACCTTCCACATCTTGTATTATTATTCCGTGTAATATATCTTCGTTATTTCTACTCTTGTGTTCGTGTTGTTCTTCCTTGATCCTAACCTGTACCATAACAATATATATATATATATATATATATATATGCCTTTATTCATATATATATATATATATATATATATATATATATATATATATATATATATATATATATGAATAAAGGCAAAGAACTATGGCGTTACTGGTGATTAGAGAACGTTTACTTTCCGGCCATGAGGCAGGAGGTCGACACTCACCATAATCTATCTGTCAGGGACAAGCAAACTATTCTTGTATATACATACATATATATATATATATATATATATATATATATATATATATATATGTATATATATATATATATATATATGAATAAAGGAAAATCAAGAACTATTCTTGTATATATATATTATATAATAATATATATATTATTCATATATATATATATATATGTATATATATGAATAAAGGCAAATCAAAAACTATTCTTATATATATATATATATATATATATATATATATATATATATATATATATATATATATATATATATATATATACAAGAAAAGTACATATATATATATATATATATATATATATATATATATATATATATATGCCTTTATTCATATATATATATATATAGGCAGGAGGTCGACACTCACCATAATCTATCTGTCAGGGACGTAATTTCTTGTCGACATTCCAGCACGTGGCACCTTTGTAAAGTGCCTGAAAAGCATACCACGGTTTGGCAGACGCTTTCTGAGTGAAATTGCATAGGACCACTCGGAAACCATCGATAGTTGTACCAGCACGTAGTCACAAGTCATTGTGACTGAGAGAGTTTGAGCTTGCTGGCCTCGTTCACGCTAGAGGATGCGTTCTCTCTCCCGGAAACTGAATAGTTACTGTATAAACCACAAATGTACACTGACTTGAACAAGTGCCTCTAATATTTTCCGCGCGAACTCGTTTGCTAGGACAACGAGTGATAACTGGTCATATATATATATATATATATATATATATATATATATATATATATATATATATATATATATATTATGAAATGGACAAAGTCCGACAAATATTTTAAAGACATTTTTATGTTTAACATTCTTTTTATAGATACAAGTATTTAAGTAAATGCTGTTTTCTCGGACATTCAGACCGGTAAATGTTATTTAATGCTGTTTATTATAAACAGAGCATTTACTTAAATACTTGTATCTTGTTGTGGTAGGATCCACCTAATTTGCATAGCGGAGTACCCACGATATAAATATGGTTGGTACCGGAAGACAGGGAGGCAAATCAAGAGATCCAACTAGAGACTCTGCCCGACTGCGACTTAGTCAACACATTCTCCAGGAACGGTCTTCCCAGGAATATACAAAAGACTATATGTAAATATTGTGTACACTTTCTTGTTTCAATACATTTTATTCTAACTACATTTTGTGTTTGCATTATTATTCCATGCATTAGTCAAGTTTCAACATATATATAAAAAGAATGTTAAACATAAAAATGCCTTCAAAATATATATATATATATAGTGTTGACTTCCATGTTCACTTTTATATTTACACACGCTCTATCTCTGATATTGAGCACTTTATTCCAGAAATATAGCACATCTTAAGACTATATTTCTTTATATATATATATATATATATATATATATATTTCTGCCATAAATAGAAAAAATATATTTATTATTACCATTCATGATGATAAAACAAATTAAAACTGATTATTTATTAACCATATATATATATATGGCGCTATATTAAGTCTGATTTGCTGCCTCTTCGTCACCGAGGCCCGTTGGGACAATTGGTATGACGTTTGCGTGATAATTCAACTGTCAGGGTTGCAATTCTCGGTAGTGGATGCGCACTGTTGATGAATCACAAATGTCGGACGAAACGGCCGTCCAGTGCTTTCTACATTTTGTTGTGTTGATGTTTACCTTGATACGACTACACATGCGCACGAACGAGAAAATTTTGGGGGAATTTTTAATTTAAAAATAATTTATTTTTATTTGTAATGTTTATTTTGGATATATAATCTAACCGATTTCATTTAGATTTTTTCTTTCGTGTTTTTTGTTTCCGTTTAATAATAAAAGAGATGAAACAGAAACAAAAATAAAAAAGAATCTACATGAAATCGGCTGAATTAAATATTCAAAACGCATATTAAATATGTGTATATAAATATAGATAGATAGGTTTTGGTTTGGTTTGGTTTGTTTTACGGCATATCAACCTCAATGGGTTATTTAATGCCGACAAAATTTTTATTGCTGGTAATATTTTTTTTTCATATATATTGTTGGTAATTTTTTTCCTCCAAAAATGTGTCGATTGAATTTTTTTTTTTAAAGTATAGCAGACAATAATTTTTTCCTTCAAAAATTTATTGCTAGTTATAATTTTTTATTATAAAGTATTTATGGTATTAAAGCCAATTTTTAATACTTTCATAGCCTTTTGACCCCAATTTGGGGGTTAACTATTTACCCATAGCTGGGACACTGACAGGTGCTACCACCCCGGTTCAGGGAACACCAGCAATTAATAGTTGGTTCCATGCTCCTCAAAACTCCCTGATCAGAGGCCTTGCTGTTGGACGTTGTTTATCATCTTACTCGGGACGCGGATGTAGTTTATCGTCAGACCCAGGAAGGATAGATAGATAGATAGATAGATAGATAGATAGAGAGAGAGAGAGAGAGAGAGAGAGAGAGAGAGAGAGAGAGAAAGAGAGAAAGATATATATAGATATATATATAGTAATGAAAAAAATCCGTTGGTATATAATCCAAGTGGATCCCAGTAATATAAAAATATTAGAACTGATCGACAAAAAAAAGACCTCGATGTATTTTATCGATACAGATCAATATATTTTAATCTTCAAACAAATCCTTTTACCTTTTATATGGAGAATAGGCTATTTCGGCAGACGACGAAAGTGGTCGATGACGTCATAAAGGACGAAACGCGAGACACGAAAACTTTTTTTCATAATGAACTCTCCCAAGGAGATGCCACCTATTTTTTTTTTCCACGGAAATTACAACAGATACATATAGAACAAAACTGATGCTCAAGAGTGTAAAGTGTCAGGCATCCAAACAACATGTTCAACATCGTCATCTCACTTTCTGAGACGTTCTTAATTTCACTGGTTGATTACTGTACACGGCTACCAGGGACGTGGCATGCCACACACGTCGCTTTTGCCACACCTAAAAAGGCATTACTCACTTATTCTCTCTGCCCACAAATACTGTCTGCTCTCCACAAATGTTCAGCAAGAGTCGATCAATGTCAATGTTTCTTCTTCTTTTTTTTTATGAAGGAATTCATTGACTCACCTCTGCCAACTCCACACTTTCATGTCAAACGCCATCAGCCATTTTGTCACTCAGATGCTATCTGAAACAAGGCTCCAAAAGATTATTAGCGGAAGGATTCAAACTGTTATGCCATAAACATCCGTATAGATATCACGATCACGAATCGCGTAACCCATTAGGATTTGTAGCGGAACCACATGTAGTTCACCCGCAGCAGCAGGGGTGTGTCTTAGGCAAGAGAGCCCAACCTTCTCCGGGGTGTGTTTGAATTCAAAATTTCCCTTCTCCTAAACTAGTCGCCAACCATAGCCTTCGTCCGCGACTAGTGAAGGAGAAGAAAAACTTTGAATTCAAAACCAGTCTACCAATCTATTTTATCAATAGATGGAACGAGAAGACCATAGTAGAAGAATAGAAGTAGCATATGATGTGCTTCGACAGACCTACATACAAATTTGAATTCAGAGTTTTCCTTCTCCCAGACCGGTTGCTGCCCAAGGCCATAGAAACTAACTAGAGGTGGTGGTAAGAAGAGTTGGATTCATGCCTTTCCCAAGGGTATTAGCACATAAGTGAATGGAATGAATTCGACTAGACTTAGAACTTGGCTCTCTAATTCCTGAATCCCGGGGGCTATCCGTTACTCCACCGTATATCCATTACACACACACACACACACACACACACACACAAAGATACACAAACACACACACATACATATAAATGTGTGTGTTTGTGCATGTTCAAAAAGGTTTGGTTAATATATATATATATATATATATATATATATATATTCACATTTTCACCCTGAATGGAGAATTTTCTAAAATGTAAAAAGGAAGTGATGTTTCATAAATTAAAGTCTTAAATAAAATCGTTTATTACCATCATTGTTAACTACCTGATGAGACGTATTTTTTAAAAACGTCCAAGTAAAACATACTTTCTTGTCGGATTAACTTGCATTTTCTAATGTAATCGTTTATAATATATATATA
>OZ038483.1:112217427-112219927 GCA_964036315.1 Acanthosepion esculentum | reverse complement strand
ATCAAACATAATAGACGTTCATTAACTGTTTTATTCAACAATGTATGTTTGAATAATGATCTGCAGCCCCAATGCACTGAATAGTGCAAACAAGAAATATAAACAGTCATTTGCTGATACCCACTGACGAGTGGATGTAGAGATTTCAGAAGAGTTCATCGACGAAACTGCGATATATATATATATATATATATATATATCGCAGCGGTGTGTAGCGGTAAAACCATATTTAAAATCTATTAATATATATATATATATATATATATATATATATATATATATATTAATAGATTTAAAATATGGTTTTACCGCTACACAGTGATAACCATGTTTCAGAAATGGAAGCTAAAGCCCCTGAATTTAATTTTGTTATTAAACCAAAGACATTAGTTCCATGTCCTCATCAAGCGAATTTTGGAGTAACTTACTTTTTAAAATTTACGGTTGTTAACGGCACAGGAAAGATTCATAATTTGAGGGTTTCCAAGGTTACCGATAAATCCATTCATCTAGACAAGGGGTTGTAGAGGGTTCAATTTTTAATTTTTTAATTTTTGTTGTATATATATATATGTGTGTGTGTGTGTGTGTGTGTGTGTGTGTGTGTGTGTGTGTGTGTGTGTGTGTGTGTGTCTGTGTTTGTGTGTGTGTAAAGAAATATAGTCTTAAAGTGTGCTATATTTATGGGATAAAGTGCTCAATATCAGAGATAGAGCGTGTGTAAATATAAAAGTGAACATAGAAGTCAACACTTAGAGGCGACAGTCTGTTTCATGCTAGATGCAATCGTCAGGCCAGCCACCTATATATATATATATATATATATATATATATATATATATATATATATATATATATATAAAAGACAATAGGATAACTGTAATATTAGCTGACGTGTTTCGTCCAATATATATATATATATATATATATATATATATATATATATATATATAACTGTACGAGTTCACGTATAAACACAGAAATGTTATTAGCTTTTAAAATCTTTGAGTTTAGAAACGGTCATAAATATTCATCAGGTTACGTGAAACGTCAAGCAAGTTATGGTAGACACGAAGTGATACAATTCAATGTCTAATAAACGAAAGTGGGTAAGTGATATTTTAGATTTGTTTTTGCGCAAATTAGTATGTAAGTTAGTTTGGTTTGGTTCGGTTTGTTTTACGGCATAAAACCTCAATGGTTTATTTAATGCCGACAAGTTAATAATAATCAACAGCGATTAATTAAATAATTTGAGTACAATGCAATAATCACTTTCCGGCCCATAATTATTTGTATTATATAGTGATTGGAATAATTTGAAATAAGCGTTACTTCCTATTCAATAGCCGTTAGAATAACATCATAAAGCGCAAATAATTGACTTTGCTATGCATAATGCCCCAATGACTACAATATAAACGGATTAATTCGTCCGGCGGGATAGATTTTTCTAGTTCCACGTGCCGCGCCTGTTCTGGATATCTCAGTTTCAATTATTTCCCTTTAGGAAGCCAACTCTCCAAGTTTTTGTTCACCTCTGCTGTGGCCAGGAATTGAACTCACAATGTAACAATGTAAGCAGTGTAAATCGCTACAATAGCTCATCTCAGAAATCCACACACACACACGCACAAATACACACATACACACACACACACACACATATATATATATATATCACAACATGCACACGTAATGGCCAAATACAGTGGTCAAACCATTCGCAACTCTGCGCACACACTCACACGCTGTATATGTGGAGCACGAATATGTATACGCATATTTGCAAAAACAATAGACTGCTCACAGGCACGCGCGCAAATCCTACACAACATAGGAAATGTGTGTGTGTGTGTGAGTGTGTATGTGTGTATACTAATTTCTTGTAATAAGACAGTATGTATGTATAGAGAGGGAGTGTGCATGTACATGCGCGTACTGCTATATATATGCACATATTGACAAAAACAAAACTGCTCACAGACACACACGAGAACCCTACACGACATAGGAAGTGTGTGTGTGTGCGTTTGTGTGCATGTGTATGTATTTGTATATATGTGTGTATGTGTATGTATATATGTACATATGTGTATATTAATTCCTTATAGTAAGACAGTATGTATGTATGTATGGAGGGGGGAGTATACGTACGCATGCTGACAAAAATACAAAAAAATGAAAATAGATCTAAGACCACACAGGGGTCATTAAGAGATAAGAATATAGATATGTCTTACCCTTTCTCGGACCAGTCTTAATTATTTTATTACCCTTCACGCAGAGGATTTCACTGCCAGTTCAAGGAAGACATTTGGGTCACTAACACACAAAAGAGAATGACTACTATCGAGAATATTTAACATCGAAAACATAAGAAAAATGAATTCCTTTTAATAATATGGGGAAATATCCACTCTTTACCTGATGAAGGTCGCGAGACCAGAAACCCGTGTAGCAAAATTATGGAAAAATAAAGCATAATATATATTTTTTT
>OZ038483.1:112137427-112212427 GCA_964036315.1 Acanthosepion esculentum | reverse complement strand
GCAATTTCCTATCCTTTGTAGTTCTATGTAATGTTAGTCTTTTTACGATCCCCCACTCTCTGTTCAGTCATCCATTTACACAAGTTAGGGAGGTGAACATGGCTATCCACAACTTCCTATTCTTTGTAACTCTTAGAAAAATCTGTTTTTTTTTACTATTCCCCCCGCTCGCTTTTCTGCTATCCCTTTACACAGGCTAATTAAGATAATCATGGCTCTCCACAACTTCCTATCCTTTGTAGCTGTTAGCAATATTTTCTTTTTACCATCCCTCCCACTCTCTGTTCTATCATTGATTTACATAACCTAGTTAGTTAGTTAGGTGATCATGGCTCTCCACAACTTCCTATCATTTGTAGCTCTTAGGTATGTTTTACTATCTCTCCCACTCTGTGTTCTGCCATACATTTTTGATTGCAAAGTATGATCATTGGAAAGTGTCATGAAGCCATTTCTGACCTTAGGTCTCTGGTTGGGACCCGGATGAAAATGTGTACACAACAGGAAATAATAATAATAATAATAATAATAATAATAATAATAATAATGAAATCGAAACCTCAAAAGAGTGGCACATAGGAACATCAACGATTCCTGTTGTAGTTGGAGCCCTCGGATTGGTTGGAAAAGATTCCAGTAGACACACCGAAGGGATTCCTAGAAAAAGAAGTACAAAAAATTATTCTCACATGTACAGCCCACACCTTACGAAGGGCGTTATCTATGTAAAATATGTGTGTTTCTGTGTCTGTGTTTTTTTGTTCTTTTTCTTTTTTAATTGGTCAGTGGAAAATGTCATGATGCCATTTCTGACCTTAGGTCCGTGGGCGTACCTGGAAAGAAATGTGTACACAGCAGAAATCAAAGGAAATGAAATAATAATAGCAGAAATCATAGAGAGGCATCATCAATTATGTTCTGAATGGAAATGACATTTAAAGAAAAACTCTTCAGTTAATCTTAGACAAAAAATAACGCCCGAGTATAAAACGCGCCACTAAAGAGCTCATGCGAATGTCAATCTACATATGAGTGGTTATTCCCGTGAAAGCCATCGCAAGATAGGTCCTACAATTTTTTTCTTACGGCGAAATATATTTTATAGTAACAGATACGGTTTGTAACCGTTCAGTGTAGGACTATAATTTCTCTTTCATTATTAATATCTAGATATTTGTGTTTTTGAAATAGCAAATTCACTAAACAATTTTTGCATTGAATTTATTTTCTACTTTGAAGCGCATTTCTTCAATGGAAACTTGCCTGGAACAAGCACATATTCTTTTTTTTTCATTTACGCTGCTAATTGCTATTATGCAGTTACTGTGCATCAGGTATGTCAAACTCAGAGTCCCACGAGGGCCAAAGGAGACAGTTTGTGTTCTCATGAGGGCCGAACTTCTACATTTTATTTAAGGTTGTTCAATAAAAATTATTGCAGAACATTTCCTTTTAATTTAGAAACATGCAATGGTTTGGTTATCAAGAATACAAGTACAAAGTACATGTAGTTAAACAAAAGAATATAACTAAAAAATTTCGCATGAGATATAAATCTGTTCTTTATTTCGATATAACAAAAATTTATAAGGCAACATACATGGCCGACATGTATTTGAATGAACAGCAAATGAATCGCACATAAATCATAATAGTTCAAATTAAACATTTATTATTGATCATTCTAACTTTTCATGTTTTGTCCCGAGGCTTGACACCTCTTGTTCTTGACAATCTTTGGTATATCTGGCTGAAATTTCTGTGCAGTTCCGTCTTTTATAAGAGATGGTAAGTTTTTGTTGATCTCATAAAGGAAAATAACTGCTCACACAAATAGGTGGAACCAAACGTTGCTAAGATTCGTGTTGCAAACTCTCTAAGATTTGTAAACCTTTCTGGAAGGTATGAAAAGAAATCAGGTATTCCTACCTCAAAATACTTTGCTCTAAGTAAAGAATCTGACTGCATTTCTAAAAGTTCCATTTGAATGTTTACCTCTGCCTTAGCAACATCAAAAGTAAACAGCACGGAGAATAGTGCAAACAGATCTTCAAAAGATGAAAAATCACGAAATCTTTTTTGAAACTCCGTTGACAACATTTCCAGGTGACTTTTATACTTAGCAAAGCTTAGTACAGACTTAGTATTAGTACTGTTTTTTAGCTCTTTGCACGTAGGAAAATGAACTAAATTTGTATTTAAGACTTGTGACTTCCATAACCTTAACTTTGTAATGAAGCATTTAATGTCTTTTTACAAGTTAGTGATGAGCTTGTTGTTACCTTGTAATTTCAAGTTGAGATCGTTTAATTGTGCTGTGATGTCCACATCAAAAGCTAGATCCTGGAACCAACTTTCATCTTTTATTTCATCGGTGTTTCGACCTTTCATCTCCAAAAATATGATTATTTCTTGCCTTAATAAATAAAATCTTTTCAATGCTTTGTGACATGACAACCACCACACATCTGTGTAAAATGGAACATCAGTAAAGTGATTACCCATATCCTCCAACAACTGGTTG
Organism: Acanthosepion esculentum; assembly: GCA_964036315.1. Lineage (NCBI taxonomy): Eukaryota > Metazoa > Mollusca > Cephalopoda > Sepiida > Sepiidae > Acanthosepion > Acanthosepion esculentum. Next base: position 112,209,903 of record OZ038483.1, on the reverse strand, counting down.
AATTGACGGCGATTGAGAGAACGGCCTCTGATATAGTTAACTATGCTTGGGACCAAATAAAGCACATGATCCAATTTTAAAATTTTTTAGTACAGATTTTGTTGATAAATAACACAGGGAAAATGTGTAACTGACAAATCTGGATGTAAGTTCTTTATTTTTGCTTGTAACTTGGCAACAACACCATTATGCCTTCCAATCGTATTTGCTGCACCGTCCGTAGACAAGCATACAAGTCTGCTTGAATTGAAATTATACTCATCAAAAATTTGTTCGATTTTCTCAAAGATGTCCTGGCTTGTTGTAGTGTCATGCATAGGGATCAGATCAACCAGTTCTTCATAAATGTTTAATTTATTGTCACAGGCCCTCATGAAAATCGCAAGCTGTGCTATTCCAGAAATATCAATAGTCTCATCAATTACAATAGAAAAATGTTCAAATTTGGATGATTCGCTTTTCATCTGTTGCTTCAAATCACTTGACATTTCATCGATCCGTTCAGCAACAGTGTTTCTGGTTAGTGAAATACCTTTAAACAAGTGTGCTTTTTCTGGACATACAATTTCGGCCGTTTTTACAAGGCATTGTTTTACAAAATCCCCTTCAGTGTAGGATTTCGCATTCGTCGCTATCATTCGGCTGAGTTCATAACTTGCAGTAACAGAAGCGACATTCTCTTTCTGACTTTTCGTCTGTTGCCGTGTCAAGTTAACTTTCAATTCCTGGAGCTTTGAAACACGCATGGGCCTTCATATTTATCGTAAGGTAGATGCTTTGTTTCATAATGTCTTTTCAAGTTGTCCGTTTTCGGCATACAAATGTGATTATTGCATATTAAACAATGTATCTTTCCATTCACTTCTGTACAAAAATACTGTAATTCCCATTTCTCTTGAAACACTCGCCCTTCTTCGTTCACTTTTCTTTTTTTTTTTCTTAGTCGGAGAAGCATTAGCCATTTTTAAAGACGATGTGGAATTTGAAAAATTAAAAAAAAAAAAAAAATTTATAATATCAATAAAAGTGGAATAAAACAAAGAACCTGACTTCTGCACCTGATTCATATTTTTAGTTTAAAGTCAGTTTAATAAAATGTAAACGATAAGACCTTTTATTTGAAAATTACATAATAATAAAAATTAATTATATATTGTGTGGCCAGCGAGCGCTCTGAATACTTCACCACCGGCTCACCTTTAATGAGTCTGTGCGCTTACCTGTTTGGACCTTTGCTGCGTCCCAGTTCCTCTCATCTTGTCCTTGACCTACGTATCTCTCGCGCCATCCGATTCTCCTTCTGCAATATGCGTATCTGTAATGAGTGATTGACAAAAATATAGACGGTTACATGCTGCCGCTTCAATTGCTTATAAGGCTGGAGATGCAAAAGTAGATGAACTACTAAAAAAAGTATATAAAAAATAGTGGAAATTTCTAATTTATTTTTGTTTAAAATTGTCTGTGTGGGCCTCAAATCTACTTGAAATGGGCCGCATGCGGTTCGCGGGCCGCGTGTTTGACATGCCTGCTGTACATGATCTGTGTCGCTGAAAATAAGTTCAGGCGCATGCGTATAATGATAAAATCAAAAATAAAACCGATATATTTTACTCATGTATTTTTTCAATTTGGTATTACGAGTAAGGCTATGTTTACATTTACAACTGATTTTCAAATAACTTTATTCTGACTGAGTTTTATGAGCTTACGCTAACTGTACTAAGAAGTTGTGCTCTGTGCAAGAAACTTAATTTTGTGTAGGGGGGAGTCGTCAGAGTATTATCCATTTAAAGTTCTTAAAAAGCAATAAAAACACAAAATGCAGATATGCATCAAGCGTATTCATAATAATCTGGTCGAAAACTTTCTTCGCCGTCATAATGACCGAGCAACTATAAGAACGATTATCATTATTATTATTGTTATTGTTGTCGTTGTTGTTGCTGAGTGAGAGAGTATCCTGCCAATAAAGAGACGCTAGGGTACAAATATACGAAGTCAGACAAGGGTACATCAGGCAGGTGCAACACAATATGGTAACAGGTTTCGATAAATGCTGGTCTTCAGCTACAAATAACTACGGGTCCGGTAACCCAGCCTGTTTTGACATTCTTCGATTGTAGTGTGTTGCCATATATCTTGGTGTGACTCCCAAGTCGCCTTAGCTGACTTAGTTATCAAACTTTACAACAACAAAAAAGAAAACGTGACACGTGACCATAAAGACCATTCACTACTCACGCCCATGAACAGATATGCAAAATGTGTCAGCCTCTAGAAAAATGCTCCAATGGGTAAAAATCAGGCAACTGGCAAAAAAATATGTCCTACTGAACATGATATATATTCTAGCCCATCTTAATTTCCCATGATAAAAATCTGTGTGTATATTATCACCTCAAATCAATTAGCATAAGGTCGTTAATTATTGTATTATTGTTGTATTATTGATATTTGCTTTAATCTATATTTTTGGTATTTCATCTCCTACTACATCATTATTATTATTATTTATTTCCTTTGATATCTGCCGTTTACACATTTCTTTCCGGCTCCCGCCCAGGGACCTAAGGTTAGAAATGGCGTCATGGCACTTTCTACTGACAAAAAAAAAGAAAAAAAATTACATAGATAAAGCTCTTCGTAAAGTGTGGGCTGTACTTGTCAGAACAATTTTTTGTATCACTTTGAGGCATGGACTTCCAGGGATCCCTTCAATTAGTCTACGGAAATCTTTTCCAGCCAATCCTAGGGATCCAACTACAAGGATTGTTGATGTCCCCATGTGCCACATTTTTTAAATTTCCATTTCAAGGTCCATGTATTTTGACAGCTTTTTGAATATCTTCAAAGATACATTGCAGTCTGCAGGGACTGCCATATCAATAAGGTAGCACTTATTTTGTTTGTGGTCTTTAATAACAATGTCTGGGCGGTTGGCTTTGATTGTTCTGTCAGTGTGTATTGTGTAGTCCCATAGAATTGTAATCGGTCCTATCTCCGTAAACGGGTCTGGGTGGTGTTCATACCAGTTTCTTTCAGTTTCCTACCCGTAGAAGTTCCATATTTTCCAGTGCAGATACTGGCCCACTCTGTCATGCCGGGTTTTATACTCGGTGGGTGCCAATATCCTGCAACCTGATCCAAGGTGATCAATCGTTTCTGGATTATTATTATTATTACTATTATTATTATTATTATTATTTCCTTGGGTTTCTGTTGTAGACACATTTTCTTTCCGGGTCCCAACCAGAGACTTAAGGTCAGAAATGGCTTTATAACATCTTACCCTGATCTTTTTTTGTTTTAAACTAAAATCACTCACATTTTACATAGATAAATGTCTTCATAATGAGTTAGCTGCAATTGTGAGTACAAATTTTTGTATTTCTTTAAGTCATGGACCACAAGGAATCCCTTCAATGAGCCTATCGGAATCTTTTACAATCAATCCGAGGGATCAAACTACAACTGGGATTATCGATGTCCTCATGTTCCACATTTTTGAGATTTCCACTTCAAGATTCTTGTATTTTAGTAATTTTTTTTTTTATATATAAAAGATCTTCAAAGATACATTAAAATCTGCGCAGGAATCCACGTCAATAAGAAAGCACATTCCGTTTGTGTGGTCTTTGATCACCGATGTCCGGGTGATTAGCTTTGATTGTTCTGTCTGTGTGTAATGTACCATAACATTTTTACAGTTCCTATCCCCGTAACCGGGTCGTGGTGATATTCATACCAGTTGCTTACAGTTTCCTTCCCGTAAAAGTTGCATATTTTCCAGTGTAGATATTGGACCATTCTACCATGCCGGGTTTTATATTCAGTGGACGCCAATAACCCCGCAACCTGATACAAGATGCTCACTTGTTTCTGGATATTTATCTCGGGTTACTGAGAATACCAAAACCAGAAAATGTGAGCAAGTACGAAGTTCTAGAAACAATGGAAACAAAAAGGACACTTATACTTAATATCAAAAGAAGACAGTTGAAATTTCTAGATCACATAATGAGGAAAGAGGGCTTAGAAAATCTGATACTCACAGGACAGATTTTAGGCAAGAGGGCCAGATAAAAACAACGCATAGACTTTTTGAGAGATATAGTCAGTCAGTTATGTGCCGTGCGTGATACACGCTTAGGCGATCATGTATCTTTCGATACATGACTGACGAGGCAGATTTTTCCCGCAGTAGGTTGCCATTTCTTTCTGCGGTAGACCACTTGCCATCCAAGGCTATAGAGCCCGATTTGTCCTGCTATTTACCCATATCTGAGGCGAGAAGGGGAGGATTCATACCTTTCCCAAGGGTATTAGCATTAACATTCTTTTTATAGATACAAGTATTTAAGTAAATGCTCTGTTTATAATAAACAGTATTAAATAACATTTACCGGCCTGAATGTCCGAGAAATTTTCATAGAAAATATTCGTCCTCCGACAGGATTCGAACCTGTACCCTATACGGAACCGTCATATATATATATAAGGAAGATAAGAAGTTGAAAGAAATATTAATTTTCTGTCATATTATCCGGGGGCTTGCTTTGAAGAACAGGAAATACGGTAGATTGGAGTCATTTCATTCGACTTCGTCTATTAGATCTCTTAACTAAAAATTACCTTATGAAACGAGAGATTCCGTGTATAAATAACTACGAGTGATTCAAACTGACCTCAGCCATACTTCCTGTAGGTTCTTTCTTCCTGAACACGGAGTTCCGGAGAGTTTAGATTGCAATATTTGATGACATGGAAGGTAAAACGTTTATAAGAAATACTGCAAGTGAGAAAAATTGCCTATACATGCAGAAAGAGAGATTTTTTTGTTTTTCTTTTTTAAAGAAAAAAAAAGTCAGTTTTAATGCCTTTATTCAAAGTTCTTTCATTGTAGTTTCCTAGAGAGGCAGTGATGATTCCTTGAATGAACCCTTTGGTGAATTCCATGTTGTTTTGTCTATGATTTTTAACTAGATTTTTTCAACACCGCATCAGGATGTTGAAATCTTTACACAATTTAATATTGTTGAAATGATCGCTAACAACTTTTGTCAAGATTTTCAAGCTCTACTTAATTTTGTATAATAGAATTTTCAGTGTAACTCGGATATAAGAGACCCGGATATAAGAGAGATTTTATCTGGTCCCAAATTAGAGCCTGTGTTAATAAAACAAAATAGACCAAACCCGGATATAAGAGAAACCCAGATATAAGATACTTCTTCTCCGGTCCCGACAACTCTCTTATATCCGGGTTACACTGTAATAGAATTATTTTATAACAACCTGACCAGTGCTGAAGTCCTCCGTATATTTATTATTAGCAGTAAAATCCAACTTCGACCTGGCCTTTCATTCCTGGGAATTTTTACCGTTCATTTGGAGCAGTTTAAGTTTGAAGTCAGCCCACCCAAAAATTAATTTTAGGAACAGCATTTGGGTGAAACTGAGGAACATCCCCAAATGATGTGGGGGACCGAAAGGGCCGTTTATTGCGTCCTCAATCTTGAAAGGAAGGAAACTCTTCCAAGAACCGTCATAATAATAATAATAATATACTATAATTTTTATTTATATTATAATTTTTTTTCTAATTCTAATAATCTTTTGCGTTAGATTTCAACTCTCTAAATTGATTGGACGCTGTTTTTTTACAGACATTAAATTTTGCCTTTGATTTTTGCGCAAAGTCTAAAAGAATCATTTTTTTTTTTTTTTTCGATTTTTCAAATTTGTAATTTTTTTTTTTTTTTTCCAGCCAATTTGGACTCAAAACCGCAATTGGAGAATTATTTATCAAACAAAAAAATTTAATCGAAATCGGATGAAAACTGAGAAAACGCATACACAACATCCGATCACACACCCATACATACACACACACACACATTTTGAGAATTATAGATATAGATTGTTGAAATTATCGCTAACATTTTTTTTTTTTTTTTGTCGAGAATTACGAACTCTACGTTTCGTTCAATTTCGCAAACCAATCGATAGAATCTGAATAAGCTGATTACTTTGGAAATATATTTTGGCATAAACGTGACTTCGCGGTTGACAAATTGCTTTAATTTGATTTTATAAGGCTTCATGGTAAACAATACTTTCTATGAAATTTACTTTTTTCCCTTTTAACAGCAAAGTATAAATTCTTAGGATTAAAGCAAAACTATGCAAAAAAAACAATACCGCATTTTTATTAAATAAGAATTTGTTATTTTAATCATTAAATTGTTTTTAAAATAGTGGGAGCCTTTTGTATGTTAAATTATAAAACTTTTAAATCCCCCCCCCCAAAAAAAAATTAATGTACACTATTTACATTATTCGGACTATTGTCCTCATTTTTGTCGCCATATTTATTACAACGTTTCGGTCGTTGTCCGTTCCGGCCTTCATCAGGTGGTTGGAATGTCGAACTGAATTTCGCTCACTGGGGTAGACTGTACTAGTTCCACGTACCATGTTTTTAATGGATGTCAGTTGTCAGTTATCTCCTGTTAATTCCCCTCTCCAAGTTCTCCACTGGCTTAACCGGGTATTGAACTCACACTCTTTGGGTCCTGTCACTGGATCAAACTAACGCCTTTATCCACAGTGCCTTGAGGACACATGGCACAGTCCGAATAATGTAAACAGTGTACATAATACCTCATCTCGGAAATACCAACAGATAAAAAATGAATGAAATTGTATTGTACTAAGCTACGCACCCTAGTAAAACAAATTTGAACTTTGAACTTTCTTAGCTGTTTGTGATTCTCCCCTAAATTTGGTTTCGATCGGTCAATGCAGGGCAAAATTTTAGAGTGAGTGACGAACGGACGGACAAACGGAAGTCACAGCATTTTATATAGAGATTGTGTCCCCTTACCTGTTTGCACTTCACCCCAAAATTTGGTTCAGATCGATCAACGTGAGGCTATTTTAGAGGGTGTGAAGGACGGAGTAACGGAAGTCACAGAATTTATATATATATTATATATATATATATATATATTAGTGTCCCCTTACCTGTTTTTAAATCTCCCCAAAATATAGTTTCGATCGGTCCATGTAGGGCTATTTTAGAGGGTGTGAAGGACAGACTAACAGAAGTCACAGAATTTTATATATAGATTTTGTCCGCTAGATCTCATTTATGAAACCCGGGCACGAATTTTGAATCAATGCTGAAAGTTTCCAGCTCAGTATTAGATAGCTTTACGTCTGATAGATTCTCTATTAGATTTTTTATTTCCAATATGTTTCCCCTTGCTATTAGATGTAGAGTTTTTATCTTAGTTTGTTGGCTTTAGTCGTTGCTTATGTCTTTTGTCGTTCTTTGTAAATTAGCCATTTCCGATTTTGTTACAACCTTCCAGAGTTGGAGTTCAACATTTCTAGCTTTTTTAAAGGTTAGTTTTTTTTTCCGTTTCTTTCAATTCTCCCCAGAAGATGCTTTTCAGAAATCACATGCGTATATATGATGGGATGTTCTTAATATTTTAAGTGAGCATCGTGGGATGACTTTTTCTTCGATGCATTTTACTAAGAAATATCCTTCAGTGAGAATGCCCTTCCTGACAAACCCAAACAATCCAAAAATATATTGTTCTACCCAGCAATTCTATCACAAATACATCTGAAAAGAAATCTAAATTCAACATAAAATTTGTCACAACTAAGTCAAAAACGATAAAAACTTAATTAATACAAAACAAAATCATCTAAAACTAGATTGAGTAATCTACTGTAATAATCACCTGTAATGATTGCCACAAGGAATATATCGGAGAAACCTCAAGGAATTCAAATAAAAGATTATATGAATAAAAAAGGGATCTTTTACAAAACAACACATTAAATGTATTAATTACTCACCGTAACGAGACTGACCAGTTTTCATTTAAAAAATGGTGTTCTAATTAAAAGAGAAAACAATTTGCTAACGCCAAAATGTTTAGAAAGTAATTTAATTGCTAGATCATCCACAAAAAAATTTGCGTCCAGGTCCTTACAACGTTTCACCATTCTTTGCAGGTCTTCTGTCATCACAATGTGCGACATTTAATAAACTTATTTATATATAATTTCTCCCCCCCCCAAAAAAAACCCGACTGAGGCGTTTTACGTCAAGATTAAAAATAAACTGTTCAGTATTTATTTTTATACATTTGAATACATTCAACAGTCAGTATATTTGTCATCAAGAATTGCAAGTGATCAATATGTTTAGCAACATTACGGCCTTATAAGATTGCGCGAATTCGAATATATATATATGTGTGTGTGTGTGTGGAGGGTTACAGACAGTGAAAGTGAAAGAGAATGGAAATGAGAAGATCAAAAATGGAGAGAATCGAGTAAATGACAAAAAGACAAAATAACAGGGTTCCAGGAGACAGAAGATTGATAGAAGGTTGCATTTAATTTTTTGAAGATTGTAGTTGTCAGGGAAGCAAGAAATAGAAAGGGAGAGGAAAAAAAAAACTGTTAGACTAGAGAAGTGACGTTTGCATCTAGCTAGTTTAAGAGTAAAACGATGCCGTTGTTGCCGATCTAGTAGCAGGTTTAAATTCTTCCATGCAGTTGTCATTAGAAATATTTGTGGAAAAGACAGAGGGAAGCCATGTCACGTCGGTGGAAAAGTGACTGGAAACGAGAATTAGAAGATAGACAGATAGATAATATCAGTTGTCAATATATATATATATATATATATATATATATATATATATTCCCAAGAGGATATAATCCAGGTAGAACTCAATATCCAGGACAGAGTAAGAATATAATATAAAAGGCGCAAACACAAATATTCCATGGTTATAATTTATTACATTGGAATCGTAATCACGATCCAATTCATCAGACCTACTTCCAGATTTCTTTTTGAATTTGTAGGTCTGATGAGTTGGATCGTGATTACGATTCCAATGTGATAAATTATAACCATGGAATATTGGTGTTTTAGCCTTATATATATATATATATATATATATATATATATATATATATATATATATATATATATATTCATACATGTTTCATTAAATAATATAGATAAGTGTTGTCTATATATTTTATGTAAGTTCTTTTCATATCGTCTGATAAGCTTAATAACATTATCATTAAAGAAAGAAAGAAAATCACAATATTGATACATATTTTTTAATCCAATCTAAGCTTTCGGCTTACATAAGCCATTATCAAAGGTGACAATTACACAATATATTAAGCAATACACGAACAAGAAATTGATGATAGTCTTGTTTGTTTCCAAGCGACGATAAACACGTGCATATAAAACGCTGAAAGCGAAAATTATTTAATAAAACATGTATGAATGAAAACATGCTGTCTAAATACACACAATATATATATATATATATATATATGAGAGATAGCGCCGCTAGATCACATATTCCACCACGGAATCTGTGATCAAGTGGCGCTATATCGAGTCTGATTCGCTACCTCTTCATCACCGAGTCCCGTTGGAACAGTTGGTATGACATTTGCCTGATACCGTAACTGTCCGGGTTTCAATTTTCGGTAGTGATCAGCATTGCTGATGAGTCCCAAATATAGGACGAAACGGCCGTCCAGTGCTTTCTGCATTCTGTTGAGGTTTCTTCGAGATTCGATGAATTACTTAATTATAATTATCTCAAATCCTAATTTCTATCATTTATTTTTATATATATGTATATAAAGATATCTTTGAAGGTACAAAATTTTATCACAGCAATAAAAGTATGAAGCTTAATATTACTAGACATATTAAAAACGGGCGAAGCAACCGGTTTCGCTCCCGCTCTCCAGGCTTCCAACGGGAGATTTAATTTAAATTAAAAAAACACAGAAAATGTACAATGAAAAGGAAATGTGGAGGAGGAGGGAAAAAAATTATGAGCAAAAGGAGCTAGAGGCAAATGACAGCGAGACCCAACAAACACTCACGTTGTTTACACAAGGAAGGCTTGCGGGACCTGATGTAAAGTGCCTCCAGCACCTTAAGGTGAAATAACGAGTGTGACCGGGACAACACGGTGAACCGGTCGACACAAGATTTATTTGCACAAAAAGTACAAATTGTGGCACAAGGCCGAAAAAGGGGAGGGGTAAAGGCTGGTCATTACTTACTATCCTATACCTAGCTAATCAGATTCGCGACCCATTCATACATTACAATTATCTCATTCACCACAAGAACTCATCCGTCGCCATTCAAACCTTCATCCACCATAATACCACATCCACACCAGGGGAACCTACAAAAAACGCGCCCCACACCATAAAAATTTGGATGATAATAAAATACATTAAAATTCTAATAATGAAAAGATGAGAGTGGGGAGGGAGATGAACCCAATAACAAACTAAAAATTCAACAAATATTTAAACTAAACATAATTCGTGTTAGTAGGGACCGTCCAACCCTAAAAATAGAGAGGCCGCTGTATTCTGCCGATAAGGCAAAATCAAGAAGCACTCTCGCTAAGGGAGTGGGAAGGAGAAAAATAACACGGGCGTGGGGAAATAAAAGGCTGAGCCAGTCGAGATAAAATTGGGGGGTTAAAAACAAACTGGGGAGGTTGGGAATCTCGACTTGGATCATAACTGAAAAGATAGCCGGGAAACAGGCCGGGAACAACACTTACTCACATTAACTAGGTACACTTAAGCTTGTCTAACCTAACCAAGGGGAGGGTTCCACAGGAAACCACCCCGATGTAACTTTGGTTGACCTAGAAAAGAAAATCAAGGCTAGCCCCGTTCAAACGAACCAAGCTCGCCGCTTTTACCCACCTTTCGCTAAAGACTGTCGAATGCAATCGTTTTCTATCAGTTCTAATCTTCATCTTGAGCTGGTGCTCAAAGAATCGGATCAGATCCTGATAAGAAAGCTGATTGCCTCGCAAGACTTCCTCCTTGCGCGTCGTCCATATCACCATTCGGGCCGTGGCTAGCAGCATCAGAAACACCATTCGTTTCACCCCGGAATACGGGGGCGACACATTGTCACACGCGTATGCACGATCAATGGACACGAGTTCTTCGGGAGCGAGACGAGCCGTCAGCTCGCCGACATGGTCCCATAAGGGGCGGACCCGGGGGCAATGGTAGAAGGCGTGCGAAGCCGTTTCTTCTAATCCAAGGCCACACCGTTCACAGTCTGGCAAGTCCGCCAAGCCCCATATGAAAGCCTTGTCGTTGAGAGGCAGCCGATTCCGAGCCAATCGCCAGGTAAGCGAAAACTCAGGGTTACTGAGATAATCCGCCGCTGGCGCCCAAGACCAGTAGGAGCGATACTCCTCCTCCGAACAGTCGAGCGTATCACGTAGAAGATCCTTCGCGCGACCCTCCACTAATCCCCGATAGAAGACCTTCCTAGGCCGTGAAAGGTCACTGGACCGCGGAATAGCCCTCAAGGCTGACCGACACTCGCTGAGGAAAAGCGATTCATCTCGAGACCTACAATGGCGCTCGGCCTTCGAGATGGGGGGATTGATTGTAAGGCGAGGGAAGGCGTCCCTAACAATCCCCTCCAGAATCGGATCTCCTCCAGTCAATGCGCGGCGTAGGAAAGACAACCGAGAGGCACGGATGTGACTCTGCAAGTGTGGCATTCCCAGCCCCCCATGACACGGACGTTTGGTGCAGACTCGTCTGTCGACCCTGTTCGCGCGTCCCCCCCATAAAATGGAGGATAGCGCTTGCTCGAGCGCCTTTCTCTGGGCCTTACAGAGAGGAAGTACTGACAAGCGATAAAGAATCAGGGGGAAAATGTATGTAACACACACCTCCGCCCTGCCCTTTACGGACAACCTCCGTCGATTCCAAGTCTTACCGGCAGAAACGACCTTTGCTAGTACTTCAGACCAATTTTTCTTCAGCTGGAGGTCGGGTCCAAACCACACCCCAAGAATGCGGACAGGACCGTCCGTCCAACCGAAGCGGCCTGGAAGATCACGCCCCTTCCAGGCACCTAACCGCAAGCCGGAAGACTTGTCGCGGTTTATCTTGGCCCCTGTCACCTTCTCGTACCGATCAAGCGCCTTCTGCACCGCCTCAATATCGCTAAGGGACGACACGAAAGCGGATACGTCATCGGCGTACGCGGAAACCCTGGCTCGAGACCCTCCAGGAACGGCGATCCCGCGTAGGGCCGGACTGCACGCCTCGTCCTTCAGCCGGCGCAGGAGAGGCTCCAACGCCAAAGCATAAAGGAGAGGCGACAGCGGACAACCCTGACGAACCGACCTCGACAGAACAAAAGCGCCCGACAACTTTCCGTTCACCTGTACCACAGCACTGGGGGAGCGATACAGGAGGCTAATCCAGCGGCAGAAGTCGGGTGCGAATCCGGCGGCCTGCAGGACAGTAGCAAGGTAGCGATGGTCGACCCTATCAAATGCCTTGGACTGATCCAAATTGATCAGCGCGGCTTCTTCGTCGTCTTTTACGCCCTCTAGGATCGTGCGGATCAAATGCAGGTTGCTCTGAATTGTTCGGCCCCTCACAGAAAAAGTCTGCTCAGGTCCCAACAGAGACTCGGCAACTGACTGCAAACGCTCCTGCAGGATCTTGGCCATAATCTTTAACTCTGTGTTTAGCAGAGTTATGGGCCTATAATCATCTAGTTTCCCCCCAACACCCTTGCCCTTTTTCAACAGAGTGATCACACCCCTGGAAATGCGATTGGGGATGGACCCCGACCGAAACCAGTTGTTGAACACTGCTGTCAAAATCGGAACAAAGATGTGCGACAGCCTCAAGTACAATTCATAAGGCAAACCATCCAGACCGGGCGACTTGCCTCTGCCGACCTTCTTCAGTGCCTCGTAGACTTCGCCCTCCGTGATCTCTCCCTCGCAGCTAGCTGCTTCAGTCGGCTCAAGCCGAGGAAAGTCAGCCAAATAGCTACGAAACTCCTCCTCACGGAGACCAGGCTCCTTGGTAAAGCGGCTCTCGAAATGCCGCCGAAACGCCTCGCACATGTCATCAGTCGACCGCAGAGTACGCCCCTCCGGGGTTTCGACTTGACGAATGCAACGATCACCACCTCGACGGACTTCTTCCCGACGCAGATCTGCGCCCAGGTTCACAGCTTCGTTAGACATCTTACTTAACTTATGCCTAATTACCTGACCCATGTAGCGATCGCTATTCGAACGCTGCAGGGCCTCCCTAGCTAGGGCTATCTCTAGGGGATCCCCCCCAGCCTCCGCCCGGGAAAAATTAGACTTAAGTGTCTTCACCTTGTCAGCTTTATCTAGAGCGAGCCGTTTGCTGAACTCAGTGGTGAAAGACCTAATTCTATCCTTAAGTTTCTCCCACCACCTATTCCCGATAACCGCCCCCACTAGCTCCCGCTGCACGAATTTAATTAGCTGCTCCTGGAAGTCCCGCCTGTCCAGTAAAGACAGATTGAACTTCCAGTAACCAGCCATTCTAGGCCTATGTTCTAACGCCACACGGGCACAAACGAGTTTGTGATCCGTGTAGCCTACCCAGTGGAACGTGGGACAATCTAACAAGTCTATGTCGGCTCTACGAACTAACATTCTGTCAATGTAGCTAACTACTTTGTCAGACGGCCAGCTAAGAGCCCACGTCCACATTTTCCCGCTGGGATGATCGACCCGGTATCTATCGACGAGACCATAATCGCCAATCAGATCGACCAGGCAACGATCGCCCCTACTCCCGCTAGCGCCCCACCCCCTGTCTAACTTGGGGTCCAGGACGGCATTCCAGTCCCCCATTAGAACTAGGCGTGAAGAATCGACTAGGAACGGCCCCAACCGCCGAAAAAAGGAATCCCGCTCCTCCCAGTCGTTGGGCGCATAAACCGCAACGACCCGAAACGAACCACTTTTCACAGCAATATCGGCCACGATTAACCGGCCCTCGGCATCTGTATGCACAAGGTCCACCTTCGCATCGAGAGTCCGTCTAACTAGCAAAGAAACTCCTCTGGCAAGCCGGTTCCCATATGCTGAATAGATGACAAAGTCATCCTCCAGCACACAAGCATCGGACGAGCAAACAAAGTGGGTCTCTTCAATCGCGGCAACATCCACGCTGAAGGACAGGAGATCCCGAAGCAGGCGGGCAGCCTTGCTCCGACCTCTCAAGCCCTTCACATTCAAACTGGCTATCTTAATAGACATTTGCTAGGCCTGCAAAAAAGAAAAATTACAGCAAATAACCTAAGTACATACAGGGCGGAAATCTGCAGCTGACAGGACCCCGACGGATTGTCCCAGGCTTCCTGTACCCAATTCCGTCGTCATCCTCCCGCCCGAGACAATCCCGCCGACGTCCGTGGGATAAATTAATTTTACAGCCCTATATAAGGAGGGATGGAGCAATACCGGGACCCTCCCAGAGCAAAATTGTCGCAATTTTTTTAAATTTATATTTTCTAGTTCCAAAATCCTCATGTTAGGGAAAGCTGCCTTAGCTTCGTATAGATGGTTCCACACTTCTAGTTGGCCCCCAGTTTCCCTTATACAGGTTATAACTCCTGGGGCCTCGGGGAAGTTTCGGGGATCTTCTACGCTTTTGCCGTCAACTTGCTCCATCTTATATAGGGACCCTAACAGGGCCTTCCTCTGCTTAGCAAGGCCCTTCTTATATTCGTCCCTATCCACCTTGCAGACCTGCTCCGGGCCTGAAAACGCCTTTTTCTTCTTTTTCTTCTTCTCCCTTGATGGATGAGGGGGGGAAGAAGTGGATGTCTGAGGGGGGGTGGAAAGTGGGCTGATGGGAGAAGTGAAGGGGGAGGGGGAAATAATGCGGATGGGAGAGGAAGAGTGACGTCTGGATCTTTGGGGTTGCTTTATATCTTCAAAAGAGGCGGGGACGGAGATTGCCCTGGTTCTATTCCTCTCTGCCCTACCCCGGTCAGAGTGGCCCTGCGACTGTTCGTCGTCACTTTCCTCCCTTGCTCTTTTGAGGGATGTCTGCCGAGGGGGAGGAATTTCTTCCACCTCCATCTCTATCTCCTGCTGCTTTTTGGGCTGTTTTCGCTGCTGCTGCTGCTGCTGCTGCCTTTCTGGCTGTTGGGGTTTTTGCTGCTGCTACTTCTTTGGAGATTTTGGGGATTTCTCCTCTCCCTTCTTGGGAGGTTGCACCTCCTTCTCTTGGCTCTTCTTTGATGGAGGAGTCTCCTGAGTGGCCCGGACATTAGGGGACTTCTTACCCCTCGCTACCACCTTCCAGGGTTCCTCCGCCGACTTTGCTGATGATCCCTCGTCTGGGGTCTTCTCCACTGTTTTAGCTGTTACTTCTTTTGTTGCCGCTGTTGTTGTTGCTGCAGATGTTGGTACTATTGGACTCGGTTTTTTGCTTTTTGCAGGGCACTCCTTGGCCATGTGGCCCAAAGTGTCGCAAAACCAACAAAAGGGTCGTCTGCCTTCCACTACCACCAGCATCTTCCTTTGCCTGCACATCAGAGTATTCGGCAGGTTTCTATAATTTTCCTGGTTCACGGTGATCTGTATCTCAAGGTCTCCAGTGGCAATACCAATTTTGCTTGTGAGGGCCTTCACTTCATGTACTTCGCCATATAAGGCAAAGAAGGCCCCCATTCTATCCTCTGATACGTCCGCTGGAACTCCGTGAACCGTCACCTTGGTCCTGCGAGTACCCATATACTCAGTCTGCAGGCGCAGGTTTTTCGTCAAAAGTACACTTCCTGCCAGCTCCTTCGCTTGTTGCTCCGTAGCCAGCAAGATGTCCCACAAGGCGTTAGTTCTCCTTGCGAGAAGCTTGGGGTTTAATTTTAAAGCCTTTAAGGCTTCTTCCATACTGTCCCTGCTGACTCCAATCAACTTCCGCGTTTTAACGTCCGAAGTCAGCAGAGATATAGTCCTTGTCCGGATGTCCTTGAACGCCTCCTCAATGGTCAGAAATTCATTCCCCTTGAAGGAGTCTTCAAAAAACTTCCTTTGCTCTTTGTAAAAATTGGCATCTTTCGTCATCGGCCTATTTTGTGACCAGGCCGTTTTACTAGGTGACACCGGGTCGTCAACCGGTGTTTTGTTGTTAATATCCGCCATGGTAGGATTTTAAAGTCCTACCACGGCGAACGAAGATAAGGAAATATATATGTTCAAAAATAAATAAAACTGGAAAATAAAACGGGGCAAACAAGGATAATATATAATTCAACAAAAGAGAAAAATGCAAAATAAAAAGCGGGGAGGGTAGCAAACAGAAAAGAAATAAACGGAAACTGTCAAAACTTAAAATATACGCTAAAACAAAAAATTAAAAAATAAAATTCAAAAGAGTTTTGAAACTGAAAAAGTAAAAACTTAACTTTCACTCTTCAATGCTAAAACGTCTGGGCAACTGGTTCAGCTCTCGACCAGCTGACAGACAAAAATAAAACAGGTTGTAACTTAATACAAACCCTGCAAACTGTGACCAAAACAATACGGTGAACCGGTCGACACAAGATTTATTTGCACAAAAAGTACAAATTGTGGCACAAGGCCGAAAAAGGGGAGGGGTAAAGGCTGGTCATTACTTACTATCCTATACCTAGCTAATCAGATTCGCGACCCATTCATACATTACAATTATCTCATTCACCACAAGAACTCGTCCGTCGCCATTCAAACCTTCATCCACCATAATACCACATCCACACCAGGGGAACCTACAAAAAACGCGCCCCACACCGTAAAAATTTTGATGATAATAAAATACATTAAAATTCTAATAATGAAAAGATGAGAGTGGGGAGGGAGATGAACCCAATAACAAACTAAAAATTCAACAAATATTTAAACTAAACATAATTCGTGTTAGTAGGGACCGTCCAACCCTCAAAATAGAGAGGCCGCTGTATTCTGCCGATAAGGCAAAATCAAGAAGCACTCTCGCTAAGGGAGTGGGAAGGAGAAAAAATAACACGGGCGTGGGAAAATAAAAGGCTGAGCCAGTCGAGATAAAATTGGGGGGTTAAAAACAAACTGGGGAGGTTGGGAATCTCGACTTGGATCATAACTGAAAAGATAGCCGGGAAACAGGCCGGGAACAACACTTACTCACATTAACTAGGTACACTTAAGCTTGTCTAACCTAACCAAGGGGAGGGTTCCACAGGAAACCACCCCGATGTAACTTTGGTTGACCTAGAAAAGAAAATCAAGGCTAGCCCCGTTCAAACGAACCAAGCTCGCCGCTTTTACCCACCTTTCGCTAAAGACTGTCGAATGCAATCGTTTTCTATCAGTTCTAATCTTCATCTTGAGCTGGTGCTCAAAGAATCGGATCAGATCCTGATAAGAAAGCTGATTCCCTCGCAAGACTTCCTCCATGCGCGTCGTCCAAATCACCATTCGGGCCGTGGCTAGCAGCATCAGAAACACCATTCGTTTCACCCCGGAATACGGGGGCGACACATTGTCACACGCGTATGCACGATCAATGGACACGAGTTCTTCGGGAGCGAGACGAGCCGTCAGCTCGCCGACATGGTCCCATAAGGGGCGGACCCGGGGGCAATGGTAGAAGGCGTGCGAAGCCGTTTCTTCTAATCCAAGGCCACACCGTTCACAGTCTGGCAAGTCCGCCAAGCCCCATATGAAAGCCTTGTCGTTGAGAGGCAGCCGATTCCGAGCCAATCGCCAGGTAAGCGAAAACTCAGGGTTACTGAGATAATCCGCCGCTGGCGCCCAAGACCAGTAGGAGCGATACTCCTCCTCCGAACAGTCGAGCGTATCACGTAGAAGATCCTTCGCGCGACCCTCCACTAATCCCCGATAGAAGACCTTCCTAGGCCGTGAAAGGTCACTGGACCGCGGAATAGCCCTCAAGGCTGACCGACACTCGCTGAGGAAAAGCGATTCATCTCGAGACCTACAATGGCGCTCGGCCTTCGAGATGGGGGGATTGATTGTAAGGCGAGGGAAGGCGTCCCTAACAATCCCCTCCAGAATCGGATCTCCTCCAGTCAATGCGCGGCGTAGGAAAGACAACCGAGAGGCACGGATGTGACTCTGCAAGTGTGGCATTCCCAGCCCCCCATGACACGGACGTTTGGTGCAGACTCGTCTGTCGACCCTGTTCGCGCGTCCCCCCCATAAAATGGAGGATAGCGCTTGCTCGAGCGCCTTTCTCTGGGCCTTACAGAGAGGAAGTACTGACAAGCGATAAAGAATCAGGGGGAAAATGTATGTAACACACACCTCCGCCCTGCCCTTTACGGACAACCTCCGTCGATTCCAAGTCTTACCGGCAGAAACGACCTTTGCTAGTACTTCAGACCAATTTTTCTTAGGCTGGAGGTCGGGTCCAAACCACACTCCAAGAATGCGGACAGGACCGTCCGTCCAACCGAAGCGGCCTGGAAGATCACGCCCCTTCCAGGCACCTAACCGCAAGCCGGAAGACTTGTCGCGGTTTATCTTGGCCCCTGTCACCTTCTCGTACCGATCAAGCGCCTTCTGCACCGCCTCAATATCGCTAAGGGACGACACGAAAGCGGATACGTCATCGGCGTACGCGGAAACCCCGGCTCGAGACCCTCCAGGAACGGCGATCCCGCGTAGGGCCGGACTGCACGCCTCGTCCTTCAGCCGGCGCAGGAGAGGCTCCAACGCCAAAGCATAAAGGAGAGGCGACAGCGGACAACCCTGACGAACCGACCCCGACAGAACAAAAGCGCCCGACAACTTTCCGTTCACCTGTACCACAGCACTGGGGGAGCGATACAGGAGGCTAATCCAGCGGCAGAAGTCGGGTGCGAATCCGGCGGCCTGCAGGACAGTAGCAAGGTAGCGATGGTCGACCCTATCAAATGCCTTGGACTGATCCAAATTGATCAGCGCGGCTTCTTCGTCGTCTTTTACGCCCTCTAGGATCGTGCGGATCAAATGCAGGTTGCTCTGAATTGTTCGGCCCCTCACAGAAAAAGTCTGCTCAGGTCCCAACAGAGACTCGGCAACTGACTGCAAACGCTCCTGCAGGATCTTGGCCATAATCTTTAACTCTGTGTTTAGCAGAGTTATGGGCCTATAATCATCTAGTTTCCCCCCAACACCCTTGCCCTTTTTCAACAGAGTGATCACACCCCTGGAAATGCGATTGGGGATGGACCCCGACCGAAACCAGTTGTTGAACACTGCTGTCAAAATCGGAACAAAGATGTGCGACAGCCTCAAGTACAATTCGTAAGGCAAACCATCCAGACCGGGCGACTTGCCTCTGCCGGCCTTCTTCAGTGCCTCGTAGACTTCGCCCTCCGTGATCTCTCCCTCGCAGCTAGCTGCTTCAGTCGGCTCAAGCCGAGGAAAGTCAGCCAAATAGCTGCGAAACTCCTCCTCACGGAGACCAGGCTCCTTGGTAAAGCGGCTCTCGAAATGCCGCCGAAACGCCTCGCACATGTCGTCAGTCGACCGCAGAGTACGCCCCTCCGGGGTTTCGACTTGACGAATGCAACGATCACCACCTCGACGGACTTCTTCCCGACGCAGATCTGCGCCCAGGTTCACAGCTTCGTTAGACATCTTACTTAACTTATGCCTAATTACCTGACCCATGTAGCGATCGCTATTCGAACGCTGCAGGGCCTCCCTAGCTAGGGCTATCTCTAGGGGATCCCCCCCAGCCTCCGCCCGGGAAAAATTAGACTTAAGTGTCTTCACCTTGTCAGCTTTATCTAGAGCGAGCCGTTTGCTGAACTCAGTGGTGAAAGACCTAATTCTATCCTTAAGTTTCTCCCACCACCTATTCCCGATAACCGCCCCCACTAGCTCCCGCTGCACGAATTTAATTAGCTGCTCCTGGAAGTCCCGCCTGTCCAGTAAAGACAGATTGAACTTCCAGTAACCAGCCATTCTAGGCCTATGTTCTAACGCCACACGGGCACAAACGAGTTTGTGATCCGTGTAGCCTACCCAGTGGAACGTGGGACAATCTAACAAGTCTATGTCGGCTCTACGAACTAACATTCTGTCAATGTAGCTAACTACTTTGTCAGACGGCCAGCTAAGAGCCCACGTCCACATTTTCCCGCTGGGATGATCGACCCGGTATCTATCGACGAGACCATAATCGCCAATCAGATCGACCAGGCCACGATCGCCCCTACTCCCGCTAGCGCCCCACCCCCTGTCTAACTTGGGGTCCAGGACGGCATTCCAGTCCCCCATTAGAACTAGGCGTGAAGAATCGACTAGGAACGGCCCCAACCGCCGAAAAAAGGAACCCCGCTCCTCCCAGTCGTTGGGCGCATAAACCGCAACGACCCGAAACGAACCACTTTTCACGGCAATATCGGCCACGATTAACCGGCCCTCGGCATCTGTATGCACAAGGTCCACCTTCGCATCGAGAGTCCGTCTAACTAGCAAAGAAACTCCTCTGGCAAGCCGGTCCCCATATGCTGAATAGATGACAAAGTCATCCTCCAGCACACAAGCATCGGACGAGCAAACAAAGTGGGTCTCTTCAATCGCGGCAACATCCACGCTGAAGGACAGGAGATCCCGAAGCAGGCGGGCAGCCTTGCTCCGACCTCTCAAGCCCTTCACATTCAAACTGGCTATCTTAATAGACATTTGCTAGGCCTGCAAAAAAGAAAAATTACAGCAAATAACCTAAGTACATACAGGGCGGAAATCTGCAGCTGACAGGACCCCGACGGATTGTCCCAGGCTTCCTGTACCCAATTCCGTCGTCATCCTCCCGCCCGAGACAATCCCGCCGACGTCCGTGGGATAAATTAATTTTACAGCCCTATATAAGGAGGGATGGAGCAATACCGGGACCCTCCCAGAGCAAAATTGTCGCAATTTTTTTAAATTTACATTTTCTAGTTCCAAAATCCTCATGTTAGGGAAAGCTGCCTTAGCTTCGTATAGATGGTTCCACACTTCTAGTTGGCCCCCAGTTTCCCTTATACAGGTTATAACTCCTGGGGCCTCGGGGAAGTTTCGGGGATCTTCTACGCTTTTGCCGTCAACTTGCTCCATCTTATATAGGGACCCTAACAGGGCCTTCCTCTGCTTAGCAAGGCCCTTCTTATATTCGTCCCTATCCACCTTGCAGACCTGCTCCGGGCCTGAAAACGCCTTTTTCTTCTTTTTCTTCTTCTCCCTTGATGGATGAGGGGGGGAAGAAGTGGATGTCTGAGGGGGGGTGGAAAGTGGGCTGATGGGAGAAGTGAAGGGGGAGGGGGAAATAATGCGGATGGGAGAGGAAGAGTGACGTCTGGATCTTTGGGGTTGCTTTATATCTTCAAAAGAGGCGGGGACGGAGATTGCCCTGGTTCTATTCCTCTCTGCCCTACCCCGGTCAGAGTGGCCCTGCGACTGTTCGTCGTCACTTTCTTCCCTTGCTCTTTTGAGGGATGTCTGCCGAGGGGGAGGAATTTCTTCCACCTCCATCTCTATCTCCTGCTGCTTTTTGGGCTGTTTTCGCTGCTGCTGCTGCTGCTGCCTTTCTGGCTGTTGGGGTTTTTGCTGCTTCTTTGGAGATTTTGGGGATTTCTCCGCTCCCTTCTTGTGAGGTTGCACCTCCTTCTCTTGGCTCTTTTTGGATGGAGGAGTCTCCTGAGTGGCCTGGACATTAGGGGACTTCTTACCCCTCGCTACCACCTTCCAGGGTTCCTCCGCCGACTTTGCTGATGATCCCTCGTCTGGGGTCTTCTCCACTGTTGTAGCTGCTACTTCTTTTGTTGCCGCTGTTGTTGTTGCTGCAGATGTTGGTACTATTGGACTCGGTTTTTTGCTTTTTGCAGGGCACTCCTTGGCCATGTGGCCCAAAGTGTCGCAAAACCAACAAAAGGGTCGTCTGCCTTCCACTACTACCAGCATCTTCCTCTGTCTGCACATCAGAGTATTCGGCAGGTTTCTATAATTTTCC
Source organism: Acanthosepion esculentum (assembly GCA_964036315.1). NCBI lineage: Eukaryota > Metazoa > Mollusca > Cephalopoda > Sepiida > Sepiidae > Acanthosepion > Acanthosepion esculentum. The sequence continues at coordinate 112,188,015 of OZ038483.1, read as the reverse complement.
TGGTTCACGGTGATCTGTATCTCAAGGTCTCCAGTGGCAATACCAATTTTGCTTGTGAGGGCCTTCACTTCATGTACTTCGCCATATAAGGCAAAGAAGGCCCCCATTCTATCCTCTGATACGTCCGCTGGAACTCCGTGAACCGTCACCTTGGTCCTGCGAGTACCCATATACTCAGTCTGCAGGCGCAGGTTTTTCGTCAAAAGTACACTTCCTGCCAGCTCCTTCGCTTGTTGCTCCGTAGCCAGCAAGATGTCCCACAAGGCGTTAGTTCTCCTTGCGAGAAGCTTGGGGTTTAATTTTAAAGCCTTTAAGGCTTCTTCCATACTGTCCCTGCTGACTCCAATCAACTTCCGCGTTTTAACGTCCGAAGTCAGCAGAGATATAGTCCTTGTCCGGATGTCCTTGAACGCCTCCTCAATGGTCAGAAATTCCGTCCCCTTGAAGGAGTCTTCAAAAAACTTCCTTTGCTCTTTGTAAAAATTGGCATCTTTTGTCATCGGCCTATTTTGTGACCAGGCCGTTTTACTAGGTGACACCGGGTCGTCAACCGGTGTTTTGTTGTTAATATCCGCCATGGTAGGATTTTAAAGTCCTACCACGGCGAACGAAGATAAGGAAATATATAAAAATAAATAAAACTGGAAAATAAAACGGGGCAAACAAGGATAATATATAATTCAACAAAAGAGAAAAATGAAAATAAAAGCGGGGAGGGTAGCAAACAGAAAAGAAATAAACGGAAACTGTCAAAACTTAAAATATACGCTAAAACAAAAAATTAAAAAATAAAATTCAAAAGAGTTTTGAAACTGAAAAAGTAAAAACTTAACTTTCACTCTTCAATGCTAAAACGTCTGGGCAACTGGTTCAACTCGCGACCAGCTGACAGACAAAAATAAAACAGGTTGTAACTTAATACAAACCCTGCAAACTGTGACCAAAACAATACGGTGAAGCGGTCGACACAAGATTTATTTGCACAAAAAGTACAAATTGTGGCACAAGGCCGAAAAAGGGGAGGGGTAAAGGCTGGTCATTACTTACTATCCTATACCTAGCTAATCAGATTCGCGACCCATTCATACATTACAATTATCTCATTCACCACAAGAACTCATCCGTCGCCATTCAAACCTTCATCCACCATAATACCACATCCACACCAGGGGAACCTACAAAAAACGCGCCCCACACCATAAAAATTTGGATGATAATAAAATACATTAAAATTCTAATAATGAAAAGATGAAAGTGGGGAGGGAGATGAACCCAATAACAAACTAAAAATTCAACAAATATTTAAACTAAACATAATTCGTGTTAGTAGGGACCGTCCAACCCTCAAAATAGAGAGGCCGCTGTATTCTGCCGATAAGGCAAAATCAAGAAGCACTCTCGCTAAGGGAGTGGGAAGGAGAAAAATAACACGGGCGTGGGGAAATAAAAGGCTGAGCCAGTCGAGATAAAATTGGGGGGTTAAAAACAAACTGGGGAGGTTGGGAATCTCGACTTGGATCATAACTGAAAAGATAGCCGGGAAACAGGCCGGGAACAACACTTACTCACATTAACTAGGTACACTTAAGCTTGTCTAACCTAACCGAGGGGAGGGTTCCACAGGAAACCACCCCGATGTAACTTTGGTTGACCTAGAAAAGAAAATCAAGGCTAGCCCCGTTCAAACGAACCAAGCTCGCCGCTTTTACCCACCTTTCGCTAAAGACTGTCGAATGCAATCGTTTTCTATCAGTTCTAATCTTCATCTTGAGCTGGTGCTCAAAGAATCGGATCAGATCCTGATAAGAAAGCTGATTGCCTCGCAAGACTTCCTCCTTGCGCGTCGTCCAAATCACCATTCGGGCCGTGGCTAGCAGCATCAGAAACACCATCCGTTTCACCCCGGAATACGGGGGCGACACATTGTCACACGCGTATGCACGATCAATGGACACGAGTTCTTCGGGAGCGAGACGAGCCGTCAGCTCGCCGACATGGTCCCATAAGGGGCGGACCCGGGGGCAATGGTAGAAGGCGTGCGAAGCCGTTTCTTCTAATCCAAGGCCACACCGTTCACAGTCTGGCAAGTCCGCCAAGCCCCATATGAAAGCCTTGTCGTTGAGAGGCAGCCGATTCCGAGCCAATCGCCAGGTAAGCGAAAACTCAGTGTTACTGAGATAATCCGCCGCTGGCGCCCAAGACCAGTAGGAGCGATACTCCTCCTCCGAACAGTCGAGCGTATCACGTAGAAGATCCTTCGCGCGACCCTCCACTAATCCCCGATAGAAGACCTTCCTAGGCCGTGAAAGGTCACTGGACCGCGGAATAGCCCTCAAGGCTGACCGACACTCGCTGAGGAAAAGCGATTCATCTCGAGACCTACAATGGCGCTCGGACTTCGAGATGGGGGGATTGATTGTAAGGCGAGGGAAGGCGTCCCTAACAATCCCCTCCAGAATCGGATCTCCTCCAGTCAATGCGCGGCGTAGGAAAGACAACCGAGAGGCACGGATGTGACTCTGCAAGTGTGGCATTCCCAGCCCCCCATGACACGGACGTTTGGTGCAGACTCGTCTGTCGACCCTGTTCGCGCGTCCCCCCCATAAAATGGAGGATAGCGCTTGCTCGAGCGCCTTTCTCTGGGCCTTACAGAGAGGAAGTACTGACAAGCGATAAAGAATCAGGGGGAAAATGTATGTAACACACACCTCCGCCCTGCCCTTTACGGACAACCTCCGTCGATTCCAAGTCTTACCGGCAGAAACGACCTTTGCTAGTACTTCAGACCAATTTTTCTTCAGCTGGAGGTCGGGTCCAAACCACACCCCAAGAATGCGGACAGGACCGTCCGTCCAACCGAAGCGGCCTGGAAGATCACGCCCCTTCCAGGCACCTAACCGCAAGCCGGAAGACTTGTCGCGGTTTATCTTGGCCCCTGTCACCTTCTCGTACCGATCAAGCGCCTTCTGCACCGCCTCAATATCGCTAAGGGACGACACGAAAGCGGATACGTCATCGGCGTACGCGGAAACCCTGGCTCGAGACCCTCCAGGAACGGCGATCCCGCGTAGGGCCGGACTGCACGCCTCGTCCTTCAGCCGGCGCAGGAGAGGCTCCAACGCCAAAGCATAAAGGAGAGGCGACAGCGGACAACCCTGACGAACCGACCTCGACAGAACAAAAGCGCCCGACAACTTTCCGTTCACCTGTACCACAGCACTGGGGGAGCGATACAGGAGGCTAATCCAGCGGCAGAAGTCGGGTGCGAATCCGGCGGCCTGCAGGACAGTAGCAAGGTAGCGATGGTCGACCCTATCAAATGCCTTGGACTGATCCAAATTGATCAGCGCGGCTTCTTCGTCGTCTTTTACGCCCTCTAGGATCGTGCGGATCAAATGCAGGTTGCTCTGAATTGTTCGGCCCCTCACAGAAAAAGTCTGCTCAGGTCCCAACAGAGACTCGGCAACTGACTGCAAACGCTCCTGCAGGATCTTGGCCATAATCTTTAACTCTGTGTTTAGCAGAGTTATGGGCCTATAATCATCTAGTTTCCCCCCAACACCCTTGCCCTTTTTCAACAGAGTGATCACACCCCTGGAAATGCGATTGGGGATGGACCCCGACCGAAACCAGTTGTTGAACACTGCTGTCAAAATCGGAACAAAGATGTGCGACAGCCTCAAGTACAATTCGTAAGGCAAACCATCCAGACCGGGCGACTTGCCTCTGCCGACCTTCTTCAGTGCCTCGTAGACTTCGCCCTCCGTGATCTCTCCCTCGCAGCTAGCTGCTTCAGTCGGCTCAAGCCGAGGAAAGTCAGCCAAATAGCTGCGAAACTCCTCCTCACGGAGACCAGGCTCCTTGGTAAAGCGGCTCTCGAAATGCCGCCGAAACGCCTCGCACATGTCGTCAGTCGACCGCAGAGTACGCCCCTCCGGGGTTTCGACTTGACGAATGCAACGATCACCACCTCGACGGACTTCTTCCCGACGCAGATCTGCGCCCAGGTTCACAGCTTCGTTAGACATCTTACTTAACTTATGCCTAATTACCTGACCCATGTAGCGATCGCTATTCGAACGCTGCAGGGCCTCCCTAGCTAGGGCTATCTCTAGGGGATCCCCCCCAGCCTCCGCCCGGGAAAAATTAGACTTAAGTGTCTTCACCTTGTCAGCTTTATCTAGAGCGAGCCGTTTGCTGAACTCAGTGGTGAAAGACCTAATTCTATCCTTAAGTTTCTCCCACCACCTATTCCCGATAACCGCCCCCACTAGCTCCCGCTGCACGAATTTAATTAGCTGCTCCTGGAAGTCCCGCCTGTCCAGTAAAGACAGATTGAACTTCCAGTAACCAGCCATTCTAGGCCTATGTTCTAACGCCACACGGGCACAAACGAGTTTGTGATCCGTGTAGCCTACCCAGTGGAACGTGGGACAATCTAACAAGTCTATGTCGGCTCTACGAACTAACATTCTGTCAATGTAGCTAACTACTTTGTCAGACGGCCAGCTAAGAGCCCACGTCCACATTTTCCCGCTGGGATGATCGACCCGGTATCTATCGACGAGACCATAATCGCCAATCAGATCGACCAGGCAACGATCGCCCCTACTCCCGCTAGCGCCCCACCCCCTGTCTAACTTGGGGTCCAGGACGGCATTCCAGTCCCCCATTAGAACTAGGCGTGAAGAATCGACTAGGAACGGCCCCAACCGCCGAAAAAAGGAATCCCGCTCCTCCCAGTCGTTGGGCGCATAAACCGCAACGACCCGAAACGAACCACTTTTCACGGCAATATCGGCCACGATTAACCGGCCCTCGGCATCTGTATGCACAAGGTCCACCTTCGCATCGAGAGTCCGTCTAACTAGCAAAGAAACTCCTCTGGCAAGCCGGTCCCCATATGCTGAATAGATGACAAAGTCATCCTCCAGCACACAAGCATCGGACGAGCAAACAAAGTGGGTCTCTTCAATCGCGGCAACATCTACGCTGAAGGACAGGAGATCCCGAAGCAGGCGGGCAGCCTTGCTCCGACCTCTCAAGCCCTTCACATTCAAACTGGCTATCTTAATAGACATTTGCTAGGCCTGCAAAAAAGAAAAATTACAGCAAATAACCTAAGTACATACAGGGCGGAAATCTGCAGCTGACAGGACCCCGACGGATTGTCCCAGGCTTCCTGTACCCAATTCCGTCGTCATCCTCCCGCCCGAGACAATCCCGCCGACGTCCGTGGGATAAATTAATTTTACAGCCCTATATAAGGAGGGATGGAGCAATACCGGGACCCTCCCAGAGCAAAATTGTCGCAATTTTTTTAAATTTACATTTTCTAGTTCCAAAATCCTCATGTTAGGGAAAGCTGCCTTAGCTTCGTATAGATGGTTCCACACTTCTAGTTGGCCCCCAGTTTCCCTTATACAGGTTATAACTCCTGGGGCCTCGGGGAAGTTTCGGGGATCTTCTACGCTTTTGCCATCAACTTGCTCCATCTTATATAGGGACCCTAACAGGGCCTTCCTCTGCTTAGCAAGGCCCTTCTTATATTCGTCCCTATCCACCTTGCAGACCTGCTCTGGGCCTGAAAACGCCTTTTTCTTCTTTTTCTTCTTCTCCCTTGATGGATGAGGGGGGGAAGAAGTGGATGTCTGAGGGGGGGTGGAAAGTGGGCTGATGGGAGAAGTGAAGGGGGAGGGGGAAATAATGCGGATGGGAGAGGAAGAGTGACGTCTGGATCTTTGGGGTTGCTTTATATCTTCAAAAGAGGCGGGGACGGAGATTGCCCTGGTTCTATTCCTCTCTGCCCTACCCCGGTCAGAGTGGCCCTGCGACTGTTCGTCGTCACTTTCCTCCCTTGCTCTTTTGAGGGATGTCTGCCGAGGGGGAGGAATTTCTTCCACCTCCATCTCTATCTCCTGCTGCTTTTTGGGCTGTTTTCGCTGCTGCTGCTGCTGCTGCTGCCTTTCTGGCTGTTGGGGTTTTTGCTGCTGCTGCTTCTTTGGAGATTTTGGGGATTTCTCCGGTCCCTTCTTGTGAGGTTGCACCTCCTTCTCTTGGCTCTTTTTGGATGGAGGAGTCTCCTGAGTGGCCTGGACATTAGGGGACTTCTTACCCCTCGCTACCACCTTCCAGGGTTCCTCCGCCGACTTTGCTGATGATCCCTCGTCTGGGGTCTTCTCCACTGTTGTAGCTGCTACTTCTTTTGTTGCCGCTGTTGTTGTTGCTGCAGATGTTGGTATTATTGGACTCGGTTTTTTGCTTTTTGCAGGGCACTCCTTGGCCATGTGGCCCAAAGTGTCGCAAAACCAACAAAAGGGTCGTCTGCCTTCCACTACTACCAGCATCTTCCTCTGTCTGCACATCAGAGTATTCGGCAGGTTTCTATAATTTTCCTGGTTCACGGTGATCTGTATCTCAAGGTCTCCAGTGGCAATACCAATTTTGCTTGTGAGGGCCTTCACTTCATGTACTTCGCCATATAAGGCAAAGAAGGCCCCCATTCTATCCTCTGATACGTCCGCTGGAACACCGTGAACCGTCACCTTGGTCCTGCGAGTACCCATATACTCAGTCTGCAGGCGCAGGTTTTTCGTCAAAAGTACACTTCCTGCCAGCTCCTTCGCTTGTTGCTCCGTAGCCAGCAAGATGTCCCACAAGGCGTTAGTTCTCCTTGCGAGAAGCTTGGGGTTTAATTTTAAAGCCTTTAAGGCTTCTTCCATACTGTCCCTGCTGACTCCAATCAACTTCCGAGTTTTAACGTCCGAAGTCAGCAGAGATATAGTCCTTGTCCGGATATCCTTGAACGCCTCCTCAATGGTCAGAAATTCATTCCCCTTGAAGGAGTCTTCAAAAAACTTCCTTTGCTCTTTGTAAAAATTGGCATCTTTTGTCATCGGCCTATTTTGTGACCAGGCCGTTTTACTAGGTGACACCGGGTCGTCAACCGGTGTTTTATTGTTAATATCCACCATGGTAGGATTTTAAAGTCCTACCACGGCGAACGAAGATAAGGAAATATTCAAAAATAAATAAAAGTGGAAAATAAAACGGGGCAAACAAGGATAATATATAATTCAACAAAAGAGAAAAATGCAAATAAAAAGCGGGGGAGGGTAGCAAACAGAAAAGAAATAAACGGAAACTGTCAAAACTTAAAATATACGCTAAAACAAAAAATTAAAAAATAAAATTCAAAAGAGTTTTGAAACTGAAAAAGTAAAAAACTTAACTTTCACTCTTCAATGCTAAAACGTCTGGGCAACTGGTTCAGCTGACAGACAAAAATAAAACAGGTTGTAACTTAATACAAACCCTGCAAACTGTGACCAAAACAATACGGTGAAGCGGTCGACACAAGATTTATTTGCACAAAAAGTACAAATTGTGGCACAAGGCCGAAAAAGGGGAGGGGTAAAGGCTGGTCATTACTTACTATCCTATACCTAGCTAATCAGATTCGCGACCCATTCATACATTACAATTATCTCATTCACCACAAGAACTCGTCCGTCGCCATTCAAACCTTCATCCACCATAATACCACATCCACACCAGGGGGACCTACAAAAAACGCGCCCCACACCGTAAAAATTTGATGATAATAAAATACATTAAAATTCTAATAATGAAAAGATGAAAGTGGGAAGGGAGATGAACCCAATAACAAACTAAAACTTCAACAAATATTTAAACTAATCATAATTCGTGTTAGTAGGGCCCGTCCAACCCTCAAAATAGAGAGGCCGCTGTATTCTGCCGATACGGCAAAATCAAGAAGCACTCTCGCTAAGGGAGTGGGAAGGAGAAAAAATAACACGGGCGTGGGGAAATAAAAGGCTGAGCCAGTCGAGATAAAATTGGGGGGTTAAAAACAAACTGGGGAGGTTGGGAATCTCGACTTGGATCATAACTGAAAAGATAGCCGGGAAACAGGCCGGGAACAACACTTACTCACATTAACTAGGTACACTTAAGCTTGTCTAACCTAACCAAGGGGAGGGTTCCACAGGAAACCACCCCGATGTAACTTTGGTTGACCTAGAAAAGAAAATCAAGGCTAGCCCCGTTCAAACGAACCAAGCTCGCCGCTTTTACCCACCTTTCGCTAAAGACTGTCGAATGCAATCGTTTTCTATCAGTTCTAATCTTCATCTTGAGCTGGTGCTCAAAGAATCGGATCAGATCCTGATAAGAAAGCTGATTGCCTCGCAAGACTTCCTCCTTGCGCGTCGTCCAAATCACCATTCGGGCCGTGGCTAGCAGCATCAGAAACACCATCCGTTTCACCCCGGAATACGGGGGCGACACATTGTCACACGCGTATGCACGATCAATGGACACGAGTTCTTCGGGAGCGAGACGAGCCGTCAGCTCGCCGACATGGTCCCATAAGGGGCGGACCCGGGGGCAATGGTAGAAGGCGTGCGAAGCCGTTTCTTCTAATCCAAGGCCACACCGTTCACAGTCTGGCAAGTCCGCCAAGCCCCATATGAAAGCCTTGTCGTTGAGAGGCAGCCGATTCCGAGCCAATCGCCAGGTAAGCGAAAACTCAGTGTTACTGAGATAATCCGCCGCTGGCGCCCAAGACCAGTAGGAGCGATACTCCTCCTCCGAACAGTCGAGCGTATCACGTAGAAGATCCTTCGCGCGACCCTCCACTAATCCCCGATAGAAGACCTTCCTAGGCCGTGAAAGGTCACTGGACCGCGGAATAGCCCTCAAGGCTGACCGACACTCGCTGAGGAAAAGCGATTCATCTCGAGACCTACAATGGCGCTCGGACTTCGAGATGGGGGGATTGATTGTAAGGCGAGGGAAGGCGTCCCTAACAATCCCCTCCAGAATCGGATCTCCTCCAGTCAATGCGCGGCGTAGGAAAGACAACCGAGAGGCACGGATGTGACTCTGCAAGTGTGGCATTCCCAGCCCCCCATGACACGGACGTTTGGTGCAGACTCGTCTGTCGACCCTGTTCGCGCGTCCCCCCCATAAAATGGAGGATAGCGCTTGCTCGAGCGCCTTTCTCTGGGCCTTACAGAGAGGAAGTACTGACAAGCGATAAAGAATCAGGGGGAAAATGTATGTAACACACACCTCCGCCCTGCCCTTTACGGACAACCTCCGTCGATTCCAAGTCTTACCGGCAGAAACGACCTTTGCTAGTACTTCCGACCAATTTTTCTTCAGCTGGAGGTCGGGTCCAAACCACACCCCAAGAATGCGGACAGGACCGTCCGTCCAACCGAAGCGGCCTGGAAGATCACGCCCCTTCCAGGCACCTAACCGCAAGCCGGAAGACTTGTCGCGGTTTATCTTGGCCCCTGTCACCTTCTCGTACCGATCAAGCGCCTTCTGCACCGCCTCAATATCGCTAAGGGACGACACGAAAGCGGATACGTCATCGGCGTACGCGGAAACCCTGGCTCGAGACCCTCCAGGAACGGCGATCCCGCGTAGGGCCGGACTGCACGCCTCGTCCTTCAGCCGGCGCAGGAGAGGCTCCAACGCCAAAGCATAAAGGAGAGGCGACAGCGGACAACCCTGACGAACCGACCTCGACAGAACAAAAGCGCCCGACAACTTTCCGTTCACCTGTACCACAGCACTGGGGGAGCGATACAGGAGGCTAATCCAGCGGCAGAAGTCGGGTGCGAATCCGGCGGCCTGCAGGACAGTAGCAAGGTAGCGATGGTCGACCCTATCAAATGCCTTGGACTGATCCAAATTGATCAGCGCGGCTTCTTCGTCGTCTTTTACGCCCTCTAGGATCGTGCGGATCAAATGCAGGTTGCTCTGAATTGTTCGGCCCCTCACAGAAAAAGTCTGCTCAGGTCCCAACAGAGACTCGGCAACTGACTGCAAACGCTCCTGCAGGATCTTGGCCATAATCTTTAACTCTGTGTTTAGCAGAGTTATGGGCCTATAATCATCTAGTTTCCCCCCAACACCCTTGCCCTTTTTCAACAGAGTGATCACACCCCTGGAAATGCGATTGGGGATGGACCCCGACCGAAACCAGTTGTTGAACACTGCTGTCAAAATCGGAACAAAGATGTGCGACAGCCTCAAGTACAATTCGTAAGGCAAACCATCCAGACCGGGCGACTTGCCTCTGCCGACCTTCTTCAGTGCCTCGTAGACTTCGCCCTCCGTGATCTCTCCCTCGCAGCTAGCTGCTTCAGTCGGCTCAAGCCGAGGAAAGTCAGCCAAATAGCTGCGAAACTCCTCCTCACGGAGACCAGGCTCCTTGGTAAAGCGGCTCTCGAAATGCCGCCGAAACGCCTCGCACATGTCGTCAGTCGACCGCAGAGTACGCCCCTCCGGGGTTTCGACTTGACGAATGCAACGATCACCACCTCGACGGACTTCTTCCCGACGCAGATCTGCGCCCAGGTTCACAGCTTCGTTAGACATCTTACTTAACTTATGCCTAATTACCTGACCCATGTAGCGATCGCTATTCGAACGCTGCAGGGCCTCCCTAGCTAGGGCTATCTCTAGGGGATCCCCCCCAGCCTCCGCCCGGGAAAAATTAGACTTAAGTGTCTTCACCTTGTCAGCTTTATCTAGAGCGAGCCGTTTGCTGAACTCAGTGGTGAAAGACCTAATTCTATCCTTAAGTTTCTCCCACCACCTATTCCCGATAACCGCCCCCACTAGCTCCCGCTGCACGAATTTAATTAGCTGCTCCTGGAAGTCCCGCCTGTCCAGTAAAGACAGATTGAACTTCCAGTAACCAGCCATTCTAGGCCTATGTTCTAACGCCACACGGGCACAAACGAGTTTGTGATCCGTGTAGCCTACCCAGTGGAACGTGGGACAATCTAACAAGTCTATGTCGGCTCTACGAACTAACATTCTGTCAATGTAGCTAACTACTTTGTCAGACGGCCAGCTAAGAGCCCACGTCCACATTTTCCCGCTGGGATGATCGACCCGGTATCTATCGACGAGACCATAATCGCCAATCAGATCGACCAGGCAACGATCGCCCCTACTCCCGCTAGCGCCCCACCCCCTGTCTAACTTGGGGTCCAGGACGGCATTCCAGTCCCCCATTAGAACTAGGCGTGAAGAATCGACTAGGAACGGCCCCAACCGCCGAAAAAAGGAATCCCGCTCCTCCCAGTCGTTGGGCGCATAAACCGCAACGACCCGAAACGAACCACTTTTCACGGCAATATCGGCCACGATTAACCGGCCCTCGGCATCTGTATGCACAAGGTCCACCTTCGCATCGAGAGTCCGTCTAACTAGCAAAGAAACTCCTCTGGCAAGCCGGTCCCCATATGCTGAATAGATGACAAAGTCATCCTCCAGCACACAAGCATCGGACGAGCAAACAAAGTGGGTCTCTTCAATCGCGGCAACATCTACGCTGAAGGACAGGAGATCCCGAAGCAGGCGGGCAGCCTTGCTCCGACCTCTCAAGCCCTTCACATTCAAACTGGCTATCTTAATAGACATTTGCTAGGCCTGCAAAAAAGAAAAATTACAGCAAATAACCTAAGTACATACAGGGCGGAAATCTGCAGCTGACAGGACCCCGACGGATTGTCCCAGGCTTCCTGTACCCAATTCCGTCGTCATCCTCCCGCCCGAGACAATCCCGCCGACGTCCGTGGGATAAATTAATTTTACAGCCCTATATAAGGAGGGATGGAGCAATACCGGGACCCTCCCAGAGCAAAATTGTCGCAATTTTTTTAAATTTACATTTTCTAGTTCCAAAATCCTCATGTTAGGGAAAGCTGCCTTAGCTTCGTATAGATGGTTCCACACTTCTAGTTGGCCCCCAGTTTCCCTTATACAGGTTATAACTCCTGGGGCCTCGGGGAAGTTTCGGGGATCTTCTACGCTTTTGCCATCAACTTGCTCCATCTTATATAGGGACCCTAACAGGGCCTTCCTCTGCTTAGCAAGGCCCTTCTTATATTCGTCCCTATCCACCTTGCAGACCTGCTCTGGGCCTGAAAACGCCTTTTTCTTCTTTTTCTTCTTCTCCCTTGATGGATGAGGGGGGGAAGAAGTGGATGTCTGAGGGGGGGTGGAAAGTGGGCTGATGGGAGAAGTGAAGGGGGAGGGGGAAATAATGCGGATGGGAGAGGAAGAGTGACGTCTGGATCTTTGGGGTTGCTTTATATCTTCAAAAGAGGCGGGGACGGAGATTGCCCTGGTTCTATTCCTCTCTGCCCTACCCCGGTCAGAGTGGCCCTGCGACTGTTCGTCGTCACTTTCCTCCCTTGCTCTTTTGAGGGATGTCTGCCGAGGGGGAGGAATTTCTTCCACCTCCATCTCTATCTCCTGCTGCTTTTTGGGCTGTTTTCGCTGCTGCTGCTGCTGCTGCTGCCTTTCTGGCTGTTGGGGTTTTTGCTGCTGCTGCTTCTTTGGAGATTTTGGGGATTTCTCCGGTCCCTTCTTGTGAGGTTGCACCTCCTTCTCTTGGCTCTTTTTGGATGGAGGAGTCTCCTGAGTGGCCTGGACATTAGGGGACTTCTTACCCCTCGCTACCACCTTCCAGGGTTCCTCCGCCGACTTTGCTGATGATCCCTCGTCTGGGGTCTTCTCCACTGTTGTAGCTGCTACTTCTTTTGTTGCCGCTGTTGTTGTTGCTGCAGATGTTGGTATTATTGGACTCGGTTTTTTGCTTTTTGCAGGGCACTCCTTGGCCATGTGGCCCAAAGTGTCGCAAAACCAACAAAAGGGTCGTCTGCCTTCCACTACTACCAGCATCTTCCTCTGTCTGCACATCAGAGTATTCGGCAGGTTTCTATAATTTTCCTGGTTCACGGTGATCTGTATCTCAAGGTCTCCAGTGGCAATACCAATTTTGCTTGTGAGGGCCTTCACTTCATGTACTTCGCCATATAAGGCAAAGAAGGCCCCCATTCTATCCTCTGATACGTCCGCTGGAACACCGTGAACCGTCACCTTGGTCCTGCGAGTACCCATATACTCAGTCTGCAGGCGCAGGTTTTTCGTCAAAAGTACACTTCCTGCCAGCTCCTTCGCTTGTTGCTCCGTAGCCAGCAAGATGTCCCACAAGGCGTTAGTTCTCCTTGCGAGAAGCTTGGGGTTTAATTTTAAAGCCTTTAAGGCTTCTTCCATACTGTCCCTGCTGACTCCAATCAACTTCCGAGTTTTAACGTCCGAAGTCAGCAGAGATATAGTCCTTGTCCGGATATCCTTGAACGCCTCCTCAATGGTCAGAAATTCATTCCCCTTGAAGGAGTCTTCAAAAAACTTCCTTTGCTCTTTGTAAAAATTGGCATCTTTTGTCATCGGCCTATTTTGTGACCAGGCCGTTTTACTAGGTGACACCGGGTCGTCAACCGGTGTTTTATTGTTAATATCCACCATGGTAGGATTTTAAAGTCCTACCACGGCGAACGAAGATAAGGAAATATTCAAAAATAAATAAAAGTGGAAAATAAAACGGGGCAAACAAGGATAATATATAATTCAACAAAAGAGAAAAATGCAAATAAAAAGCGGGGGAGGGTAGCAAACAGAAAAGAAATAAACGGAAACTGTCAAAACTTAAAATATACGCTAAAACAAAAAATTAAAAAATAAAATTCAAAAGAGTTTTGAAACTGAAAAAGTAAAAAACTTAACTTTCACTCTTCAATGCTAAAACGTCTGGGCAACTGGTTCAGCTGACAGACAAAAATAAAACAGGTTGTAACTTAATACAAACCCTGCAAACTGTGACCAAAACAATACGGTGAAGCGGTCGACACTAAAATTAGCTGCACAAAATCTGCTCTTTAATAGGTGCTCACATATGGCGGAACCGTAGGTGTTTGGGACGAGTCCATTCAACGGCAAAGTGTGGTTCCTGATTTTGGTAGGAACGTGCTGTTTAATTCTCATGTCCAGGCGTTGTGTCGTCCTTCCTATGTAGTCGGCCCCGCAACTACAACCATATTTATAAATTATAGAATTAATTTGATGAGGAGGGAGGACGTCTTTACACACTGGACGAACCATGGGCCGGGTTTGAAAAACTATCCGGACCTCAGCAGAGAAAGAACAGTGACGAACCCTTGATGAAATTTGTCTAACCATACTTTCACATTTGGTTCCAATCCAAGGCAATCTTAGATAAACCGGGTTCTTTTTAACAACACGGAGTTTGGCACTTCTGAACTCCTCAATTTTGTTACCGATGACCGAATGAACAGGGTATCCTTGACAAAATTGATCTCATCATCCAAGAAGGACTCTGAACATATCTTTAATGCCCTATGAAGGAGGGTTATAATAATGTTTATCTTACGTTGCGTGGGGCAAAAGGAGTCCCAACGCGTGTACAATCCCGCAAAAGTTGGTTTCCTGTAAACAGAGGTAAGAAAACCTGTTGGTGTTCGATGTACTAATACATCTAAGAAGGCCAATTGACATTTGGATTCCTTCTCAACAGTGAACCTTAGTGCTGGGTGGATACCATTTAGAAAAGAAAGAAAATGATCGGCCTCAACATCGTTGTTGAATAAACAAAAATTATCATCAACATAACGACAATATGGTTGTGGACAAAATGCATTCTTCCGTATTCTTTCTTCGTGAAAGCCCACAAATATGTTGGCTAGAGCTGGACCCAAAGGAGAACCCATAGCGACCCCGTCAATCTGTCGAAACATGGTGTTGTTGAAACTAAATTCGACAGAAGACGTGGCAAATTTCATCAACTCAACAAATGCCGACTCCGGAATACTTGGTGGACACAAAGAACTACGATAAAGCAAATGACAGCAAATATCAATAGTTTCCATAAGAGGGACCCAGGTGCATAGAGAACAGATGTCGAAAGAACACATAAACTTGCCAGAAGATAATTTTGGATACAGTCGAAAAAATGAATCCTTTATGCAAAATCCACTAAAACCCTTCAACACAGGATCCAAAAGCGTTGAGAGCCATTGGGCTACCTTGTGTTGGGCTGAACCAACTATTGATAAAATTGGTCTCAATGGTACGCCATCCTTGTGGATTTTTGAGAGCCCATACAGCCGTGGTCGAATCGACATTGGTAGTTTCTTGTGGAAGCACGCCAGTCTTTACCAATTTCAGAAGAAATTTCTGAAATTTTACTTCAGCTGAAGTAGTTCTATCACATGTATCTGCTGATCCTAGCTTGGTAAATTTAGAAGTATCTTCTAAAATCGAAGACATCTTAGCTACGTAATCAGCTCGGTCTAAAATAACAACTCCAGCACCTTTATCTGGTCTGGAAATTATTAGATCATAATTGTTCCTCAAGGAATTAATCACTCGCTGATATTCAGCTTTCCATTTCGATTCAAAAGTAGCAACAGAGGAACTGGAAAACACATGTGAAGAATTATTTAACTGGGCTTCCAAATCACAAACAGCATCCTCAGCGGTAGGAGACAGTCTTGCCAACTGGGCATAGAAGAAACTGCCAATGAAATTCGTCCGTCCATATATGTGATTTCGATTTCGACGTATGAGGATCCGACAACCTCATTCATTTTTCTATGATTTTTATGTTTGTGTCATATGTAATACTTCAGTACCGCTAGTCACCTGCTTACAAGTCCACATACTGTGCAACGGCGAGGATCTTGTAGCATAGCAACAGGAATATTTGCGGGCGGTTTTTGCCGTTGTCTTTTCGTTTTCAAAATTTGTGATACCACCCTGGCACAACTATGTCCAGTTATTTCTATCCAAGACAATTCGCTCGAAGTTAGGATGAGGTACATTGACAGCTGAGGGGTTATTCATTGGCTAGTCTTTATACCGTACAATACGTATTTGTCCACTGTGAAGCTGGCTATACATGGGGACCTTAGGTATTCTGACGTTATGCATCCTTGCTGCATGACCAGCATGGACATTGAGGTCAACACTCAGAGGTCAACAGTCTGTTTCATGCTTAAACGCAATCAAGCCGCTGGGTGTTGACCTCAATGTCGATGATGCCACATTTGGTTTGGTCTGGTCTCCTGCTATAGATTTAGAGGTTATATATCTTGATTAAAAAAAAACAAAGAAGAATCTGCAATGTTATTGGTCCTGGCATGGCACCTCGGCTTCAGTCACTTTCCCACCACCGTAACATAGCTTCTCTGTACTGTTTCTATAAATAATTTCATTGTAGTTGTTCTGATGAACTTTTCTCTATGGTATTCAAGACAAATTGTACATACGTGATCTAGTTAGGACTTCATAGAGACTCTGAGGTATTATGGTGGCTGTAGAAAAAATGGCCAATAAGAATGTGATGTTTTGCTGTAAGGAATACTGTGGTATGTTTGAATCAGTAATTGTTGCCAGCTAAGTTTAAGATAAGACAAACTGAAGACCAGCCTTCTCCTATCCTCCTTTTGGCCTTGTGTCACACTTTCATATTCTCAAAATAAATATTACTCTCCTGTATGTCACCTAGATTCTATGAATTTAAGCACATTACTAGATTAGCGGCAAGGTTTCATGATTTGACAGTTGACATGGCTAGATGTAACCGTAACTTCTATGCTAATAGTTTATTCTATCGCACTTCTCCCACGTGGAACACTCTTCCGATTTCTCGCTTTTCAGTCAAGTTTGATCTTCAAAAATTTGAATGCAATGTTAATCGTTATCTTCTGTCTTTTCTTGTTCTGACTCCTTAATAATGTTTTTCCTTATATTCTCTAACACTCAGTAACGCCTTGCGTCTTAGTGGCTTCATTGCCTTCTTTGTGGTGAAATAATTAAAAATAATTTTTTTTAAATTGAAAAATCTTTCTCCCTTACTCTTTTCTTCGTCCTTATAACTTTTCCGCCATTGTTTACATACAATCAGATTTGTGTGCTCAGGTGAAAAACAAAAAAGGCAAAATTTCGATTGATGAATCTTAGAGGCAACCAAGTACCTCACACTCGGAAGATTGGTACCTCATAATCTTCCCACGCGCACAGCCGGCCTCGTCTCCTATTCACGCCCACAGCTTCCCTCCTCACCTATTCACCCTGGTGGCGTTCTCTAAGCTTCTTAAATGTCTTGTCAATCTTTTGCTGATGGCATTTTCAGAAGGTATATTTGTTTACATGGGTTTCACGGCGAATTAATATAATGGAAATTTTTTTATTTAGCGTTCGGTGAAAATCAAGGTAGGGGACAAAATGAACCGAAACATCTAGAAAGTTAAGTCAAGCGGGGACGAGGGTTGGGTTTCTTTGCCAACCGAGCGAATCACCCGTCTCTCTCCTTTTTTGCTGTTTCTCTGTTACGAAACATGAAGGCTTTTACCACCTTGGACGTTTTGTGTTTCACGTAAAGTACCTGTGTATACATAACATCCGACAAACATACGTTTTCTTCTTTTTTTTTTTTTGCTTTTCATGATGGTGGCGTGGGTCTTTTTTTTTTCTTTTTCGTGGACAGTATTTTTTTTTTTTTTTAAATTTGTTTTTGAATTCGTTTGTTTGAGAGGAAAAAATTTCTTTTTTTTTTTTTTTTTTTTACAAACGATTATCTTAAAGCGAAATCTTTTTACTTTGAACTTATTTTTCATTCTCCACAATTCAACTGAAAAGTCACTTCCATAGTTTGAACTTAGTTTGGTACAAGGTCATCAACAGATTTATCTCTGCCAGCATAGTACCCGTCAGAAAATCACGATAATTTTAATGTGCAGAGCTGCCATTGCGTCGAGAATCAACATGTGCGCTCTAATATGGATCTAAATATGACTCCCCACCACATCTCTCGAAGGCCAGAGTGCAGGATGCGATAGATAAATTGTCATCTAAATTACACAAAAATGAAAATAACATTGAAACCCCTTTTTAACTGATATATTTACCAGAATTACACAAAAATATCTTGTAATACTAAAGAGTAAATTTATTCAATAAAATCGTCATTAGCTTCAACCACGGCCTTCAGACGACTTTGGAATCTCCTGCAAATCTTCTGGGCGGTCTCCTTCTTTAAGTTAGTGAATGCTGCCATAATCCTTGCCTTCAGTTCACCTGTATAGTATCCGTGTGCGGCAAGAATCCAAGTGGCGATTGGTGCCTTAGATCAGTGTATTATCTGTGCACTTTGTGAACAGTGGTACACACGCACAATATATATATATATATGTGGATGACTATATATATATATATATATATATATATATATATATATATATATATATATATGTACAAGGATTGCGCCCTACACATAATAAAGTCGGTTCCAATCTGGGGAGTTAGGTGGCCACATGTAAGGGGTGATGTGGTTGTAGAAATTCTCTGACAGCCATGACTGGGTTCCCCTGATTGTGTAGCCTGGTGGAGAGTCCTATTGCCAGACATAGGGTCTTCCAGCAGCCATCCTCTTGATCCAGAGCAGCACTACCTTTCCAATGCACTTGGGGTTGGGGTTGAGTCTGAGGCCCTCTGGGTAAACGAATAATGGCATAATGTCGCCATCATTAATAATCACTCCAAACACCTTCGTAATCACTATTAGACTCTTCAAACTCTTTCCAAATCCTGTACACTGTCTCTTAGATTGACCCTAAACACACTGAAATGTTCGTATTGGTGTTTCCGGCGCGAATTCATGAGTGGAATTGCGTTTTGGTGCTCTTCTTCTCACAGACGATGCCCAACTGACTTTACTATGCTGTGCAGTGAACAAAATATTAAAAAAAAAACAACGCGCATACGCAAAATCAAAAATATACAATGAAAATTTACACATCGCACCCTGTATAGTATCCATGTGCGGCAAGCATCCAAAGGCGATTGGCGCCTAAGACCAGTGTATTATCTGTGCACTTTGTGAACAGTAGTACACAAATATAATATATATATATATATATATATATATATATATATATATATATATACACACACACAAATCCATATATATATATATATATATATATATATATATATATATATATATATATATATATATATATATATGGATTTGTGTGTGTGTAAGAAATCAATTAATTTTTTATCCGACTTTACGCAAAATAAACCAATTGGTAGGACCGCATCACCAACAACGAGACGTATTTCCGCAGCATCCAGGCTACCATCCTTCAACATCGCCTACGCTGAGCAGGGTACGTGTCCAGAATGTGTCCCACTCTGTTTGGAGAGCTCGCTAGCGGCAAGATGTTTATGCGATAGCCCAAAACGACGCTTCAAGCATGAGTTGTATACATCCCTGACACAGGCCAATATCGAACATGACACCTGTAGATCAGCCTTCCTGGCGTTGAACCATCCGGAAGGGCGAACTTTCGAGTACAACGGCCAACATGAAGAGGGTCTGCGGCGTGCCCGACTCGCCCAACCGCGGCAACCACACACACTCCTCAGTGACTCCTGCTCATGACTCTTCAGGAGTAAGCTGGACTTTCACAGTCATCCTTACCACTGCCACCCGGGGTGAATGAGAAAGGAAATAGACAGTGAGCATGACCATCCCGATGTTCATTTGAAATCTAGTGCCGACTATATATTAGCACAAACAAAACAATTTATCATTCGTAATAATAAGATACTAATTAAAATTCCTGTTTATTATTGGGAAAGGTACGAATCCTCTTCTTCTCGCCCCCCCCCCCCACCGGCTATGGTTAAATAGCAGGACAGACCGGGTTCTGTGTCCTTGGATGGCAACTAGTCTACCGCAGAAAGAAATGGCAAACTACCGCGGGAAAAAAAATCTGCCTCGTCAGTCATGTATCGAAAGATACATGATCTCCTAAGCGTGTATCACGTATGGCACATAACTGACTGATAGTAAAATCAATTATAATGCATTTACATGAAACATAAAATAACCCTATACCAATAGTAATACTTGCATTAATCCTGACATCCTTCTCCTATTGATATTGTATGCATTTCTGTGGAATAATAGATAGCGGCTCGGATAGAGGAATCGGAGAGCCAAGTTCGAATTCCACTCGAATCCATTACATTCACTTACGTGCTAATACTCTTGGGAAAGGTATGAATCCTCTTCTTCTCCTCCCAGCTAAGGGTAAATAGCAGGATAGACCGGGTTCTATAGCCTTGGATGGCAACTGGTCTACCGCAGAAAGAAATGGCAACCTACTGCAGGAAAAAGAAATCTGCCGCGTCAGTCATGTATCGAAAGATACATGATCGTCTAAGCCTGTATCACGCGTGGCACATAACTGAACCGAATGAGTTATTTGGTCTTGACGATTCTTTAGAATATCTTTCTTATCAACTTGCGTTATTTACATTATTCGAACCGTTAACCTCATCTTCATTGCCATATTCACAACGTTTCGGCCGTTGTCCGGTCCGACATTCTTCAGGTGACTGGAATTTCGAACCGAACCCTTTATTTCGTCCACCGGGGTAGATTGTTCTAGTTCCACGTGCCATGCCTCTTCCGGATGCCTCAGTTATTTCCCTTTAACTCAACTCTCTAAGTTTATTTGGGAGAGTTAAGGGTTTTTTTTTCACTACTGCTGTATCCTGGTATTGAACCCAAAACTCTTTGGGTTTCGTCACTGGATCTAACCTACGTCTTTATCCACTCAGTAGACGCTCCGTTTATTTATTAAACAGTATATTAATGCGCTCTCTGGCAGGATTCGAACATTTGTGTGTGTGTGTGTGTGTGTGTGTGTGTGTGTGTGTATGCGCGCACGCGCGTGAATATTATGTATACATTTCGATATATTAGAAGATGATATGTAAATATGTAAATGTATATGTAAATCTATCAAAACAATGTTAGGTAACTGAATGACAAAATAGAAAAGTTCCCTGCAACGCTTTTCTCCTCTAATTTAAAAACCATATAGACAAAAACAGAAGGATTGGAAAAGGCGAATGAGATCGGCTAGGCTGCACGTCTAGACACGTCGGACGCTAAAAATTCTTAAATTAAAAATATCCAAAGATGAAAATTTTCAAGCTGAAAATAATTAAAATAGTCACGTTCGCACAACTTCAACGACCCCCCCCCACACACACATACACACCCGCTGTACAATCTTAACAACGTTTATGCTTATATCTACCCCCCACCCCCCCCACTAAACATATAATATTAGCATCAGTAAGAACTTTACTTCAGTCGATTTTGTGAAGCGTAAACGATTCTCTCTTTTTCTCTTATTTGGGGGATTGATATTTTTCTATTGTTGTTGTCAAAAAAAAAAGTCGGCCTTGAATTGGAGGTACCAATGCACCGTGGTTGCGAAGGAAAATGATGCCTTCGTGAGTCTGGTAACAATAATTAAGTAGCTAATCACAGACAACAATTAACAACCGATGTCCGTGGTCAAGCCAGCGAAAATGAAATGGGGGGATTTTATAAAATTGTAACTTCAGCCCTTCCTACTCTTCCGGTAAGAGGCTATGAAGGAGGAGGCGGGCGTGGCCCCTGTGCCTAAAGTCACAAGTAGCGAGGCCTGTCTCGACTCAGCTCCTTGATTAACTATGCCGCTCCAACATCAGGTAAATCACCCCACTTTTTTCCACACAATTCCGACAGCAAGAGAAGAAACAAAAGAAAAAAAAGTGCGAACATTGTCAAGAGCCAGCGGGAAGTGACAGTGGTTCAGGGTGCCCTCCTTCTGTTCCTTAGCCTTTGGCTACACTGACGGTTGCAGTTTTCAGTCTTACCCGGGACCAACATTTTTAGGCGGGAAGCGGACTTGACCTACATCGCCTTTTTTTTTCTTTTTTTTTTTTTTTGAGGAACACAGTTAGGAAAATACCATTTCTGTCTTCTAGGAGAGGCCACCTCGATTCCGACACAGTCGAAGTGGAACCACTCTTCACACGAGTCACAGCCTATCGTATCGTGTGGGACGTGGGACGTTACAGGTAGGGAAGACCCAAATTGTAGTTTCACCACCGGGTGGAGAACAAGCGGGTTCCATGTCTAAGCTGTCATAAGAAGTGTCCGGAGAAGGAGGGATGGAAAGCTCCATAGCATATAGGTGTTTTAAGGAATATATCTCCACAAGACCATCCCCCTGACGTGCCTATCTTACCAGATCATCATCTCCCGGAATGATATCCTGTATTGTTCCCAGGACGTAAAAGGGTCGATGTTTGATCGGGTTCTTAATAAGGACCATATCATCCTTTTGAATGCGATTTTGACATGGCAACCGAGATTGTCCAGGGGACCGCTTCCTAACATCAAGGAGGTACTCATTGTACCACAGCTCATGGAACTTTTGCAGCCATTGGTTTCTAAGATCCATCGTCACAATTAACCGGCTGCGACAGAACGATCACCCCTCCCCAACTGCAACAATTATTCAGTAATTTGGTCTCAAGGACATGCTGGGGGTGATTGCCGCTAAACCGGATCAGACTCAGTCATCACCAGGTTGTCCACATAAAACCGGCTGTCCACATAAAACCGGCTGTCCATCATCGTATGACAGGCATCCACAGGGTAGCATACCGGCAACAGTGTAGCCAGACCCCATCCCTAACAAAGAAACTATATTCCTGTTTGCATCCAAGCCGAGACGAATCATCAGAAATGCCTTCCGGATGTCATCTATAAAACATAGTTGTTTGTCCTGAAGAATAGCTGGGTCACCTTTAAAGACAGGTCGATGGGGTATCCAGATATAATACCTAAAATCCCGTGTGAACACGAATATATCCTCAATGATCTATTCTTCTTTTTGTTAGAAGAACACTTCCAGGTAAATTCTGTACAGCCCCTCTTCTCTAGACTCCAAACCACACGTTCCAAGGTGTGCAGGGTAATCACGTGGTTAGAAGGGACGTGGGCCAGATTGTCTGCGTGTCAGGGCAACTGCACATAGTAGCTCATGTCCTTTAAAGTTATAGAATTCTGGAAGCGCTCTATCTGCTCCTGGTCGTAACTGGAAAACACCTCTCGGTCCGGGACTTCCAACGACTCAACATTGAATATCTGCTCCAAACCCCCTCTACACCTCACTATTAGGGAAAAAATCTGCCAGGGGGTCTGTGTAGGTGGGCCCATAATCTGGGACAAGATATACCGAAGATGTATTTACTTGGGGTGTTTGATCAAGTGCCGTATTGAAATAAAGGTGAGATACTTCACAGAGGAAAAAAGAAGTCCACTTCACCAAATGGGACAAGTCCAGCAAGTCCAGGCGGGACAGAAATGGCTCAACCCTGAAAACATGGCACAAAATGCACATGGGTCAAATGCTGGATGAGATCCAGTCCGAGTCGAACCGCCCACCAAGGGAACAGCCGGCCTCCTTGAAAACGTGCAATAGCAGGTTATAATTGGACAGATAAACATACAGGTCCAAAGTATCTATCACTAGAACCGGGGAGTGATGTGGATGGCAGGTCCCCAAATCAACCTCCAAAACAACATCTCTAAATCTCCTGCCGCACTCTCCAAGAAGGGAAGGCATCTTAAGCTGACGATCGGGGCCGATAGATTCCAAGGAGTTCAAGGACTGTAGCAAGTTACTGGCCAAGTAAGTACAACCATTCCAATTGTCCAGCAATCAACTGGCCGAAATAGTTTTCCCTCCTCTACCGAAGATCACACAGAGGACTGGTGGCAAGTTGTAAGAGGGTACCCTGAGGGTGTTTGAAAGTCAGAAACAACTTGGAACGAGACG
The DNA here is from genome assembly GCA_964036315.1 of Acanthosepion esculentum. Taxonomy (NCBI): domain Eukaryota; kingdom Metazoa; phylum Mollusca; class Cephalopoda; order Sepiida; family Sepiidae; genus Acanthosepion; species Acanthosepion esculentum. The sequence continues at coordinate 112,164,403 of OZ038483.1, read as the reverse complement.
ATCCTGTGTATCGAGGTATTTCTGGTCTTTGGGTGACTGTTCTCATCGGGGACCCAGGTCAACACTGAAAGAAGAAACGGAAAATTCACATCCCTTAATAAGAAGGCGTTTTTGTAGCCGCAATGGTTTTCCTCAATAAGGAAGAGAAGACAGGTATTCTCCTTTCAAACAGCAGCGATCATCTCCCCCACCCCAAACTTCCTTGAGGAAATGAATAGCCAACAGGCCGGCTCCAGTCGTATGATCTTTGGAAAAAGTTACAGAAAAAAAGAGCTCCCCTGTTCGCCTAGGAGTGAAGATCTTCTAGAAATGAAATTTCCCAGGTCCGAATATGGTATTTCTCTTTTAGGGTGGATATTCTATGATATCCTGAGAAATGTGGTCATTAAAATTTCATTAACATCCAAATATTCTATTTTCAAGAGTGAGTTGGTAATTTTCATTGATGCAACTCAGTTGGCTAATCAACAATAATGGCAACTCAGACAGAGAGCATTTTAAGAAGTTCAGATATTCGACATCGTTAAACATGCCAGCCGCACAGCTTTCAAATCGCTATAGAAAATTGCGAAAACTCATGCGGTCACTGGTCATCTCCGAGCAGTTGAATGTTGGCCCTGTGATTTGCCCTTGTGGGGGCTTTATAGTCAAGGAAGATGGGATTCTTCTTCGCGCTGACTTGGGGGAACACAGACATGAGGTCTGATCCAGGTAGGAACTAGTCTCTAATGGGAGTAGGAAGGCATCGAGCTCTTCCGGTTCCTATGCACTGCCAACTTGGAAGCCAGCCAATCAGATTCGATCTCATCTTTTCCTTCAGAAGGGGAAAACGTCTCCAGCTTGCAAATTGCAGATCTCGATTTCGTTGATGTATTCCTCGATCTGCTTGCTGGACACTGAGAAGACGTTTGCTGTAATTTCGTCTCCGTGTGATAACTTTAGGCTCCCCTTTATCTTCATCTTTAGGGCAGAGATCTGGATTAACAGCTGATCCCGGGTTTCTGCCCCGGTGAACAGCCCCGTAGGATCAATGGAAACCGATGTCTTTCTTTTGACTTTATATATATAAAAAAAAATAAACGATACGAAATCGACAATCACGATCAAATTCGTTTTCGTTCGCAAAATGTCGAAAAAAAATGTCGACCCTGAGTTGGAGGTACCAACAAACCGAGGCTGCGAAGGAAAACGACACAAATTAACAACCAAATTAAGAATCAATGTCTACGGTTAATCCAGCAAAAATGAATGGCGGTGGGGAGGGTGATTTATAACAGTGTAGCTGCTTACACCCCTCCCACTCTTCCGGTAGGTGGTTATAAAGGAGGTGTACGTGGCACCGTAGCATAATGACACAAGACGTGGGGCCAGTCTCCACTCTGCTGCTTGACCAATCACGCCGCTCTAAACCTCTGGTAAGTCACCCCACTTTTTCCCACATTTTGATGTACAGCGCTATAGGCAGTAGTTTTTTGTCGATGAGGTATGTAAACAAAGAATAGTGTCACGTGTCTGAAATGCGTCCCACTCGACTCCCACGTATCATCCTGTTTGAAGAACTCGACAGCGACCAGAGGCTACGCGGAGGCCCATAACGACGATCAGTTGAAGGCATTCCTGACGCAGGTCAACATCAACCTGAGAGCTGGGAAACCATTACTGTGTTGACCATGTTCACCATAGTCTATGAATATAGAATCCAGCGCAGTACGTAATCTATTCAATGAAACGTTAAAGATTAACACTCACGAGTCAGACACTCTACAGAATCTGACTATATCTCCAATACCAATCTTCGATATCAAAGGCTGGCAGTGAATAAACATGGCCGCCTTTATACAAGTCGTATTAAATATTTTGAGCCTTCCGATTGGTTAATCTCTCTATTGGTGAACTATAAAATGAGTCAGCTCATTTTGGCTGGCTCACTAGTATACCAAAGTACCCCAAAACTCCAACATACTGCAAATCGGCTTTTTTCGAGGGGCGAGACCTTCGAGTCCAACAATCAACATGAAGGGGAACTGCGACTTGCTGTCAAGTGGAGACGGCTCGCCCAGCCGCGTCCACCAGCCACACTCTTCTGTGATTCCAGATTACGACTCTTCAAGAGTAGGTTGGGCCTTCACAGCCATCTCCGCCAATGCCACCGCCACCAGTGGAGGGTGGGAGAAAGTGATTGAGAAAAGATGATGACGATCCCAATGTTCGAATGGGAGCGGGTGCTGCCTATATATTAACACAAACAATTTATAATCGTTTGTAATAAAAAGATAATAATTAAAAGGGTTGAAAACATACAGTTATTACCCATGTATAATACGCCGTCATCCATAATACACACCCCTAAAATTCTTCTGAAAGTCTGGGAAATGCTTCTACTCATTCATAATACGCGCCCCTTGTTTGGTAATCAAACCCTATAAATTGTACTTCTCCAATTTCATTACGGCCAGATTTCCTACTCTTATTTTAAAAAAAAATGGTTTTAAACATAGAATAATATTATTCTAATTTAGTTTTATGATAATTCCTATTTTATTTTACGGCATTTTTAAGATTTTTTGTAGCTGTACATAATACGCACTACTGATTTTGCTTATTATTTTTTTAGAAAAAAATGCGTATTATACATGTGGAATTACGGTATAGGTGTTTTTCTGTTTATTTTAATTTAGCTTTTAATGAGATATCTCGGCTTGACGTTTTTTTTAGAATATCTTCTTTGCAAGGTTGAATTTTTGGAAAGACGTACAAATATGCAGGAGAAAAAAAGGAAGATATGGCGCAAATCTCAGCAGGGGGACTTTACGTAATTAACGTCGCTTTGAGTTTGAGAATTAAAGTAACGAAAACAACCGTACTAATTCCTTTGACAATTAACTGACAGAGTTACCCTATTCCCATTGGTACCCGAAGCTTGCTTTCAAACCGAGAAAAGAAGCCAAGATTTAAATGCAGATATTCAGAGTAAGCAGTTAGGGCTCTTTCAACTTTGACGTAACATAGTCTTCCTAACTTCCCATTTCCGACCCTATACGTATCTGTGTAGCGTTCTAAGGTAAGTATAAAAAAATATAATGTCACGTATGTTCGTATGTGTGAAGGTGTAAAGTTGTGTGTTAATTGATATCTGCAGGCATAAACTTTCGCTTTTTATCAGCGACACCGATTTAATTGCAAAACTCCTTCCCCCTCTTCGACAGCAAAAAGAAAAAAAAAAGATTAGGAGTTGAGCGGCGAAGCAGCATTTAGAAGCCTATTCCAAAATGCCATTAAATTAGAATTAATACTCTATAGTTTACGGTTATTAAAAGGTGAAAGTATCTGGTTTTATATTCGATGTCAGTCAGCGGCCGACGTCGGTTTCCCTTTAATCAGGTCGACTTTGCTGAAGAGGATGTCGGATCTGTTTGCGTAAAGGTGAAAAACAAGATTTCGTTTTTATTTGAATGAAAAGTGCCGACAGTTAATAGTTATTTCTGTTTCTTTTCTGTTATACTTTTCTTTTTCTTTTTTTTTAACTAAACCCTTGACTTCCTGTCATTATTTGTCAGTTTAAATATTATAGCCCGTTCACGTTTTACCAATTAAAACCCATTTCAAGCTGTTTCGTGACAGTCTGGTATGTCTGAGAATAACTTTGTGTATTTTAAATTCACTATATTTGGCCAGCAATTGTTCTTTTAAGCGTTTTTTATTTGTTTTGTTTTTTACACAGTGGGGTTTACACTATACAATGCCTAAGAGCCACTCGAGGTACACAGTTTACGCGTATAGGTGTGGGAAGGTAACGGCTAATTGTTGTGGCCTTGATAGGGCCAGAAATAAAGACACAAGATATATCATATATATTAACAGAAACAGTAATACAAAGATATACAAACGAGAGTGTTACAGCAAGAATGTTCTATACAATGTCTAAGAGCCACTCGAGGTACACAGTTTACGCGTATAGGTGTGGGAAGGTAACGGCTAATTGTTGTGGCCTAGATAGAGCCAGAAATAAAGACACAAGATATATTATATATATTAACAGAAACAGTAATACAAAGATATACAAACGAGAGTGTTACAGCAAGAATGTTCTATACAATGCCTAAGAGCCACTCGAGGTACACAGTTTACGCGTATAGGTGTGGGAAGGTAACGGCTAATTGTTGTGGCCTTGATAGGGCCAGAAATAAAGACACAAGATATATCATATATATTAACAGAAACAGTAATACAAAGATATACAAACGAGAGTGTTACAGCAAGAACGTTCTATACAATGCCTAAGAGCCACTCGAGGTACACAGTTTACGCGTATAGGTGTGGGAAGGTACCGGCTAATTGTTGTGGCCTAGATAGGGCCAGAAATAAAGACACAAGATATATCATATATATTAACAGAAACAGTAATACAAAGATATACAAACGAGAGTGTTACAGCAAGAATGTTCGATCCGACTGTCAGTGCTGACCGTTGAAAACTTCCCTCTCCAAAAGGCAGTACCTGCTCCTATTTATAGCAGGGAGAGTCCATGCGTGCGTGGGTAAATTACCATAACAATATCCCTAGACCTGAAACGGTTAAGATTGTTGTAATCGGGGAACCATCCTCTTGGGAGTCGGTTCCACAAAGCAGCGATTCAGAAGAACTTAAATGTAACTAATGGAATACGAAGGGAATGAAGGTGGCTCACTACCATGTGCCTGGGGCATGGCAGTTCTTAGCCGAGAAAGTTAGAAACAGTGGAACTAGTTGGTCTGAGAAGTTTTCATGGAAATAGCGATAGAGTAGCGAGAGGCTTGCGAGGTTTGGCTTGTGGGAAAGGGATTGTAGCTTGATCGGGGAAACATCCTCTTGGGAGTCGGTTCCACAGAGTCAAAAACTATTTTTATTGAAAACCAGATTCAAGAGTTCTTGGAAAACTTTTTCACACCAAAACCTGCAGAAATTTACTCAAAATATATAAAAGTGTTGCCTGATAATTGGCAATAAGTCATTGTAAATAACTGTGAATATATAATTAAATAAAATGTAATTGTACTTTATATTTTGAAGAATGAAGATGATAAACAAAAACGAAATATATATATATATATATATATATATATATATATATATATATATATGAAAAATATAATAAAATGCTCAAATACTAATATTCCATGGTTATAATTTACCAAATAATTTATTATAAACAATACATACACACACACACACACACACACACACACACACACACACACACACACACACACACACACATATATATATATATATATATATATATATATATATAACATACAACGTGTATTAACACGAACGATACCCTGTCTTCATCAGCCGCCGACCAGGGATGATATCACAGTTTCGGTGGCTATGGCGGGACCGCCACCCCTGGCGCCACCAGCAGCGTTTGCCACCAGGCAGGGTATGAAGATAAAATAATTGATCGTTCCTATTTGTAAATTCTTGTAATGAAATAAATAAACGATTGTTCCTCGTTGCAGCTTCTATCCGTAATGAAAGTTCCTGAACCCGTTTGCCGTTATTGACGCGCTCGTAAAAATCGTTATAGACGACCACACAAATATTTCACTCGCGCATGTTAGGTCGTGATGTTGCGTGCGTTTTATTTGCTTGTTTTGATCTCGACCAAATCCAACCTGACGCATGCTGAACTGTTTTTTGAATGTTATGCGAAACGCTCTTCAACCAACGGCCAGTGATGCCTATTTTTGATAAGAAGGAAATGACGGAATGTCCCAGAAACCCACGACACCCAACCTCAATAGGCATCACATGATACGTCCAACCGTTTTCCACACATTCGGCACGCAGTGACTCGTATCGGTTTTTCTTTAGTTCGTGCGCCTCCACCCTGTTCTCTTCCCAGGGGACTGTTAACTCTATTAGGAAGACAGTCTTTTTTGAGTTGGACCATAACACGATGTCGGGACGCTTGTCTGTCTGTGCGATGTGTATTGGAAAATTTAAGGATGTCATTAGATCCACTGAAACCTTCCAATCAATGGCACCACTCAGCAGCTTAATATTGGGGGCTGGTTGTTTTTTTCTTTGCAGGACATTCGCCCTCCTTATGGAACTCGATCCTAGCTTCCTTGGCTGCCACAAGCCGTTGGTTTGCCTTCTCACATTGTGTTCTTATTAGATCCCTGATCACCTCTAACACCTTGCTGTGTCGCCACGTGTACATCTGTAGCGATAGTGGACAAGCACATGACGCAAGGTAAGCACATGACGCCAGGTACCTCGGTCTTTTTTACACGAAAAACAGAGATCTGTATCTGTGTATCCCCACATTTTGAGGTTCGTCTCATTTTGGAGAACATCGTATGTTGATCGAAGAAGGAATGATATCGCCAATGGTTCCATCGCCATTAATGAATTCAACGAAAGTTTAATGGGTTCGATATCATTCCAGGTTGTCCACTTACATTGTTTAGATTGGGTAACACCAGTGGCTATTCTATGCGCCTCTTCGAACCTTTTGACCTCTTCAATCACCATACGCCTTTTTCCCTTTGCTTTCTCCTTGGAGAAGTACTTGTGCGTCGTGTTTCCCAATCCAGCCTGATTATTCTGAATCACGCCCATGATATCTCTGACTCGCAGGCTGGTTTCTGCTTCTTGTGTGGCCTCTGCAGCTGACCACTTTGTACCAGATTTAATCTCTGGATGCACCCTCCGTATGCAACCATCAGCTGAGTCCCTCATCATCATATGAAGTACCTTCTCTACCTTTAATTCCTCCACCAATGAATGTATAGGAAGCTGAAGGTGTCCGGAGTTGGTATACAATCCCACTTTCGAAAAACAAGGAGGAACTCCAAGCTACTTACGCAAATACTTATTGATCGCTTGCTCAATGCGCTCAATGCGAGATAATGCAATTTCATACATTTGCAGGGGCCACAAAAGACGGGGTAGTAGACCATGTTGATAGCACCACGCCTTCATTTTGCCGGGCAGATAGGTTCTATCGATCAAAATTAGTCCCTTTAAAGCTGATTTATGAACCTCTGTACCCCGATGTCGATTAGTCAGTGGGATTGTATAGAGCCGCCCGAGGCTCTTTACTGGCATTTCCTTTACTGTTGGTATCGTGTCATCACCAATTTTGAAGCGGATTTCCTTAACAGACCCCCCACTGACTAATGACAGACTTCGACTTTTCTTGGGCTTTACCTTCATTCTCGCCCATATGAAAAGATCGTGATATTTTTTCTAGCAGATCATTGGCAGCAATTTTAGAAGGGACGAAAATTGTGCTATCATCCATAAACGCCCTAGAAGGGGGAAGGACCAGTTGTTCTTCAGTCATCACCCCCTTGGCCGTGGTTGATGCGCCTCGTAAAATCAATTCAATGGCCAAAACGAAAAGAAGCGGGGAAATCACGCAGCCCATCATGATGCCGATCTCAAGTGGTTGCCACTTGGTAGAGTAATCTTTGACGGTGAAAGCTGAGTTGATGTATTTAATTATGATTTCCTTAATCTTGCCAGGGAAATTGAAAAAGTCAAGAGCCATTCCTTTTAATTGATGTGGGACTGACCGATATGCATTGGCAAGATCAAGCCATACTACATGGAGTTCTGTTTTATTTCTTTTGGCTGACAGTATGTAGTTCCATATCATTTGCTCCAGACAACCAGGGAAGCCAGGTATCCCAGCCTTCTGGGATACCTGGCATACCATATTTCTCTTATATCTTTTAAGAATATAATGCTTGAAATAAGCTTCGTATGGCGAGATACCCGTTATATGTGTTTAAGTATATAATTCTTTAAATATACTTCGTATGGCGGCCATATTTCTTATAGGTATTTAGGTATATAATGTTTAAAATAAGCTTCGTATTGCGGGCATATTTCTTATATGTATTTAATATAAAGCTTTAAATAAGCTTCGTATGGCGGGCATATTTCTTATAGGTATTTAAGTATATAATGTTTAAAATAAGCTTCGTATGGCGGGCATATTTCTTATAGGTATTTAATGTAATTCTTTAAATAAGCTTCGTATTGCGGGCATATTTCTTATATGTATTTAATATAATGCTTTAAATAAGCTTCGTATGGCGGGCATATTTCTTATAGGTCTTTAAGTATATAATGTTTAAAATAAGCTTCGTATTGCGGGCATATTTCTAATATGTATTTAATATAATGCTTTAAATAAACTTCGTATTGCGGGCATATTTCTTATATGTATTTAATATAATGCTTTAAATAAGCTTCGTATTGCGGGAATATTTCTTATATGTCTTTAAGAATGTAATGCTTAAAATAAGCTAGTAATGAATCCTGGCAGGACTTCTAATTCACTCAGAATGGCATCCCTTTGTAGGTTAAATAAGTCCGTTGAGTAGACACATCCTTGTCTCACAGCCCTTTGTTATACTTATATACCTATTCCATACACTGACCTAGAATTCTGAAACTCTTTAACCTATTAGTGCATTATGCCCGCTTTTTAATTAGAGGGGATTAATTAAAATTTAAAATCTACCAGATTATAAGATCATCCTTATCGAGCAAGATGGATTAGGCAAAAAGAAATAAAGTTTTAAGGATACTCCATGCTGTAATGGTTTGGTTTGGTTTGTTTTACGGCATATCAAACCTCAATGGGTCATTTAATGCCGACAACTTTTTTTTTCCTGGTAATATTTTTGTTTTGTCAAAAATCTATTTCTGTTAATATTTTTTTCCTCAAAAATGTATAGCTGGTAATATTATTTTTTCAAAAACGTATAGCTGAAAATTTATTTCTGGTAATAATTTTTTACAAAGTATTTCTGGTATTAAAACCTATTTTTACACTTTTATAATGCTTTTTACCTCAGGTTCGGGGTTAACTATTTGCCCATAGCTGGGACCCTAATAGGTGTTACTACCCCGGTTCCGGGTGGACCTGGGAACACCAGCAATTAAGAGGTGGTTCCACGCTCCTCAAAACCTCCTGATCAGAGGTCTTGCTGCTGGACGTAGTTTATCGTCATACCCAGGGCGCTCATGCAGTAATGCATTAATATATTAACCACCAAAAAACGGTAAGAGATTCCGAACTAAATCCGTATCTTGAGTTTTACGCTGAAGCAGTCACTCGAAGAAGAAGCAATTCAATGATCGCGTCGTCTGAATTCAGTTTAACAATTTTTTTCAAAGTCCCTGAGCGCCTTTTTTTTTGCTGCTTAATCTTATCAAGGTTCTGCTTCCGTTCTTTGTTTCTAATTTATTTTGTCTTTCATCATGTTTTCATCTTTCCAGAACTGGGTTACTTGCTTCATATATATATATATATATATATATATATATATAGTTGTATATTTAGGCAGCAATCCTTCGTTTATGCATGCTTCATTAAAAACGACAGACAATGTACTACGGTTCAGCTGTTTATTAAATTTTGCTTGTGTTCGAAGAGCTTTCTTTTCTGGACAAAGACTGTGTAACAATTGTCCAAGTGTTTTATGTTTCCGGGCGCTTTCGGCTATACCTTTAGCCATTATCAAGGATGATTCGATTTTTCAGCTTAATTGAGTGTGTGCATTACTTGTGTATGTCTTAGTGTGTAGTAGGGATGTTTTTAATTTCCGAACACGGTTAGCACTTTGTGGCCTTGTTCGTAGTTAATATTGTTAAGAGTTGGCCTTTTCTTTGTTATTATATAAGCGCTTTGGACAGTTTTTACACACTCTTTGTCCAGAAAAGAAAGCTCTTGTTCGAACACAAGAAAAATTAAATAAAAACGCTTAACCGTAGTACCTTGTCTGTCGTTTTTAATGAAATATGCATATATATATATATATATATATATATATATATATATATATATATATATACGAGCGGGTGCCGATGACGACATTTTTTTCCGCCGATTGGCTTGATTAATATTATATTATTATAGATAGGTCTTTTGTGAAAATAAATAAATTTATAAAGAATATAACATTTTCAAAATCGAAACATACCGTGTGTAACAGCAAAATTGTCCAAATCGAGTAACAGCGTAATTGTCCAACTCACATAATGTTTAATATCTAAAAAAAAACAACACTAAACTAATTGAGTTTCTTTTTTCCAGACGTTTAGCCATCGTGACAACATTTGTCTGAATAATCACTGAAAAGCCCTTTGAGCTATTCACTTAGAAAGAGAACAGGTTAAATTTATTTTCTGTCAGCCGCACTATATCCTCCGAACTGAGCAATGATGAGACGAAAAAGACCATTCAGACGTTCAGTAATAGTACCATACTCTGGCTTCTATTTTCAGAGTCCATTCACGAAACATCAAGAGAAAGGTGAATAAGTTTTTTAAAAAAAGGGAACAGAGGCGAGGAAACCTGGATCAGGATGTCACAATAACAAGAGGTATCATCATTTCAGCTTAGAGCTAAATATGTTCTTATTGTTCAAAGTAGAGCTCAACCGTGTTATAAAAATCTCGGAGAATTCCGGTAAGATATCTTTAATCATTTCCAAGATGCAACGGTTCAAAGCTTAATCTAACAATTGGACAATTTTGGTGTTACACGATTTGGACAATTTTGGTGTTATATGATTTGGACAATTTTGCTATTGCACCCAGTATATATATATATATATATATATATATATATATATATATATATATATATATATATATATATATATATATATACAAAAGGTCTTATACACACGGAAAAAGAAATCCAGACAAAAACGCCCAAGAAATTAACTTAAGCTATTCGTAGAGGCACATTCCAATAGAGAGCCAACATGAGTATGTCTGCCAGCTCAATAAAATAGAAAACCTCCTGATGCGCATTAGATTAAAAGATACGATCTTTTATATATATATACATATATATACATATATATATATATATATATATATATATATATATATATATATATATATATATATATATATATATATATATATATATAATGCTTAAATAATAATTTGAACATGATGGAATTGAATTCGATGTTGCATATAGAGACGTTTCATTTCCTGGGGCAAATTAACACGATGCATTTCTATAGTAAATTTTTTTGCAGACGAGTTTTTGTTTATTTTTTTTTTATTTTTTTACTCCCATCTTCTAAATGGATAGAGATTGCCTGCCGAAAAAATCAGCATTCGGATTCCGGTGTTGACTAGAGTTTCACCCCTAACTTCTTTCTTCTTTTTAACTACAAGGCGCAAGGTAAAAGATTTGAGCGATATATATCGAACACTTTATAACATTTAACCCAGCACTCCCTTCTTTATAGTTTTATTAATCTGGCACAAGACCCTGCCTGTGAAGAGTACACTAACTATTAATGGTCTACCTGTCTGTCTTGCTAATGACTGAACTATGGTGGGACGTCCTTTTTCTAAACTCAATCTAGACCCGTAGTTTCCAAAGTATGGCACACGCCCTACAGGTAGGGGACAATTTGATTTCGAGAATGAGTTATTAATAGTGATTTTTCTAGTAACTTTTATAATTGTTTGTGCGAGTTAATACACACAGTGCATATCCCGGATGTAACAGAAAAAAGTGTTCAAATCGTGTAACAGCAAAATTGTCCAATTGTTAGATCGAGCTTTGAACCGTTGTATCTTAGAAATGATTAAAGATATCTTACTGGAATTATTTTATAGCACTACTGTACTCTACTTTGAGCAATAACAATGTATAATTACTCTCCAAACTTAAAAGAAGAATCGTGATGAAATCGAACATAAACGAAAATGACAACTATATATATATATATATGTATACATATATATATAAATATATATATATATATATATATATATTATAAAAGGGACAAAGTCCGACAATAATTTTAAGACATTTTTATGTTTATACGTTCTTTTTTTTATAGATACAAATATTTAAGTAAATGCTCTGTTTATAATATAAAGTATTAACGACAATTACCGGCTTTAATGTCCGAGAAATTGTCATAGAAAATATGCGTCCTCCGATAGGAATCGAACTGGTATCCTATACGGAACTGTCATATAGCCTGACGTGCCTTTAACCGATTTGGCCACAGAGGAGCGTTTCGGTTAGCAAGGTCGATTTTACTGTTTTTAAACTACAATCTTCCATGAATCTCTCACGTACATTCATATCTGCTTGATGCGTATCCAAATGTAAACAAATGACGTCACACTTTATGAAATGGACAAAGTCCGACAATTATTTTAAGACATTTTTATGTTTATACATTCTTTTTTTTTATAGATACAAATGTTTAAGTAAATGCTCTGTTTATAAATGGCGAAATCGGTAAAAGCACGTGAGGATATATGACTGTTCCGTATAGGATACAGGTTCGATTCCTGTCGGAGGACGCATATTTACTATAACAATTTCTCGGGCACTCAGGCCGGTAAATGTTGTTAAGACTGCCTATTATATATATATATACATATATATATATATTATTCCAGGATCAATCAAGATGATCTTCGCACTCTCTCACCTTCTAATTTTCTGTCCTGGAGTAACAAGATGTCTCACAGGTTGCACGTACGATTTCATTTTCAAGTCTTTTTTCATTGCTCTTTGGACTGTCATGGCTGAAACTCCTCTCACACAAGCCAATCGTCTTATGGATTGAGTAGGATCTTTTCTAATTGATCTCTTTAGCTCTAACTTGAAATGATGCTCCCTTTTCCTGATGTGACCTCCTGATCCAGTTTTTCTTTCTCTTCTGTTCCCTCTTTTTTAAGCTCATTCACGGTTCTCTTGATGATTCTTGAATGAACTTTGAAGATGGAAGCCAGAGTATGAATGTTGGTACCATTACTGAAGGCCTGAATGATTTTTTTCCACTCGCCATTGCTCAGTTGGGAAGACATAGTTGGGAAGACACAAAATGATTTTAACTTGAAGCTGAATAAGTAAAAGACTTTTTCAGTGATTCTTACGACAAATGGTGTCAAGATGCATAAACGTCTTATTTGAAAGCCTGGAAAAAAGAAACTCAATTAGTTTAGTGTTTTTTTTAGATATGTAACATTTTGTGGGATTGCCAATTATGCCGTTACATGAACTGGACAATTTTTCTATTACACCCGGTAAAAATGTTTGCGTGTGTGTATGTATGTACATGGGTAATTATGTATGTACTGTGTCAATATTAAGTATTGTAATAAAAATAAAAATATATTTTAAAACTCACCCTTCCCTCTCTAAACTCGACCATGTCTCTCACACTATTCCTCGCCACTCTCTATGTCAACTTATATAAGCTTGATACTGCCCGGCAAAAGCGTAAATTTTAAATTCATTTTTCGTTTCACCTTTGAAAGTGAAGTCTGAAGATCCAGAGAAAAATAAAATTCTCTGGTGAAATAAATTATAACTAATGGAGTCTTAAAGCGGTCTGTTTTTCTTTAAATCAAATTATTCGCTCTGACTTAAAACTGAGCTCTCAGGATTTCATCCTCCTTGGGATTATCCATACGGATTACCAAGATTTTCGTGACTTAAATATATATATATATATATATATATATATATATATATATATATATATATATATATATAAAGAAATATAGTCTTAAAGTGTGCCATATCTATGGGATAAAGTGCTCAATATCAGAGATAGAGTGTGTGTAAATATAAAAGTGAACATAGAAGTCAACACTTAGAGGCGACGGTCTGTTTCCTGCTAGATGCAATCATCGGGCCAAGAGTGCTGTTATTTTTCTCGGCTATTTATATATATACGGGTCAGTGGTGCATTGACCCGTATATATAAATAGCCGAGAAAAATAACAGCACTCGTGGCCCGATGATTGGATCTAGCAGGAAACAGACTGCCGCCTCTAAGTGTTGACTTCTATGTTCACTTTTATAAATAAATATATATATATATATATATATATATATATATATATACATATATATATATATATATATATATATACATATATATATATATATACATATATATACATATATATATATATATATATATATATATATATATATATATATATATATATATATATATATATATATATATATATATATATATATATATATATATATATAGTTGGTATGACGTTTGTGTTGTATGGAACTGTCCGGGTTCGATTCTCGTCCAGTGCTTTCTGCATTCTCTTGAGGATTATTCCAGGCTCGACGAATTACTATATAATTAGCCTAAATCCCCCAAATAATCACTTATATATATATATATATATATATATATATATATATATATATATATATATATATATATATATATTCGTTACACAATGTTTTTATAAATATTGTAAAATTCTAAAATTAAATGAAAATACTATTGCATAGATGAGGTTTCAAGTTCTTGAGAAAAGTTAAACAAATGGCCTTTTAGGATTCATCACGTGGATATGGAATCACTTTTTGAATAATAAAAATTATATATCGGAGTGGGTGGTCATCAGGACTTTAGATATGCTTAGGTGGATCATGGCCCCCTCAAAAAAAGGTTGGGCACTAATAATCTACACTGAAACAAGACTACACTCAGAGGCAATTGGTGTACATCGAACTCACTAGTAAAATCTACACGGTTCTTTCTACGACACACGGGTTAGTGTTGTACAAGGCTATATGTGTGCAGTTCTCTGATGCAGTCTGGCCATCGTAATGATTCATTCTGATCCCCCTGACATCGCCTCATCGTCTTCAATTCGACGCTTTAACCACTGGATATCGTTTGTAATTTTTTTTTTTTTTTTTTTTTTGTTAATGTGCAAAAGAATTCTTGTATGTGGGCAGTTATAGGAGCGGCTGGAAGCGGGAAGCTGTTCCGTTAGGACTATTTAGGCCGCGTAAGTTGTGGTTTGTCTGCCCCCAAGAATCTGTCAAACATAAATTTGCCATGCACCAAACGATCTTTCACTTGGACGGCATCGTAGTCTCGTCTGTAGACGAAAGCACTGAAAGAGAAAACACACAAAAAAAAATATTTGAATCATGAGATCTCGACTCGCGCGTAAGTCTGCCAGCCATCTCTCTGTTTAAAATTACTTACATAAAAAAAAGCAGGAAGTCTTGATGAACAATAATCGGCCACACCCTGAAAGGATACGATACATAAAAGAATACATAAAACAAAGTCATAGCAGTGTATTCAAAACGGCCTAATGTTACACATGGCCACATGATAGCAAGGCATGTAATCTTGTCACACAACTCTCACTTTTTTTCTTTAATCTTCCGATATGGCTGTGAATGCTGGACAATTTCCGCACATACTTAGAGAGAGGAGACTTGAGTCAACAAATAGATCGATGCTAAGAAAACCATTGACAGAGCATGTGATCAACGAGAAAGTTTTTAAGAAAAACGAAAACAAAAGTAGATTTATACGAAGAATTAGAAAAAAACAGTTGAAGTTTCTGGGACACATAATGAGAAAAGATGGATTAGAGAATTTGACGCTCGCAGGACATATTGACGGCAAGGGAGACACCGGGAAACAGCGAGTAACCTAGCTAAAGAGCTTGGGCAAATGGGTGGCAGAACAAGAGCCGGGAAAGATAACAAATAGTGGTTCTCTGAGTGCTCGAAATACGTGATCATTTGCCAAGAATAAGCTACTCACACGAACTGACAAAAGGAATGTCTAAGAGTAAATCTAGCACTGATAAACTCTATTCAAAGATCTGACCAAAACCAACGATCTGTGTATAAGAACTTGGGTGATTTTTGTAGAAGTAAGTTTTTTTTTAATGCGTCTTCTATGTCAGGAAATTCTGTGCTAAATTTACTAAATATCTAAGATTGGTTAATTCCTAAGTGTCACACTGTGTTGTGGTAGGTGGCAGAACTAATTTCAACTCGGTACCTCAAAAGGGTAATTTACAGTTCAAGCCCCGCGCTCAGTTTCTAATAAAAAACAAATTCCCGAATAGTTCCATTTAGGTGTACATGTTTTGTGATGTCAACGAACCCTCGTTGCCACTTTTGGGATGTCAACGAATATTCGTTGTCACTTTCGTAATGCTCGTCGTAGCAGAGACTTTGTAATCGCAGATACAACTATAGTAACGCCGTTGAACAATACTGGTGTCAGACGCCTTCGAATATCACTCGCACTGATAGTAATTGCTCGATAATACTCGTTCGAAAAGTAAACACCGAATAGTAATCCGTATAGTGATAAGTATAGAGAAATAGTATGGTGAATAGAGTAGAGAATAGCGATCCGTATAATAATAGAGGATAGAATAGAAATTCCTATATATAGACTTTTCTTTGTTCATTTGTAAGTTCGTATGTTATGCTATGGAGGCACGATAGACGCTCGGATTGAGGAATCGGAGCGCCGAGTTCGAATTCCAGTAACATTACATTCACTTACGTGCTAACACCCTCGGGAAAGGTGTGAATCCTCTTCTTCTCCACCCCCCCCCCCAGCTATGGATAAATAGCAGGATAGACGGGGTTCTATAGCTTTGGGTAGAAATCGGTCTAGGAGAAGGAAACTCCGAATTCAAAACCGGCCTGGAGAAGGTTGGGTTCCATCAGACTACCTTGGCCAAGAAACACCACTTCTACTTCGGCTACAGTACATCTGGCGCTCCTATGGCCCTGATGGGTCACGGTATTCACGATGTTATGCCATAGCTCTAAACTGGTAATGCGCTCAAAATACATAGGTAATATCCAATTACATCATTAGCAATTTTTATTTATTTAGCTATGCTATAGCTATTAACTGCTAAATGCTTTAAATACAGATGACGCAATGATGATAGTAAAACTACAGAAGGTACTAAAGGAAATTGAAAGGTGGATACTAAACATCAATTGTAAGAAGAGAGAATGTATGGTTGTCAACTATTTTAACGGTCCAAGATACAAACTAGGAATTGGAAATACCAAAATCAAGGAAGTACATAAATTTAAACTAGGAGTTGGAGATACCATATCAAGAAAGTACAAAAATTTAAACTAGGAGTTAGAGAAACCATACCAAGCTAGTACAAAAAATTTAAATATCTAGAATTTGTTTGTGATTTCAGCCAACACTCGCTGTCACTTTTGTAATGCCAACGAATAAATTTTGCCACTTTTGTGATGTCAACGAATACGCGTTGTCACTTTCGTAATGCTCGTTGTAGTAGAGACTTTGTAATCGCAGATACAACTATAGTAACGCCGTTGAACAATACCGGTGTCAGACGCTTTCGAATATCACTCGCACTAATACTACTCATACTGGCTCGAATAATGATACGAAAAGAGAAATAGTATAGTGAATAGAGTAGAGAATAGCGGTCCATATAGTAATAGAGAATTGAATAGAAATGTAGTTGTATCTGCAATTACAAAGTCTCTACTACAACGAGCATTACAAAAGTAACAACGAGTATTCGTTGGCATCACAAAAGTGGCAACGAGTGTTCAATGACCACACAAAAACTCCCAATATAGGTTTTAGATTATTCTAATATCCTTGCAAAATATGTCATGGTTAACGAGCTGTTCGAACAGTTTTTGTGGTGTATTTTATCAAACTCTTTTGCATAAGCCATAAAACAAAGATATACATCCTTTTCCATTTATACAGATCTTTCTAATATAAGTCTTAGACTGTTTGAATAATTGATATATCGGGTGTCACAGCAAAATTGTCTAATTGTTAGATTAACCTTTGAATCGTTCTACCTCAGAAATGATTAAAGATATCTTACTGGAATTTGCCGAGGCTTTTCTAGCACTACTGGACTCTACTTTGAGCAATAAGAATGTATAATTACTCTCCAAGCTTAACAGAAGAATCGTGATGAAATCTATTGTAAACAAAAATGACATGTTCATCATTAATTAATCATAGCTAAGGATCGGAAGCTCATGAAGGATTGAAATAAAGTTCAAATATATATTATTCCATTGATGTTTAGTCCTTTCTTCTCGCTTTCCTTCTCTACCATCTGTAAAGGTTCTTGTAGTCTTTTTCTGTGTCTTCTATCAACACTTTGTCTGACTGTGGCCGTCAATAATGAATCCTGATAGGACTTCAGAATCGCCTCTCTGTATAGGTTGAATAAGTCTGGTGAGAAGACACGTCCTTGTCTCACATCCCTTTCTATCCCTATGCAGACCTTTTGCTGCCAGTATAGGTTCTAGATTATTCTAATATCCTTGCCAACTATGTCATGGTTAACGAGCAGTTTCAACAGATCCTTGTGACGTACTTTATCAAATTCTTTTGCATAATCTTTCAGACATAGATATACACCCTTTTGTTGATACTCTCTGATGACCCGGTACTTCTAGTCTTGTGCCAGACTATATTTAACTTTAAATATCAATACGCTGTGAGCTAACAATTACAAAGATGATCACACAAACCATTTCTACATTATGGATGTCTATCCTAATTGGGTACTCTTCACAATTTCATAAGACATGCATTATTTACATTATTCGGACTATTATCCTCATCTTTATTGCCATATTCACAACGTTCCGGCCCTTGTATGCTCCGGCCTTCTTCAGGTGATTGGAATTTCGAACCGAAACCTTTCTTTGGGTCTCGTTACTGGACCTAACCTAAGTCTTTATCCGTTGGCCCAGTATACAAAGACCTTGGTTAATGACAACTTGTTAGTACCTGTAGACATGGGAACAAGTACTTGAGTCGGTTAGCTCCCGACCAAATAAAACGGAGAAGTAGTTTCTATTTAGTAGGCGGCGACCCTGACTCTCACTGCCACCGCCTTAATGATGGTGATGGTGGCAATCCTATTAGGTGTTTCCCTATAAGGAAACATTCAGCATTCATTGACCGAGCAGCCAGTTCTGAAATATATGTCTTTCAGTTAAAACAATTTTTCCTAAAAACAGGTTTCTCAACTCCAGTAGCTGTTATCGCTCTTTCCAGTATTGATGTGGGTTTCCTTCCTAACCTTTTGTTTGAAGTAGTGTGAAACGTTAACATCTTGATTATGTCATTATTTTCTCTTCGAGTTACATGTGCTATCCATTTTAGTTCTTGCTGCTGTTGGTAGTCCTTAAATGTTGCATTTCCTATTATTTGGCAAAATGCTTTGATTGTGATTCTGTTGCGCCAGTCCACAATGTTCAAAGAGGGGTGAATTTTGCCAAGACCCTCAGGCTTTTAACGTCGATGCCTACAAATCGGCTGAGTTTGTTGAATCGATTTATTCCGGCATCTGAAGGTCGAGTGTATCGAGGAAACTGACGGTAATGCATGAAATCCTATGAAAACCGGGATTTTAAATGTTTTTAAATACGATTTTAAAAATCAATATCGGAGCTATTATTTTTAGATAGGGAAGTACTTGTAAGGTTTCGTCTTATTGATAATAACTGGATTAGATGCGTTTATATTTTTATCAACAGAGCATGCGAGTAACATGGGGGGTATGATGAAAAATACTTAGAATAAGAAAGAAATGGAAGAAACTCCAAAGTGACATAATGAGAAAAGAAGGATTGGAAAATTTGGCACTCACAGGACATATTGATGACTAGAGAGACAAAGTGAAACCGCTAGCGAGCCGATAGCACAACAGGAACTGGAAATAATGGTGAAAAGTTTGGTCTGATTTGGTTTATTTTACAGCATATCAACCACAATAGGTTATTTAATGCCGACAATTTTTATTGGTGGTAATATTTTTTTTTTCAAAAAATGTATTGCTGGTAATATTTTTTTGCTTCAAAAATCTGTTACTGTTAATATTTTTTTCTCCATAGTGTACCGCTGGTAATATTTTTCGAAAAATGTATAGCAGGTATTTTTTTAATTTTTTTTTTCAAAAATGTATAGATTGCTTTGTTTTGTTTTACGGCATATCAAACTCAATGGGTTATTTAATGCTGACAAGATTTTTATTGCTGGTAATATTTTTCGAAAAATGTATAGCTGGTATTTTTTTTTTTTTTTAATGTATAGATTGCTTTGTTTTGTTTTACGGCATATCAAACTCAATGGGTTATTTAATGCTGACAAGATTTATTGCTGGTAATATTTTTCGAAAAATGTATAGCTGGAATTTTTTTTTTTTTTTTTTTTTAAATGTATTTGCTTTGTTTTGTTTTACGGCATATCAGATTCAATGGGTTATTCAATGCTGACAAGATTTTTATTGCTGGTTACTATTTTTCGAAAAATGTATAGCTGTTTTTTTTTTTTTTTTTTTTTTTCAAAAATGTGTAGATTGCTTTGTTTTGTTTTACGGCATATCAAACTCAAGGGGTTATTTAATGCTGACAAGATTTTTATTGCTGGTAATATTTTTTTCTTAAAAATGTATTGCTGGTATTTTTTTTTTAAATGTATAGCTGATTTTTTTTTTCAAAAGCGTATTACTGGTAAAAAAATTTTCTTAAAAAATGAATTGCTGATAATATTTTTTTACAAAGTATTTCTGCTATTAAAACCTGTTTTTACACTTCCAGTGTTTTAAGTCCAGTTTGGGGATTAGCTATTTACACATAGCTGGGACCCTAAGAGGTAATACCACTCTGGGTCGGGGTGGACCTGGGAACACCAGCAATTAAGAGGTGGTTCCACGCTCCTCAAAACCAAAGGCCTTTCTGTCGGATTTAGTTTATCGTCTTACCCAGGACGCGGATGTAGTTTATCGTCATACCCAGGACACGGATGTAGTTTATCGTCTTACCCGGAACGCGGTTGTTGTTTATCGTCTTACCCGGAACGCGGATGTTGTTTATCGTCTTACCCAGGACAGATGCTGAAAAGACGAACAGCGTTAAGATTAGGAAGTTGTGGAGAGTCATAATTTCCCATTATATATTTTTAATGGCGTTTTCCCTTTGTTTCTAGTTAGGGTGTATCTGGTACAGTAAAAAAGGTTAAATGATATTTTCATTTTTATTTTTGCACAGAATGGCTGCTTGCTTTCTTATTTTCTGTAAAAATGGTTTAAATTTTTTTTTTTTTTCTGTTTATCCAGTCGCTCTGAAACGAACACTTCTGATCACCCTCCTGCTCTCGCTCTCTTTCTCTCTCTCTCCCACACACACAGAAACACACTCTCTCTCCCTCTCTTATTGTCTCTCACTCTCTTTCACACTCTCACTCGCTCTCTCTCAGTCTTTCCCACTTTCTTTCACCCTCTCGCTCTCTTTCTCATTGTCTCTCTCACTCTCTTCCACTCTCGCTCACTCTCATTCTCCCTCTTTCACCCTCTCTCTCTCTCTCATTCTCTGTCACTCTCTTTCACTCTCGCTCACTCTCATTCTCTCTCTTTCACACTCAATCGCTCGCTCTTTCACACTCTCTCACACTTTCACCATCTCTCTCAGACTTTCCGATTCTCTCTCACCCTCTTCCACTCTCTCTCATTCTCACTCTCTATCACTCTCACTCTCTCTCACTCACTCTCACTCTCTCCCACTTTCACTATCTCACTCTTTCCCACTCTTTCTCTCACTCTCTCTCCCACACACTGTTTCTCGCTCCGCCTCACTCACTCTCTCTCTCACCCTCACTCTCTCTCTCTCTCTCTCTCTCTCTCTCTCTCTCTCTCTTTCACTCTCACACTCCAACCGTTTCTGTCATCAGTAGCTCTACCCAGTTCTTCCTTTCTAATACAGGTCTTTTCGAGACTATCATATGGGTATTAAAACCTGTTCAGAAATAGCAAAACTGACGGTTTCTTTCTCAGATCCATGACTAAAAATGGCTTCCAGTGAATGAAGCCTGTCGGCGTCAGTGAAGATCACACTCCTTCGAATCTCGTGGACTGACGCTACATAATCACAAACAAAAGACACTACCAGATCACAGAAACCACATCCCTTGATGACTACCAACATCAGCAACATCTAAAATGGATAGCACGTGTAACTCGAATAGAAAATAACGACATAATCAAGATGTAGACGTTCCACACCACTTCAAACAAAAGATTGGGAAGGAAACCACTATCAACACTGGAAAGCGCAATAACAGGTGCTGGACTTCGGAAACCTATTTCCCTGAAGATTTCTATTTTAATCGTAAGATTTTATAAATTTCAACCGAAACAAGCACTGGCTGCTTGGTCAAGAAATGCTGAAAGTTTCCTTATAAGGAAACGGTTAATATCACCAGCACTATTATCATATAGTTCTTCATCTTATCATATAAGATATTGGTCTTATATCTTTTCTAGCTGATATTGATTATTGCTTTCAACAGACGAATGTACGTACTAATTATAGTTTGTTTTTTGTTTTTTTTGTTTTTTTACACTATTTCCCCAAGAATGTCGTCGACAAGCCACTAAAATTAGGTATATAAATGATACGGCAACTTTCTTTGGGTGATGCCGGTTTTTACAATATGTCTTTTAAAATGCTTTCAAGATAAATTCTATCAAATCGTTCCCGCGCCTGTGTTGCTATGGTCGCGGATGTCGACCTCACAGTGAGTGTTGCGATGAGGAAAAGTGCAACTCCCGTGAGTTTTGGCTCTCAAATAAATTGGTATAAAATAAATCCCCTTGATGATGGTGATTTTAAGATGTTGTTTCAGTCATGTCACCCCAAGCAAGGCAACAAAACCACTAAGACGCAGGTGGGCTACTGACCGTAGAAGGGCATCAGAAAAAGGATAATTTTGACGAGCGAGAACAATAAGAGAATAGAAAGTAAAAAGACAGAAGATAACTAGTAAACATTGCATTTCAATATTTGAATATCGAACTCGATTGTAAAGCAAGAAATCGGAAATGGTGAGACCTTACTGCCAATCTAGTACTGCATTTAAATTCATAGAATCTAGGTGCCATACAGGAGAATACAAAAATTGAGAATACAAAAATGTGACACAAGCCCAAAAGGAGGGCTAGGAGAAGGCTGGTCTTCAACCTATCTTATCTTAAATTCAGCTAGCCGCAATTTCCTGGCGCAAACATACCACTGTATTCCTTACACCAAAACAACACGTTCTTACTTACTATTCTTACTACAGCCACCATAATACTTCAAGTCTCTATGAAGTTCTAACTAGTTCCCATATTTAAAATCTATCCGTGGGAGTGGGGAATGAAAAGTTTACGGACCATAGAGGTGAGTAATATTTATTTTAAGATACAAAAATGAGGCACAAGGCCAAAAGGTGGTGTGTGGAAGGCTCGCCTTATTCTGTCTTATAATTAAACCTAGCTAGCCGCAATTATGGGCCCAAACATACGACAGTATTCCTTACACCAAAACAACATATTCTTACGTAGCATTCTTACGACAGTCACCATAATACCTCCGAGTCTCTATGAAGTCCTAACTACTCCTCATATGTACAATATTTTGTCTGTGAGGAGTGAACGAAAAAGAGCAATTTTTAAAAAAAATCTAACACCAATATATAATTACAATATATTTCAATATATTTTTACAAGAAACAAAATAAAGGGGAGTTCATCTAAACAATCACCATGAAAGTATTTATAGAAAAGGCAAAGAGAAATTACGTTACGGCAGTGCGAAAGTGTCTGAAGCCGAGATGCTGGTTTAGGACCAATGACATTATGTGTTTAAAAAATGAATTTGATATGTGTAAGATAAAAACACCGGCTTATGGCATTTTTTTTTTATTTTTTTACGGGTAGGAGTGATAAGGTTATCCAATTTTTTCGTATCAGGCAAGATTAATCAGTAAAGTCAGATTCCATGCGTAGCATGTCAGGTGAGCGAAGCAGTAATATTTGGTTTCCGTCGTTGTAAATAGCATCAAAAGCCTTGGGATTTTTTGCATGACGGATCAAATGTAAAACCGAATTTTAGCTCTGCTCTGCTTCGGTCAATTTGACTTCCTTTCATTTTTGGATAATGAGTATATTTCACGGTAGATAAAAAAGAGTGCAAGAAATCAAACTCCCAAACCATCCTCAAAACAAGGAAGATGAATATTTAAACCGAGCGTGTCTCCAAGTAAATAGAATTTCAAATGGGAAAACGTCAATTTAAACAGTGAAGTACTGAAAGCGAACGTGAGCATGAAGTGTAATCATCTACAGCAAATCGACCGTAGTAACGATCATCGAGTTAATACGAATGGTCCTTTGCTTACCTGCGTAGTATTTTCTTCGCCAGGGCTACACACAGTTTTAAATTCGGAGTTTTCCTTCGCCGACACCGGTTTCAACTTAAGGCTATAGGACCCAGTCTGTCCTACTATTTACCTATAGCTGGGGCAGAAGATTTGGGTTCATACCTTTTCCCAAAGGTATGTTGCACCTATTAAGTTTTCCGTCTCCTACATCGGTTGCCACAAAACTTATAGAACCCAGTCTGTCCTTATATTTACGTGTAGATGATGGGAAGAGAGTAGGGTTCATACCTTTCCCAAGGGTATTTTACAGCTATTTAGTATTCGTTCTCCTAGACCGGTTGCCACCCAATGCTACAGAACCCAGTCTGTACTTATGTTTACCTATAGGTGACAGGAAGAGAGTTTCGTTCATATATTTCCCAAGGGTATTTTACATCTATTTAGTGTTCCTTCTCCTAGACCGGTTGCCACCCAAATGTATAAAACCCAGTCTGTACTTATGTTTATCCAGAGCTGAGAGGAACAGAGTTGGGTTCATATATTTCCCAAGGTTATTTTGCAGCTATTTAGTCTTCCTTCTCCTAGACCGGTTGCCACCCAAAGCTATAGAACCCCGTGTGTACTTATGGTTACCTATAGCTGACAGGAAGAGAGTTGTGTTCATATATTTCTCAAGGGTATTTTACAGCTATTTAGACTTCCTTCTCCTAGACCGGTTGCCACCCAAAGCTATAGAACCCAGTCTGTACTTATGTTTATCTAGAGCTGACGGGGAGGGAGTTGGGTTCATACCTTTCCCAAGGGTATTTTACATCTATTTAGTCTTCCTTCTCCTAGACCGGTTTCCACCCAAATTTATAGAACCCAATCTGTACGTATGTTTATCTAGAGCTGACGGGGAGGGAGTTGGGTTCATACCTTTCCCAAGGGTATTTTACAGCTATTTAGTCTTCCTTCTCCTAGACCGGTTGCCACCCAAAGCGAAAGAAGCCAGTCTGTACTTATATTTACCTATAGCTGACAGGAAGAGAGTTGGGTTCATATATTTCCCAAGGGTATTTTACAGCTATTTAGTCTTCTTTCTCCTAGACCAGTTGCCAACCAAATTTATAGAACCCATTCTTTACTTATGTTTATCTAGAGCTGACAGGAAGAGAGTTGGGTTCATACCTTTCTCAAGGGTATTTTACAGCTATTTAGTCTTCCTTCTCCAAGACCGCTTGCCACACAAATCTATAGAACCCAGTCTGTACTTATATTTACCTATAGCTGACAGGAAGAGAGTTGTTGTTCATACCTTTCCCAAGGGTATTTTACAGCTATTTAGTCTTCCTTCTCCTAGACCGGTTGCCACCCAATGCTATAGAACCCAATCTGTACTTATGTTTATCCAGAGCTGACAGGAAGAGAGTTGTGTTCATATATTTCCAAAGGGTATTTTACAGCTATTTAGACTTCCTTCTCCTAGACCGGTTGCCACCCAAAGCTATAGAATCCCGTGTGTACTTATGTTTACCTATAGCTGACAGGAAAAGAGTTGGGTTCATACCTTTCCCAAGGGTATTTTACATCTATTTAGTCTTCCTTCTCCTAGACCGGTTTCCACCCAAATTTATAGAACCCAATCTGTACTTATGTTTATCTAGATCTGACGGGGAGGGAGTTGGATTCATACCTTTCCCAAGGGTATTTTACAGCTATTTAGTCTTCCATCTCCTAGACCGGTTGCCACCCAAATTTATTGAACCCAGTCTGTACTTATGTTTATCTAGAGCTGACGGGGAGGGAGTTGGGTTCATACCTTTCCCAAGGGTATTTTACATCTGTTTAGTCTTCCTTCTCCTAGACTGGTTGCCACCCAAAGCGAAAGAAGCCAGTCTGTACTTATATTTACCTATAG
Source organism: Acanthosepion esculentum (assembly GCA_964036315.1). Lineage (NCBI taxonomy): Eukaryota > Metazoa > Mollusca > Cephalopoda > Sepiida > Sepiidae > Acanthosepion > Acanthosepion esculentum. The sequence goes on along the minus strand of OZ038483.1, from coordinate 112,138,458 downwards.
CTGACAGGAAGAGAGTTGGGTTCATATATTTCCCAAGGGTATTTTACAGCTATTTAGTCTTCCTTCTCCTAGACCAGTTGCCAACCAAATTTATAGAACCCATTCTTTACTTATGTTTATCCAGAGCTGTCAGAAAGAGAGTTGGGTTCATACCTTTCCCAAGGGTATTTTACAGCTATTTAGTCTTCCTTCTCCTAGACCGGTTGCCACTCAAAGCTATAGAACACAGTCTGTACTTATGTTTATCCAGAGCTGACAGGAAGAGAGTTGGGTTCATATATTTCCCAAGGGTATTTTACAGCTATTTAAACTTCCTTCTCCTAGACCGGTTGCCACCCAAAGCTATAGAACCCAGTCTGTACTTATGTTTATCTAGAGCTGACGGGGAGGGAGTTGGGTTCATACCTTTCCCAAGGGTATTTTACAGCTATTTAGTCTTCCTTCTCCTAGACCGGTTTCCACCCAAATTTATAGAACCCAATCTGTACTTATGTTTATCCAGAGCTGACGGCGAGGGAGTTGGGTTCATACCTTTCCGAAGGGTATTTTACAGCTATTCAGTCTTCCTTCTCCTAGACCGGTTGCCACCCAAATTTATTTAACCCATTCTTTACTTATGTTTATTGAGAGATGACGGGGAGGGAGTTGGGTTCATACCTTTCCCAAGGGTATTTTACAGCTATTTAGTCTTCCTTCTCCTAGACCGGTTTCCACCCAAATTTATAGAACCCAATCTGTACTTATGTTTATCCAGAGCTGACAGGAAGAGAGTTGGGTTCATATATTTCCCAAGGGTATTTTACAGCTATTTAGACTTCCTTCTCCTAGACCGGTTGCCACCCAAAGCTATAGAACCCAGTCTGTACTTATGTTTATCTAGAGCTGACGGGGAGGGAGTTGGGTTCATACCTTTCCCAAGGGTATTTTACAGCTATTTAGTCTTCCTTCTCCTAGACCGGTTTCCACCCAAATTTATAGAACCCAATCTGTACTTATGTTTATCCAGAGCTGACAGGAAGAGAGTTGGGTTC
>OZ038483.1:112124927-112132427 GCA_964036315.1 Acanthosepion esculentum | reverse complement strand
TATATATATATGTATATATATATATATATATTTCCGAAAGCACTTGGCACAATGTACAATACGGACCATTTTTGCTCTCTCTTGTCCTCACCAAATGAATAAATGTCACTTAATGAGACTTTAACTTACTATCAATTCCTTGAATAATAAGATCATTATATTCGAGCTGTTGTCACATGGAAGACACATGCCAGGTGCTTTCGACAATTTCAAATTGTCATTGTCAGGGCGCAGTCGTCCCATCCATAGGCAAATTGCGCCCAGAAGATGACAATTTCACATTAACTAATTAATTCTTTGTATAAATTGTTTCTTTACGATATAAAATATAAGCGGCACACTCTAATATATATCTAATATATATGCTGGCTATTTTATTATGTTCATGAAAAACAATTGATCTGCAGTAAAGAATTCCTGAGAAAAAACAACTAAGACACATCACTCTGTTAATTGAACTATCGACTTAGTTTATGTCATGGTAATCGAAAAACACTTATAATAAAAAAATTCGTGGATTTACCAAATTACAAAATTCAAAAAATTCTCACTTGTAATATTTGAACTTTAACGTTGCGATTTGCACGCTCCAACACTACATAGCCGTTAATAAAGTCTAATTGTACCATCATGCGGTTCATTCTTAAAAACATCTTTCGATCGGAAAAACACATTTATTTCGTCTTCCAATTTTGATTCTAAAGGAAAAAAATACAGCCGGAAGATGAATGCATGAAGCATTTGAAAGTACTAGCTGAATTAAAAAAATACACCATATCCATTTTATACATAAAGATTTCATCATTCAGTAGATTATTAGTAGTACAATGCTTATAATTATGTCTACTAGCGAAGGGATTTCGCCAATAATTGCATGAATATTGCTAATTGATTCAAGGTATGATTAACTCTTGGTAATACATACATACATATATATATATATATATATATATATATATATATATATATATATATATAGCGAGAGAGAGAGAGAGAGATGTGTGTATGCGTGCGAGAATAACTAACCCGCATTCCTGGACTACTAATCTTCACTTCAAGTCTGTATTCTTACGTTTAATACACTTATTTTTCTATCTCAATTACTGGCGTTGTTTATTTATTTGTGCAGGATTCCATTCCCGGAATCCACAACAGATACACATCGTGGGACAGAAAGGATTTGGGCCTACTACATAAAATGGTTCTACACCTCTACGTCATGAAGAAGTTATGATTGTCTAGCACTATCCTTTTATCAGTAATGTCTGTGGCCTTTGAGGATTGGAAAATAAGTTGGTGCATTTTCCTAAATGCCGTGTAAAAGATCTTTCTTTTTATGTGTCATGCCCTTTCAGTACGTAGGCGATCATGGCCCTCCACTTAACCTCTATCCCTTGCAGCTCTCAACAAGTTCCTTCCCTCTGCTACCTCCCCCATACCACGTTCTGTTATCCACTTGCTTAAGCCCGCTAGGTATGTCACGAGTTGATTTCCCTTGTCTCTCTTTCCCTCTATTCGACCCGTGAGTATCAGATTCTCCAGGCCTTCCTTCCTATGTGTCCCAGAAACTTCATCTGCCTATTATTGATATTAAGTATAAGCTTCCTCCTTGTTTGAATCCTCTCTAAAACCCCATCGTTGCTCACACGCTCGGTCCATGAATATCCTTAGCATCCTTCTGTAGAACCACATCTCTGTCACCTCGAGTCTCTTCTTCATCTTTGGGGAAATCGTCCAACATTCACTGCCGTAAAGAAGGACAGGTGTCACGTAATACGGCATGTGTTTGAACCACCTCAAAACCCTTAATCCGTTTCTTTATTACTGAGCCATAACTGTGAGTACAGAAAGAAGAGAGAGAAGAAAGAGAGAGAATATAATCATATCGGTTGGGGTAGGGAAATAGTAGAGAGAAACAGAAGGCAGAGAAAAGACGTAGAGAGAGAAAGAAATAAGAGAAGCATCCTTCTGTAGAACCACATCTCCGACGCCTCGAGTCTCTTCTTCATCTTTGACGAAATCGTCCAACATTCGCTGATGTAATGAAGTTTCTTTCGCTATTACTAATTCTTTTAGTTTCCATAACTGTCTCATTTCTAATGGTACTGAATTTAATCCACCTCGTCTTAAGTTTTCTATTAAGTTTGTTGTATATCAGTTGACCTGTCAACAAAACGCCTGGACACAGCCGTGAAGTGATTTTTTTTCGACGTATAACAGATAGTTGCCTTTTTAACGGCACGTCAACTTTTTATTTAGTGCCGAATTTTGATTTTCTTGAGAGCTTTGAAGTAATAAAAATACGATATGTTATTCTGCTTTCACAGTTGAATCCGTGGTAGATGATACTCAGCTTTTGTGCATATCCATGTTTGTGTGGACATAATTACTAGAGGCGGTTATATGTGTCTTTTATGTTATATTTTGGAAATACAGTTTGATTTTAAGAAATTGAAGGATATTATATGGATTAATGTCATGAAAGTTCATGTTGGTTTTGGGGTTGGCTGCTGGACTTTGTTATAGCGGCATATCAACACTTCTATGGGTCATTTAATGCCGATATCTAAATAATTTGGACACAATTTTATGGCTTCAACTAAATGTAATTTGAACGCAATTGTATGCCTTCAGCTACAGATAAAATATATTGCTGGTTATGTATTGTCGGCCTTTTTTATATAAAAATGCTTTGCTGGTATCTTTACTGTTAAAATATATTTTATACTTTCATAGTATTTTTTTTCCGTTAGGGTGCCTCACTATTTTCAATAGCTGGGACACTAACAGATGCTGCCACCCCTGATCAAGGTGAACCTGGGAACAACAGCAATTAAGAGGTGGTTCAAGGCTCATTAAAACCTCCAATTTCCCGAACAAAACCGTTCTGCCGGATGGAGTTGCCATACAGCAGAAGATCAACCACTTTAAGCTGCATGAAGCGGCAAAAGAGTCGAGCGAAACTATTGGGTTATTGAAAGTTCTGAGATGATAAAGGCCATGATAATATGCAAATTACTAAGTAGAAATTCTACCATCTTATTAGCATTAGTGTAAGGTGCCTTGGTAAGTCATTGTAGTTGACCATTAGCTTGCTTTTTGCACCAAACTCTTGGCTAAAGTTTCTGCTGAAACAAAGATGAAGGTTTCGACTTTAAAGGGGAAGATGACTCAGCGAGAGATAGCCAGATGACTGGGGTATTTACGGACAGGATTTTCAAACCTTCCAAAAGACGTTTGCTACTACTGGAAGTGTTTTAAGTGAAACGAAAACCGAATGACCCCAGTAGTAAGACAAAAGATATGAAAGAAAGATTGTGACGGTACCGGGAGACAATCTAGAATTGACAGTCAGACAAGTGAGGAATGAATGTAGTCTTAACGGTGAGGTTTCAGTCGACACAGGAAGTCAGAGTATTAGGAAAAAGCAAACTGAACGGTCTGTATAACAGCATAAGAATATCATTTACAAAAATCATCGAAATAGAAGATTGAAGTGGTCAAAAGAATATCTATGGGATGCTGGGATGTGGCAAAAAAAGTCATTTTTATACTGATGAATGCAGAATAGATTTACCTTGCAATGCAAGAGAATATGTAAAACCAGTGCGAGAAAGTAACAATGCAAGGTGCACTACAAAGACGGTAAAAAATTTTTCTGGTGATCCCGTAATGGTGTGGAGTTGCATCATAAGCGATGGGGGAAGAAAATTGGTAAATAGTTGATGGAAACCTAAACAGTGAAAACTATATCAGTTTACTAAGACCTAATCTGTCAGACTACGAAGAAGTAGAAATTTTTCAGCATGTAAAACTGGCAACACAAATGCCTTATCTTAATATTATTTAACCACTGTGGTGGGAAATGAAGAAAAAAGTGCTCCAACGAAAACCACGCAATCATTAAGAGCTTTGGAATTACTACCAAGAATAATGGGAAAACAATTCCCAATTAGAAAATTTGGACTTTCTTCCATTCAATTCCTCATCAAACTGAAGAAATTTTCGCTGGTGATCCAGTATTTTTGCATGTGCCTTTTTCAACATCACTCTGCTTAAGATACTCTATCATCTACTATACAGTATTAACAAAAATGCCCCCACCCCCAAAAAATCATAAAATGGACTGAGAAAAGCACACAGCTAATCACTCACATCTTAGGGATACTTAACAAAAATTAGTAAGGGGCCCGAAAGTATTGCACGCAAATGTATAGATTTTTCATTTACTTTACTGAACCCACATTCGTTGTTCATCCAAATATATATATATATATATATATATATATATATATATATATATATATATATGTAGGTAACTATACTCGTGTCGAAAAACCTTCGATTTCTTGATTTAACAATAGCCAAATCAATCTCGAAGGGAAAAAAGGTTTTAAAAAAGAAAGAGCCAGGAACATGAAAGTCTGTCGAAAATAATCGCACAGATACAGGCTTCAAGGCCCAAAGAAAAAACCCCGAAACGAGTAAACAACTAACTAAAGAGCTCGATACAAACGTAGAGCAAACCTAGTCAAACTACGATCTGCCTAAGTGAAACCTTGGTAGGTTTGTCTGGCTCATTAGGCTTGACTATATATATATATATATATATATTCGAGTCTTCTGTCAAATTTGACATATGAGGGTCAAGCAGATCAGTTCCTAGGAAACCGACAGCCCGACACCAGCACATGAGATTTGATTATAGTGGTGAAGGTTTCGTGCAGGATCATCCACACTTTTTGAAGGGACGAATACAGAGACCTGGTGTACTAAGTGCCACAAGGTCATCAAACGAGGCTCCGCAGGTTTTGAATTCTAGACAAGTTTCCATCCAAGGCTATAGAACCCAGTCTGTCCTGCTATTTACCCATAGCTGGAAGGAGAAGAAGAGGATTCACACCTTTCCCAAGGGTATTAGTACGTAAGTGAATGTAATGGATTCGACAGGAATTCGAACTCGCCTCTACGATTCCTCAATCCGAGCTGCTATCCATTACTCCGCCGTGCCTGTTTTAAATAGACATATGTTACATTCTTTAAGAATGGATTCAATAGTGAATTTAAGCTCTCAAATTATTTACTCCTGAAAATTTTATATTCTTTTTTTGAAAATAGGAGGGGGCATTAATAAAATCAAAGTTATAGCCCAGTATATATATATATATATATATATATATATATATATATATATATATATATATATATATATATATATATATATATATATATATATATATATATATATATATATATATATATATATATATGATTGTTTATTTAAAAATTATAGCATAAATATGTTATAAAATCACTACAAAAATAGCCATTTTGTTTCAACACATCCGGTGTCTTATCAAGTGATGATGTTGAATGTAGAATAAAGGGTTTTAAAAGATTCAAATTAATTAACGATCCTTCGTAAGGGGAAACGCAGTTACATAAGCAGGAATGACCAATCAAAATACAAGTATACGGGAATTCAAAAACCTTGACAACGAAGTAAGGTTATAATAGCTATTAAAAGCTTTAAAGTTGGGGTTTTACTAAAATAGAATTTATTCTAGCCAATAAGTATTAAATTATATGATAAAATTTGATATTAAAATTAAAGGTAAAAAATTACCAATTTTAAAATCTAAATTTGATCTCTATTAAGTTTAAAATTATAAAACTACTGATGAGAAAAGAAAAAATACATGTTATTCAATTTATTTTATTTTTTCGTTGAAATTATGTGAGAACAGACGCTAATTTCAGCCGGTCTTCACGACAAAAATGTATAGATTTTAATTCCAAGTGTATGAATAGGGTGTTCACCTCTCGCGTAAAACAATATACACACTCAGATTATAATACATAAGCACCCAGACATATATAGATATATACACACACAAATAGGTGACGAGACATGATATATATATCTATATATATCTATATATATATATATATATATATATATATATATATATATATATATATATATATATATATAGATAGATAGATGACAGATAAATGGAAGGTTGACAAAACACATCCTACTTCTCTTGTTTGTTTGACCTTAAGAATTATTCCGATGTGCTTAATCAATATTGACAATGTCTCACAGAAAAGTTACATTCGATGATGGGGACATATTTCACTAGTGTTGATAAGAGTCCATTTGCTTTTAATTTCTAGATATGTACCTTGGACAGAAATAGGAAATTCAGATCATTTCATTTTTTTTAATAAGTTAATCATGTAGGCTGTTCATTGTTAAGTGATTTCAATGTTCGCCATGTTTGATCTATTGCCACTTACTAAATATATTTAATGGCTCGGGTAGCGGATTTCTTTTCTACCAGTCGACGTTCGAGCCCGAATAAAACCACTATTTCTAACGTTGATCTTTTTCTTTTTTTCTTTTTTTTTTTTAAAATAATGGATTGCAGCTCGGATTGAGGAATCGGAGAGCCGAGTTCGAATTCTAGATGAGTTCATTACACTCAAAATGGGGTGTAGAAATGAAGGAAATTGGAAAAGAGGAAGGAAGGAACGAACGAAATCGAAAAAAAATGCGGTGTAGAAATGAAGGAAATGGAAAAAGCGGAAGGATGGAAGGAACGAAATTGAAAAAAAAATGGTGTGTAGAAATGAAGGAAATGGGAAAACCGGAAGGAACGAACGAACGAAATTGAAAAAAAATGCGGTGTAGAAATGAACGAAATGGGAAAACCGGAAGGAAGGAACGAACGAAATTGAAAAAAAAATGCGGTGTAGAAATGAACGAAATGGGAAAACCGGAAGGAAGGAACGAACGAAATTGAAAAAAAAATACGGTGTAGAAATGAACGAAATGGGAAAACCGGAAGGAAGGAACGAACGAAATTGAAAAAAAAATGCGGTGTAGAAATGAACGAAATGGGAAAACCGGAAGGAAGGAACGAACGAAATTGAAAAAAAAAATGCGGTGTAGAAATGAACGAAATGGGAAAACCGGAAGGAAGGAACGAACGAAATTGAAAAAAATGTGGTGTAGAAATGAACGAAATGGGAAAACCGGAAGGAACGAACGAACGAAATTGAAAAAAAAATGCGGTGTAGAAATGAACGAAATGGGAAAACCGGAAGGAACGAACGAACGAAATTGAAAAAAAAATGCGGTGTAGAAATGAACGAAATGGGAAAACCGGAAGGAACGAACGAACGAAATTGAAAAAAAAATGCGGTGTAGAAATGAACGAAATGGGAAAACCGGAAGGAAGGAACGAACGAAATTGAAAAAAAAAATGCGGTGTAGAAATGAACGAAATGGGAAAACCGGAAGGAAGGAACGAACGAAATTGAAAAAAATGTGGTGTAGAAATGAACGAAATGGGAAAACCGGAAGGAACGAACGAACGAAATTGAAAAAAAAATGCGGTGTAGAAATGAACGAAATGGGAAAACCGGAAGGAACGAACGAACGAAATTGAAAAAAAAATGCGGTGTAGAAATGAACGAAATGGGAAAACCGGA
>OZ038483.1:111894927-112117427 GCA_964036315.1 Acanthosepion esculentum | reverse complement strand
TATCCGCATGTCATAGTTTCCCCCGATCAAACTCAATAAGTTCGAACCCACATTCGGTTTTATCTTTGAATCTGAATCTAAAAACACTTTACCTTTCCTAGGTATCATGCTACATAGAACTAATAATAACCTTCAGTTGCAGGTTTACAGTAAATCTACCAACAAGAATGACCTTATTAATTTCTATTCTCACCACTGTAATCGAATAAAATCTGGAATAATTATAGGATTCTATTTAAGAGTACAAAGAATCTGCCAGCTCCAATACTTACCTGAAGTAGAAATATACATACAAAACAATTTCAAAAACCTCCAACATCCTCATTATTTCATCCACAACGCTAAGACAATGACATATAAAATAAACAATCGTAAAATTTCTTATTAACAGCAACAATAACAATGACAATAAAATTGAATAAAATCAGAGACATAATACTACCTATTAATTCCTTAATATCTACTATCCAAAACAATTTATTCAATCTCAGCAACAGTTTAATAAGTAGATCAAATTATCGGGACAGCAACTGAGACATTACTCTACTTATTGAACGATTTTGTCCATGCCACGTTGACTGATAAACTCATACAACAAAAAAATTCTTAAATTACCATATTAATAAAAAGATGGACTCACTTAAATTTTCAAAAATTCAACCTTAGCGTTGCGACTGCGCGCTCCGCAAATTTGTATCCGTTATCAATAACACATTTAAAAATATATATATTTCGATTTGGATTATATGTTTTCGTTTCGGATGCTAGCTGAATTTTACCAAAAACAAAGTAGTTCCCCTGCCTGATGACTGGTAGAAATGTCGAAAGTACTTGCGTATTTAAGGAAGACCTAATATAGTTTATAATTTTAAAAAACAAGGACCATGACATTCACCGAGTGATTAGTTGGTTAATGTACCTTTAAAATTTAGTTAGCGAAGAGATTTCGCCATTTTATATCATTAACTTTACTAATTTACTTTTTGTATGAATAATTCATTGTAAGATTTATTGATATATACTTAGCTCTGCCTAACCACATTGAACACAGGTTTGTTTACACCTTTTATTAAATTGAGTAAATATTTATTCGCTAATCTATGCATGCACACGAACGCACGTATATACGGTTGCTAATATCTAATTATTTTTGGTTTATATCCACACTTATATATATATATATATATATATATATATATATATATATATATATATATATATATATAGAATGAGAGCAAGTATATATATATATGTACAGAGTGCGGCTGGTATTTGAGGACATATTTTATGGATTAGTAAAAAAAACTTGCTGAACAAATGAATATAATTATATTTGATTACAAACAAGTAAACATGAAATTTAGCTAACAATTATTTAATTTTATTCAATAAAACCACCACTAGCATCAATAACTGCCTCTACACGAGGTCGAAATCAGCTGCAAGCTCTGACTAATTGGTCCTTATTTATGTCAGACATTACTCGAACTATTGCAGCTTAAAGAGAGTCTTTGGTGTTATGAGGCTATTTATTAACCTCCTTCTCAACAACGTTTCACACATAATAGTCTACTGGATTGAGATCTGGAGCGTTACGTATCCATATGTTGGGTGTGATGTGGTCGTACAAATGGTCAGCCATCCATTCTTTTGTTCTGAGATGGAGCCGAGTCTTGTTGGAATATGTAAGGCCTGCCGTTGCATATGTTGTCAAACCAGGGCTTGGCAACTGTTTCTAGAACTTCAATGTAAGCAGCAGCATTTACTCTAAGACCTTGTGGGAAAAAGTGTGGTGGCATAATATGACCTTCATTGCTAACAACACCCAATAACATAACATGCGAAGGAAATTTTGTGCGCATCACTCTTGGCACCTCAGAAGGATCTGAACAAAGCCATCTGTCAATTCTTCTGTTAAGTTTTTGATCTTGATCAAAATTTTTTTTCATCTGAGAAAAACCAAATCACACCAGCTTCTGAAGGATTTTTTATGTTTGTTTAAAAGCCTTTTGGATCTGTTTAAACGGTTTTCTTTTGTTTTTTTTTGTTTTGTTTTTTTCAGACATAAATTAACCTCTCTTCACATGTAGGACTTGTATCGAATGTCTTCGTGTACACTCCACCTTATTTTGGCAATTGACCTCATTGATTGACCTCAGTTTTCATCAATTGTTTGCTTGACTTCCTGAATAAATTCGGATGTTCTCACTTTATCAGAACCTGCAGAATGCGTTTTTACGTTTCGATACAAACATTGGGAAACTGTCAGCGTCTTCTAAGTCTTTTCGTATCTTGTGGACAAACGATCTTGCAACTCTGAGAAAACGTGCAATATCCAAATCGCTGTGATCAGCCTTTAATGCCACAATCACAGCATGCCTTTTCATTTCATTTGTTATCATAGGGTTTGCCATTCTGGATTTCTGGAAAATAAAAGCATTAGAAGTTAGTGGTAAGCAGTATTAATATTAAATCTGTATGTCCTCAAATAACAGCTGCACCCTGTATATATATATATATATATATATATATATATATATATATATATATATATATATATATATATATATATATATACGCTCGTTTGCGATTGAACACTATGGAGAAAGGGATTTTTTAACAGCTGCTAATCCTGCCTACACATTGCTCTTTGTCAGATTTGCTGGCTCTGGAAGTTGGTCTAGCGTTTATATACATCACGTATATAATACGTTAAAATATTCCCATACTCTACCGTGTGCAGATAGCATAGGTGTGGAGTCTCTGACTGATGCGAAATCGGTCGCGTTTCGCTCCTGGCTTGAAGCAATCGTATGTCTAGTCACATAGACGCGCTGTTTATTTATTTATTTTCGTCTACCGACGAAATGTTCAAGAAATTTAATATATATATAAATATATATTTTACAGTAAGGTTCACACTGTACAAGGCCCGGGGTCCATTCTATATAGAGGGTTACGTTAAGGTGTAGTTTATACTGATAGGAAAGGAAGATACAGTTAACACTAGACTTGAACAAGTTAAGATTATAATGATCGGGGAAAAATCCAATCTGTTCCACACGATTTCGAAATCTCCTGCAGATGTTCTGGACAGTCTCCTTATTTAAGTTGGTGAATGTTGGCATAATCCTTGTCTTCCGTTCATCTTTAGTGTTACAAACAAGGAGTTTTGTTGGTCTATAACTCAATTGCGCCCCACACATAATAATCAAGGGGATTGAAGTCTGAGGAGTTAGATAGCCATATGTAAGGGTAATGTGGTCGGAGAAATTGTCTGACAGCCATGAATGGGTTCTCGTGCTCGTGTGGATTGGCAGAAATAGGGTCTTCGCACTACCTACTCAAGGCATTTGATGTAGGCCTCTGTGTTGAGTCTAAGCCCTCATTAACAAATTCGGAGTTTTTTTTTACCAGAACGATCAGAGTGAGTTTCCTAGCTGCCGTACCTTCGTAATCACCATTAGACTCATCCAATTCTTTCCAAATGCTCTGTACTATCCACAGATTGATACACAAACACTCTAAAATGTTTGTATTGGAACTTCCTGCGAGATTGCCAAGCAGTACAGCATGCCGTTTCCAAATTTCTGGCGGTGTGAATTGCGTCATGGTGCTTTTTTCTCACAGACGGTGCCCAACTGACCCTATTATGATGCGCAGTCGACAAAATCAAAAATCAACAACGTGCATGCGCAAAATTAAAAATATAAAATGGCGACAATTTACCCATAATACCCTATATATATATATATATATATATATATATATATATATATATATATTCAAGATAGGAATTTGGGTGACACACTTTGGACTTAATTATTTTGTTTCATACCCTGTTGTTTTAATAGTTATCACCCCATGCAAGGCACTAAAGCCACTAAGACACACGAGGTTACAGGCTGTGGAAGCATTAGGAACAGAAACATTAATAATGAGCGGGAAGAGGAAAGTGTAATCAAAAGAAAAGTAGATAACGATTACATTGTATTTAAATTTTTGCAGATTAAAGTTGGCTAGAAAACATGAAGCTGGAAGGGAGTTCCACAAGAAAGAAGTGCGAGAAAAGAAATTGTTAGTATACAAAGTGTCCATAAAGTACGTGTGCACTTTTAAAAAATTATAACTTTATTTGTATTTGCGATAGAAATAATCTGTAAAAAATGTTATAAAGTTTAATTACCTAGTTTTAATTATAGCTAAAATAACTAATGTGATTCAGGCATTACTATAAATCAGTTTGCAAATGTTTTAAAAAATTTATAACTTTATTTGTATTTGCGATAGAAATAATCCGTAAAAAATGTTATAAAGTTTAATGTAGCTAGTTTTAAGTATAGCTAAAATAACTAATGTGATTTCAGGCATTACTGTAAATCAATTGGCAAATGTTTTCCGTGAACTGTAAAATCGTATTACGTTTTGTATTGCTATTGATGGCGGACATGTGGAAACTTAAATAAAATTTCAATAAAACCTTAAAAAATATAGATTTACTTATTTCTAATCCTTTTCTATCGCAAATACAAATAAAGTTATAAATTTTTAAAAGTTTACACGAACTTTATGGACACCCTGTATAATTTACGGTTACATCTAGCTAGCTCAACTGTAAATTGATGAGATGTCGATGCCATTCTAGTACTGCGATTAAATTCAAAAAGTTTAGTTACCATTGCGAAGAACTCATCCAAACAATACTTCGGTTTAATTAAGTACTAAGCGAAGATGCTCAAATTATTTAACCCTAGAGAGCATGATGCCCACTCTTTTTAGAGATAGGGTTGCCTAAAATGTCAAATCTGCCAGCCTTAAAATTACGATTAACCAACAAAGTCGATTAGACAAAAAAATAAAAAGCTAAAGTAATTTCGTTATTAATGTAAAATTCAGAAAAAAACAAGCTAGTAAGTTTCCGTCACCATCACCGAGCAGACCCCGAACTTTCATCTATCATGATGGATGGGTTTTTTACTCAAGCAGGCCCCTTGCCTTAAACGTCTGTTGGGATTCAAGCTCTCCCCACACCTCAAGTGGAACTCATATACGCAATCTATTGCTAAAGATGCTGAAAAAATGGTTGTGTCATCGTGTCGCTCCAGTAAGTATCTGGCTCCCTTTGCCATACGGCATCTTTACATGAGCCAGATCAGATTAAAAGTACTGCTGCCATATCTGGACTTGGCCTGTCCGTTCCTCACTTCCCTGACTGGATAGAGATCAAAAGCCCCTTAGCGGTCTTGTGAATGTGTAATAAGGAACTGAACTAAAGAAGTATTTTGACGAAGGCTTTAATAAACAGAGTGACCCACAACGGGGCTAATAGCAAATAAGAGTACTAAGGACATAAGTAAAAGAGAATATATATATATATATATATATATATATATATATATATATATATATATAGTACAGGTAATAGATCCGTTGGTATATAATCCAGGTGAATCCTAGCAATATCAAATATTAAAACTGATCCACAAAGAGAGCTCAATGTATTTATTATACACCAGAAAAATCCAAAATTACCTCATGTGGGTATAGTTTATTTCAAACCAGTGCAAACCAGTCCTCTGAGCCAAACCAGTCCTCTTCAGTCCAGGACTATATACACACACACACATATATATATATATATATATATATATATATATATATATATATATATATTAACCAATCCCTACTGCAGACGTTTGCTCAGGAACATTTGTGTTTGTTCAACACCCGCAAAGTGGTTTATACTGCAGCTATGCTGAGCAGACCGTAGTTACAGTTTCTGGGAAAGGGCGTGTTATCTAGCGTGATGAAGCCCTCGGCCACGATGACTTGTGACTTCGTGCTAGCACAGCTATCGACGGCACCCAAGTGTTCCGGCTACCCAATTTCACTCACAATGCTTGGGTCATGCTTTTCACTTTTCAAAGGTGCCACACGCTGGTATCGACCCCTCCAGGAAGTCTCATTACTGAGAAATCAACCATGGTGAGATTCGAAACCGAGTCTGATGGTCAGAATGCGAACGTTCTAAATACTTGGCCACGTGCCCATTTTAATATATATATATATATATATATATATATATATATATATATATATATATATATATATATATATATATATATATATATATATATATATATAGAACGAATATATATATATAGAACGAAAATTTTCTATGAAATTTTCTCGGACATTCAGGCCGGTAAATGTTATTTAATACTGTTTATTATAAAAACAGAGCATTTGCTTAAATACTTGTATCTATAAAAAGAACGTTAAACATATTATAAATGTCTTTAAATATATATATATATATATATGTATATATATATATATATATATATATATATATATATATATATATATATATATATATATTGTTATCCACAGACAGACTGTTTCGCTGTATCACAGCTCATCAGTGTGGCTAGACGTCCGGTTGCCTCTGGCTAGAATCGAAAACCGGCTGAATTCGCGTCAGTTGGAAATTTTACCCTGAAGCCGTTGGCGCACGGCAGAGCAGAAGGTGAATTTAAGCATATTTATATTTAGATAAACACACAGTGACTGAGAGAACTCGATTCGATTTGCCGAAGAGTCTTGCATTATTAGCCGTAATAGTCACAGTTTACAAACCCACACATCCTCCCCAGAGAGCTCAACCGAAATAATTTTTTCAGGAGCATATATATTATATATATATAAATATATATATATGTGTGTGTGTGTGTGTGTGTGTGTGTGTGTGTGTGTGTGTGTGTGTGTGTGTGTTGATGTCAGATTAATGATTCAAAGTTCCATAGTATTTATGTTTTTTATTTTTAAAAAACAGTGCTCGATACAGAAGTAAAGTCATAATTATTTTTTTTAAAAATATGATTCCATCACAACACAGAAATTACTGTTTCGAAACGTTACTCAAGTCCTAAAGTTTAATTTCAATATTAAACTTAAAATTCAGAGGACAGTTTTCATTCTCAAGCGATGTTTAGGTTTCAGTATTAAACTTAACATTTCGAGTACAGTTTTCATTCTCAAGCGATGTTTAGGTTTCAGTATTAAACTTAACATTTCGAGTACAGTCTTCATTCTCAAGCAATGTTTAGGTTTCAGTATTAAACTTAACATTTCGAGTACAGTCTTCATTCTCAAGCGATGTTTAGGTTTCAGTATTAAACTTAACATTTCGAGTACAGTCTTCATTCTCAAGCAATGTTTAGGTTTCAGTATTAAACTTAACATTTCGAGTACAGTCTTCATTCTCAAGCGATGTTTAGGTTTCAGTATTAAACTTAACATTTCGAGTACAGTCTTCATTCTCAAGCGATGTTTAGGTTTCAGTATTAAACTTAACATTTCGAGTACAGTTTTCATTCTCAAACGATGTTTAGGTTTCAGTATTAAACTTAACATTTCGAGTACAGTTTTCATTCTCAAGCGATGTTTAGGTTTCAGTATTAAACTTAACATTTCGAGTACAGTTTTCATTCTCAAGCGATATTTAATTTTGAAGTTTAATATTGAACTTAAACTTTAGGACGTGATTCAAGTTTCGAAACAGTAATTTCTGTGTCGCGATAGAATCATATTTAATATATATATATATATATATATATATATATATAGAGAGAGAGAGAGAGAGAGACAGACAGACAGAGAGAGAGACAGAGAGAGACAGAGACGGAGACAGAGAGAGAGAGTTTAGCAAAAGGTATATAATTCTGGGAGAGCCCAAATCGAGGGAAGTTAATGCTCATGACAAAATGATTAATTATATTCTATCCTACTCATAGACGAAACGTCGCGAGATTCTCGCTGCTCTATCGCTATTTCCATAACATGCTTCGTGACAAGCTACATTCCTTAGTCCCACACTCTGACCTTTATAAATGGGACCCTCCATGCCACATACACAAGAAACGGATCATCACAATTCTCTTCGTAATCCATTAGTAAGAAGTAAATAACATTTGGACAGCTTATTCCCATATATATATATATATATATAAATATATATATATATATATATATATATATATATATATATATATATATATATATATATATATATATATATATATATATGTATGTATAAATTCGAAATAGTTAAGAAAAATCTATTCTTGATGTTCAGTGTCCGGCATGAAATGTAGGCGCGGGTTGAATTTGGTCCAAGTGCCGTCTGGCTTATAAGTTTGTGGCAAAACACAGATTTGAATTCATTCTGTCTTCTGATCTCATCTTTTAGATTAGTAGTCCCCAAAGTTATGTATCTCATGGCTCACTTTGAATCGAGAATATTTCTGTGGCTCATGAAAGTGGTATAATGTAATAAAAAAAGTACTTCCATTTTATATAGAATATATCCAATTATTAAATTTCTGTGGCCAATTTGCCCATGTGGCCATAGGTTGGGAAAATCTTAGTTTAGATTACAATGACGTTAAAATCTTTCCAATTCATAGGAAATTTTAAAACGACTTGGGCAGGCAGATACTGAAAGCCGCGCAGGAGCTTACGTTAGAGGACGATATCAACATCTCCGAATTTATACCGGTGTAAGTGGTAGGGAAGAGAGATCCGGTTCTTCGTCTAAGTGAACCGGAGGGGAGGCAGACCCCTTTCTATGTCAATGCGGCGCGAGTTTCGTTGGGTTTGCTAGAGCGGAACATTTTGGCCTATACCCTCCCACCACTCTCACCCCAGGAAAAGAAGAGAAGTCGTAAAAGGACACAAAAAATGTCAATAAACAACAGTGGAGCATACTACTGTCCTGATGCTTGAGACAGCGAACTGTGTTTTACTGCTTTATTGTGTGACTCGACAAGGATTTAGCTTGATGGAGAGGGGGAAAATGTCCGT
Organism: Acanthosepion esculentum; assembly: GCA_964036315.1. Classification (NCBI taxonomy): domain Eukaryota; kingdom Metazoa; phylum Mollusca; class Cephalopoda; order Sepiida; family Sepiidae; genus Acanthosepion; species Acanthosepion esculentum. Next base: position 112,108,562 of record OZ038483.1, on the reverse strand, counting down.
TTGTGCAATGTAAGGGGGAAAAAAGAAAGAAAGGTTAATATCGAATTGTCTTGACAAAAAGTAAATCGTTTTTGCTTCATTTACGTACTTTTACCAGCAAGGTGACCCGGCATTAACACGCAATGTTATACTATTATTTTTGTATGAACGGCTATTATGCTTTGCAAACAGCTCCGAACTCTTTTTCTGACGACAGAGAATCTTATCGATCTCATATAAATATGTAACGGTTTCAGAGTCAGACTTATGGTTCACGGGAACCGAATGTAGCTCCCTGGTCGTACAAGACGTCCAATACCGCGGCTGAGCGATGGAGTGATCTCTTCGATCCTGACCTGCTTTATCCCACGTTGTGTTTTGTTGATCATAAGGACGCCAAGATCGATTCATCGCAGATATCTTCGTGTTGGGCTGGTCTAAGCAGAGCAAAGTCGTACAGCAAAATAGGAGAAAAAAACAACACTTGAAATAATATTAAAAATATTTACTATTTTTTATATCGAGTACTGCGTACAATGATCTGTTAATAGTTTTATGGTCTAGGTGTTAGCAAACAGGTGTCGTCCCAACCCGTTCCTAAATCGGACACAACACTCGGTTAAACTCGTAAGGTTTGGCTTGCAGAGTTAGCGAAGTGTGTTTAGTTGATTCGTTAACTTTGGCTCAAGGCTGATGTCGGGAGTTAGCGTCGGCAGATAGTCACGTACATTGTCTTGCGCTCGACGACTGGAACGGAATCTCGGGGCGATCTCTCTCCCGTCTCTCTTCTGTCTCTCTGAATTCGCTTCGCACATTCGTATTTATTGATGTTGGCCAAAAACTGGTGTGGGGGTGATGCAGTTGGGGAATTGGTATTCCCTCCACCTGTCATCTTTATTGATTTGGGTCCTGAGAAATTATTTTCTCGGGTAATGGCTGTAGGTATTATTGCGCCCACAGATTCTTCTTCACCCTCTTAGCATCTCTCACTAACGCTCCTCAGTGGGCTCCTTCACCATACTTGGTGCCTCGTCTGTGCCTGCTCACCTGCAGTGGGTGCAGACAGCTCCTCTTCCTTCCTTGATCGCTGTTCTGCGCTTGTCACCTCCACCATTCAGCGAAGACTAATTTTTTTTTTTAAATTGTTGTTCAAAATGCTATCACCTCTTAAGTTAATTGACACCAGTGGTGATTTCTTTTTCCTGATCTAAAAGTTGAATAAACAATTGGCCTTCTCGTCCTCGACCCAGAAACACTCTCTCGGGGGGAAATCTTGCAATTTACATTATGGTGACAATCGTTCGGCCGAATGTCAAGATATCGCCGTGTGTTTTTATTTTTTTTTTAATTAAGTCAAGTAGTTATTGTTTTCAGTCCTGACATCTCCGCAGAATGATTTTATTTCATTCCTGCCCGAAATCAGATACTAGAGACCTGGCTCTCATATCCTTTGGTTCGCTTTGGAAACTTTTTATAACCTTTTTTTACCTATAACTGGCATTTAAAATTTTATCCAATTCTCCTCATGTCGAGTCCACGGACACACGCTCATGGTGGTGTTATCTATCAATTGTCAACACCTCGCCCGTCGTACAAATATTGTTCTTAGCCGGCCACTTGGCTCGTTTTAGAATTTTCGATTCTCTGGGAACAAACTGTTATCAGTCTATCGTTCTTGATATCCATTTAACCCTTTTCATAGTAGTTTATTTATCAATATCTCGTTTCTGTTTGATATTCAAAACACTTTTTATTAATTACTAACCTAAATATTGTTACAAATATGTATTTTTCTTTCTTTCTTAATAATTCAACCCAGGGTAATGATATTCTTTGTCGTCGTTTTTTATGGTTTATCAACCCTTTGCGGGTCATTTAAAACCGAAGAATTCTGCATTGTAACATTTTTGCGAGTGAATATTGCATTAATTTTTTTAGAATAACAATGATTTTTCCTAATACAAGACTCAATTTTTAACCCATAGCTAGGGAGAGAAGCTGGATTCATACCTTTCCCAATTGTATTTGCGTGTAAGTAAATGTAACGAACAGGAGTGGAATGCAACTTGTAGGAAATTCATGTTTTTGGTATTAAAAGTGCGAACGTCCGAATTCCAAACCATAAGAAAATAAAAATAAAGAAAACATGAGCATGACTGTTAAATGAATCATTTGTATTTATGAAGATATGTACAGGAATTCAAAGAAGTCAGCAAGCATGAAAATATACTTTAATTCAGTTAGAGTCTTTAGTACACGGAAAAAGTTGAAGTTTAGGGAAAAAAACACTTATAAATAGTTGGTCCACAGAAAAAAACTGTAGTTGATACTTTTATCGTTATCAAAGATTCAATGAGCGTCTTAGGTGTTGTTGTTGGCGTTGATACGTTTGAAGTCGCCAACTGGCCGACCATGCTGCTGTTGGCGATGGTTCTTTTGATGTCGCCGAATGGCCGACCATGCTGTTGTTGGCGATGGTTCGTTTGAAGTCGCCGAACGGCCGACCATGCTGTTGTTGGCGATGGTTCGTTTGATGTCGCCGACCCTGCTGTTGTTGGCGATGGTTTGTTTGAAGTCGCTAACTGGCCGACCATGCTGTTGTTGGCGATGGTTCGTTTGAAGTCGCCGAATAGCCGACCATGCTGTTGTTGGCGATGGTTCGTTTGAAGTCGCCGAATGGCCGACCATGCTGTTGTTGGCGATGGTTCGTTTGATGTCGCCGACCCTGCTGTTGTTGGCGATGGTCTGTTTGAAGTCGCTAACTGGCCGACCATGCTGTTGTTGGCGATGGTTCGTTTGAAGTCGCCGAATGGCCGACCATGCTGTTGTTGGCGATGGTTCGTTTGATGTCGCCGACCATGCTGTTGTTGGCGATGGTTTGTTTGAAGTCGCTGACTGGCCGACCATGCTGTTGTTGGCGATGGTTCGTTTGATGTCGCCGACTGGCCGACCATGCTGTTGTTGGCGATTGTTCGTTTGGTGTCGCCGACTAGCCGACCATGCTGTTGTTGGCGATGGTTCGTTTCATGTCGCCGACTGGCTGACCATGCTGTTGTTGGCGATGGTTCGTTTGAAGTCACCGACACCTGTTTCTTTCAGCACGTCCTGTGGGGAGGCAGTCGCATCTCTGCGCTTTGAAAATCGAAAACTGTGGGTTTTCATAAGAATTTTTAAAATAGGGTTTTAGTTTTCGATTAATGGAACATGACATTAATAGAACACAATATTCATATGTAAGGTAAAACAATCGCGCAAACATTAGAACAACATAACCGAACAAACTGCATCACTAAGCACAAGCACACTAAAAGACAATAAAGATTCGACATGAGTGCAAGTGGCTTTCCTGAACATTGTCTTTTACGATATGAGAACAGTTTGTCTTCCTGACCTCTCGCTTTTATGAAATGAGTGCAGATGGCTTTCCTATCCTTTCGCTTTTACGACATGAGTGATGTTCGCATACCTGAATTTTCGCTTTTAAGATATAAGATCAGTTCTCTTTCCACTCCTTTCGCTTTTACGACATGTGTACAGGTAGCTTTCAAGAACTTTTTCTTTTACGATATGAGAGAAGTTCCCCTTCCTGGACTTTCGCTTTTACGACATGAGTGCCGTTTGTTTCCCAGGACTTAATCTTTTAAGATATGAGCGCAGTTCGCTTTCCTCTCCTTTCGCTTTTACGACGTGAGTTCATGTGGCTTTCCTGAACTTCTTTTTACGACATGAGTGTAGTCCTGTTTCCCGACCTTTCCCTTTTATGACATGAGTGCACGTGGCTTTCCTGATTTTTTTACGATATGAGAGTAGTTCCCATTCCTGACTTTTTGCGTTTGTGACATGAGGGCAGGTGGCTTTCCTGAACATTTTCTTTTACGATATGAGAGTAGTTCCCTTTCTGACCTTTCGTTTTCACGACATAAGTGCAGTTCGCTTTCCTGAACTTTCTCTGTTACTTTATGAGAGTAGTTCTCCTTCCTGACATTTCATTTTCACGACATGAGTACAGTTCGATTTCTTGAACTTTCTCTTTTACGTTATGAGAGCAGTTCGTTTTCTTGACGTTTTTCTTTTACGACATGCGTGCAGGGTTTCCTCCGTTATCCGAAATGGTGTAAAGAATGATGCTGTGAATACAATGAACTGAACATGTGAGTAACGAGGAAATTTGAAGTAGAATCAGAAATAAATAAGGATGCTTACACTTAGAAAGATACCGTTCAAAGTTACACATAATGAAGAAAGAGGACTTGAAGAAAATGATACTCACGGGGCATAGTAAAGACAAGAGGGAGAATGGGTAACAGCGAGTGACCTATCTATCGCGCTTGTGTGAATTGATAGCAGAACAGGGTCTGGGAGATTTTACGAAAAGACAAAACCTCACTAGAGAGCTGCAAAAGAATGGAAGTTGTGAAGAGCCATGAAGAGGAAAACTATGTGCGCATTCTAACGGTTATCATCGCAAAAAGTGAAGTTCATTTCCAGTCAACTCAGTTGTGTTCACTTTTGCACAAATACTCGTGAGAAAAGCATGATACGGGGTCATGGTTACTAGCTTATTTTACTTTTATACAAGGGAAAAACAATTGGAAATATTTAAAACCTCACCTGGGGTTTTGCTATGTAGAAAGACGACTGACCTTCGCTACACTAAATTGTTGAACATTGACACTTTCATTCACTATAAAAGGAACCTCAGCTCATAGGAAAGGAGTCGCATATTGAGTCGCACGCATTGCTGAACTAACTACAGTATTCGCTATTATTTTATTAATAATCATGTGATTAAACGGTTTCTTCACTGATCTTTTGTCCCTGTGTCTTCCTTGGAATATAATTAACCAGAGATACGAGGTTTTCCGAGCATTATAACAGATTTTGTCCTTTGTTGGACGATACATCAACAACGCGCTTCACTGGTTTCGTATTTTCTCTGGTCTGTAAATCACTATATTACAAAAATTAAATTAAATCTGTTAAATGTTTTTTGTCTTCTTATTCTGTTTCACTTTGTTACCCATCACTTTTTAGCTATAGGATCTTTTTTAATAGCAAATTACGAGTAACGGAAAGCAAACAAAAAAAAAGAAAGTATATCAATTTTTTTTTTAAATCCGCTCTGTAAATCAGACCTAATTTTATAAAAAAACACTCTTTTCTTATTTTATTAAACAAAAAAGACCTAGGTTAAAGTTCAAGCAAAAAATACATCTGTAGAAACGGTTTTCTGTCTGCCAATGGCATTCTTATTAGAATGGCTCGTTGTTCCCAAAACATCAACTGCTTTGGATATTTTAGTCGGCAGATTACACACAAACAAGAAAATGTAGAATTGACAAACAATATTTTTCTGAAAGCTCTGACAAATATATATTGTCTAGTATAGGTCACAATCTGTCCATTGTCCCTTAAATTTGAGCCTCCTGACGGCCGGTCGCGTAGTCTTGTTATAATACCCCCTTTCGGCTGGAGGTAGTCTTAGTTGACGGTCTTGATTCACTCATATGTTGCTTTCTTCTTTCTGTCATCTTCAGGACGGGTGATCGCTAGTCGTTCTTTTACTTCAAAGATAAAATGATAACTTCAACAAAACGGATTTTAAACTAATCTATTTTATTAACACGTCGACATGAAGATTTTTAACTAACCAGTGGGATCGCTCTATCAATACACCTGGGGAACAAATTCCCTGAGACACAAGATTAACAAGTCTGCATTGTTCGACGCGTAAAAATTAACTCCCTGAAAACACTTTCTAACTCTATAACATTACCACGTTTGGCTAAGCCAATCAAAATCGAGATCCCTACTTTGTCTATCAGCTTGACCCCAAGATCAGCCTCAGAGGACCTGAGCCTGATCTGCCACTAAAAAATAATAGTCTGAACCTATTATTTAACAGACTAGTTGAACATTATTATGAGCAGAGAATTTGATCCTCGCTGAGTACACTAAACTTGTGAAATTTTGTCAAAACTCGGTTACGCTTAATAAATGTACGTTTGTTTAACTTTCTTTGGTAAACACTGGTCAACATTTTTAAAGGTCATTCGGTTTATTAAATGACGTTAAAAACATTTTTAATATTGTCAATATATGTTTACTGTTTTGTTTGATTATTGTTGTAGCATACCTACGGACGATAATGAATATGCCCCCATTCCTATAAATACAGTAGTGAATACTGTATGTTGGTCTAGAGTTAGAGATTCGTCTCCTGCTGTGCTGATCAAACTCTCTGTCTCCGGACACAGAAGATCCCCAGACGAGGTTATGTCGAATGGCAGAGTCTCGTCTCGGGAAACAGCTACTCGACTACGGGAAATTTTTGGCCGAGCCTACGGGCGCGGATACCCCACATTAAAATTGGCCTTGTGCCACATCTGACCGAGTGAGACGGTTGGTAGATATCCTAGAGTTGGAGATTCATTGTGGAAATCACTTGACTCACTTCTAGCAGTTGACTACATCTACGCGCCGCTGGCGAATCTTATACGTGTTGTTCGTGTCCTAAGTATTATCGTTCATTACCAACCTTCGTTTGATTATTCTATTCAGTAACATTCCCTAGGTTACAACAATTATCTTCTCCAAAGTATTTTCTTTGATTTTCTTCTCCAAACTTTCCATTATTTCCAATTAAAAACGAAGTTTAATTCGGAGATCTTCTTCCCAATAATCGCTACTTTGTGGGAGAGATTGCCTAGGGGATAAACCCCAATGAGACGAAGAGCCTTATCTTTTATAGTACCATCCAGCATGCAAAAAGAGGAGCACACGCCGCATCCAAAAGCTTGCTCATCAGCCAGGAAAGTCCTCTCGAGCGTCCATCAAAACATGCTGAATAGCGGGCAAACCCCCAAGAGAGAATGCTTTCACGAACGCGAGTTGAAAAACGTCTACATGACATAACATACATTCACCCCGAGACGCTGGAGGTTGCGAGTGAGCCTCGCCCTGTGACACTCGGACCTCAAACCCCGGGCATCCACACTAGATAACCAGATTATTAGACCTATTAGGGTTGTTCTTCTGAATTGTGCATGGCCGGGGTGAGAACACCGACGGCCTGACCCACTGACCCTATTCCCATCTCACTCTTGATGGTACCATCAGAAGACAGGGGAAGTCAGTTTTAAAGCTCTATACAGGGAGCAGTGAACAAAAAGCGGGAACCTCCCTGAACAATATTACTTCATTTTTTTAACATTATCATTATCAAAAAAGCTAACGGAGAGAATATCCCCAAAATATTGGTAGCCTTCTCGCTCTTAGACTATATTTGATGCCCACCCACCCCAGATCTCAAAACAGTCAATATTCGTTTTAGGATTTTCCGAAGACAAAGGTCCCGATGCCTGGAGCTTCCATTTGTCCATACAAAAGACCTGCCATTCCCAATTTAACTTCTCCGCGACAGCACAAGCGGCAGGTTAAGGCTTTTCACTGAATAGGAGCTGCGAGTTGGACACAAACCGATGTTTTAACACACTGGTCCCAGTCTCTGGCATGCCCATGACAGGCGAGATGGAAAGAACATACTCTACTAAAGGTGGATGTGGGTTGGCAGGGACGAGAACTCCAGAGGCCTTCTTCTCTGGGTAGGAAAAGGGGAGGTGACCGGTCTCTCCACACTTTTAGCATGTTAGACTACGGCTGGTCATGATGACCCGCATTTCATGGCCCTCTACCGCCAGATGAAGGCTTTTCGATCTAACATTATCTCGAAGCTCCATTTTCCGTTAAGGTCATCAGATGAAGCACTGAGTATCTGCCCAAATTGAGCCAGATAGGCGAGGTACCCCCTCAACTTCGGGGAACACTTGGCCGTTTATTTGACTCAATTTGGAAATTAAAACAGAAAAATAATACAACGAATAATACGTGGCCTACACCTGCATTTATATTCCGTTCTTAAAATGAGGTATTTAGTGATTAAATCACAACTGGAAGTACCCCACAGTCGACAGGCTTAGACAACAGTATGTCCCACATGGCGTAACCCTTACCTTTAATGATTCGTTGAGGTTTTATCCGAAGGGGCGTTAAGGCTTGATAACGGTGTCTTCTGTGGAGCGACAAATTTTGCTCGAACGCTTGTCTACCACAAAGAGTGACACAATCCTTTTTTCAACCTTCCATAATTCCATGGGATCTACCTAGAGCTCATCTTTTTGATAAGATGTTCATAACTCTTGGCTTTCTCGAGGAACACCGTCATGTTGATAATACACTTCGGTGTGGACTTCAAACATGAGGGATTCTCCGAAGTCGCTACATCGTTGTCTATGTTGTTGTTATTTGTGATTTCTGAATCTTGGCCTTCTTCGGCTACCATACTTTTATTCAGTTCCTTTACTTGGTAGATTCATTGTTGGTTTCCTCGGAATTGTGGTTATTTTTGCCACCATACTTTTTCATAATTCTTGGTCGTTCAATTTGGTTGATTCTTTGATATATTTTTCAGCTTTTATCCTTATCAGGAGAGTCCTTCTTTTTTTTTCTTTTTTTTTTTTACCCAAAAAGATTTTTTTTGACCTACCTACTTTCGGGGCTCATTTTACTAATAAACAAATTTTTCTTTTATATATATTTTTTCTTTTAAAGCAAAAAAGGGATATTTTTTTACTTTTTAAATAAAACGGGTAAGAAAACAAAAGTAAACAATTAAAGATGCAAAATGAAACAATATTTGCTAGAAAGAAAAAGGAAAATGTAAACGAGAACAGAAAGACAAACAAAAAAATTTCGTCGGTAAGAGAAAAAAATCTACTTACATAAATAAATCCACGTAGTAATAACAAACACAAAATTCCTTCTTTAAAGAGAAGGAAAAATTAAACAACAGAAATAAGGAAATATTAAAACAAATTACAGGAAACAAATTTAACAAGATAAACGAACAAAAGACAGACAAAAGTAAAATAATAAAATAAAAAACAGTTACAAAAAATACACAAATCAAAACAAAATCCTTCTACAAAGAAAGCAAATTTACAACTGAAAAAAAAGGCTGGCACCGCTATTTATACACCTGGCGGAAGACATATATTCATAATTCCAGAGTGTCACGCTCGAACCTCGGTGTCAGGAGTTAATCATTTTATTCCGAAATGACAATATATATATATATATATATATATATATATATATATATATATATATATATATATATCATGAAATGGATAAAGTCCGACAATTATTTAAAGACATTTTTATGTTTAACATTCTTTTTATAGATACAAGTATTTAAGTAAATGCTCTGTTTCTAATAAACAGTATTACATAACATTTACCGGCCTGAATGTCGGGGAAATTTTCATAGAAAATATTCGTCCTTCGACAGGATTCGAAGCTGTATCCTATACGGAACCGTCATTTAGCCTGACATGCCTTACCGCTCCGTAAGACGTTTAATAATCTTTCTTTCAGTTTTTTGTTGCTTACCATTTTAATGACACCAGCAAAATAAAAAATCACCTTATTACAGATTCAAATCCTCCGAAATAAGAAAAATCCTAATCAACAATAACCAAAATCCTCTACAAAAACACAATTGCAAAAAACACTTGCAATTTCTTGAAGGCATCACAATTAAAAACCAAAAACCCAACATTAATAAAATAGGATTTAATGCAGGCAGTAACACCATAAACATATTTAATTACTAATCCTCCAAATAATAATTACCAATCCAGTCCTTATTGCTAATGTACTAAATCAACAACAATAACCCTGAATATCCCAAAATATTATCTATAAAAAAAAAATAAAGAAGCAACCTAATTCAAACCAAAACATATAGCCGTCATGACGGTTGACGACAACCGAAAGCGCTCGGCAAAATCCAAGGACTAGTGTCTTTATGAACAACAGCAAAAAAAAATGAAAGAATGATTATTGAACTGAAAAGTTCCATAGTCTTTCAAAATACATGCCTCAATAATTACATGCTGCCAATATATATATATATATACATATATATATATATATATATATATATATATATATATATATATATATATATATATATATATATATATATGCCTCTCTCTGTCTCTTTTACAAATACTTCCATGGTAATTGCTCCGATGAGCTGCTATCGCTGCTCCCCAGGCTCCATGAATTCAAGCGTCGTACGAGGCTGGCATCCCGTTCCCACCCTTTCACTGTTGAAACTGTTAAATTTAGACGTCTCTTCTACTCCAATAGCTTCATATCTCGTACCTCACGCCTGTGGAACTCCCTTCCCTATTCCTGTTTCCCTGACAACTATAATCTCCAACTATTCAAATGTAACGTCAATCGACATCTCCAGTTGCATTGATCTATCCACTATCCTTCTCCACATCCTTTCCTCTTTCACTCCTATCTGCTCTTGCTCCAAATCCTCTCTAACCCCTTGCGTGCTAGTGGCTTCCAGCCTTGCCTGGAGTGAAAAGCTTACATATATATATATATATATATATATATATATATATATATATATATATATATATATATATATATATATATATATAAGCATTTAACCTATGCAAGTTCGGAGTGCCACTTTACGCAGGGGGTTGCGGAGAGTGAAAGTGAGAGAAAAGACAGAGAAAATGAAGGGGTGAGGAAAAGATTACAAGATGAACGGGGTTCAAGGCAACAGAAGATGCTACGAACCCGATCAAAATTAACATTGGGTCAATACGATTAGTACAAACAAAGCCATCTAGAAAAAAAAAAACGAACGAAAATGTTGCAGAAGATAAAGAAAAAGAATATTAAATTAAAAACGCTGACATACATTGCATTAAAAAAAAAAGACTGCATTCGTCCATTCGGACTAGCAAGAAATTATTTTTTTTTACTCAGCCAATTTTGACCAAAGTGGTGAAGTCTAAGAAAGCCAATTTTTACGATGTGCAGGATCACACATAAATTCAGGTAAAACAAAAGGTTAACAGTACAAAAAAAAACAAACAATACAGACTGACTTCCAATTTCTTCCTGTGTTGACTTCCAGAATCAATTTATAGTTACCCGTGTTATTTTGTTGATCGTATCTGATTTGTACTTATATCAAACTTTGACCTGCTGGAACTTAAACCATTTGCAAAGTTCACTCTTTATTAATGTTCCTGCCCTATCATTTATACTTCTTTCGAGTCAGCTTATGACGCGCTTTATAGTTTCATTTCTTTCTCCAAAAAGCAGATATTTGAGGCGTTTTTCCTGTTCTCTCTATTTTTTGCCTTTATGTAATTGTAGTTTTAATATTTGTTTATTTGTATGCCTCAAGTACTTAGTGGGTGTTCGCATCGGTAGTCATATCTAGTGGGCTTTTGTGTCGTTTATATTGCGTGGAAAAAAAACAGGAGGAAAATATACATTAGAGACGCTGTCTGGTTTTAGTGATAAAGAAAGAAAGAGAAAAAAGAGCAGAGAAAAGTACACGGAAACAATGAACGTGATAAACAAATGAAACTGAAAAAAGTTTAAATAAAGAGACAAAAAAAGAAAGAAGAACACTCAAACGAAGAAATAAAGAAATGGAGCTGAAAGAAAAAAGTGCAAAGAAAGAAAGCAAGCAAGAAAGAAAGCAAGAAAGAAAGAAAGAAGGAAAGAAAGAAAGAAAGAAAGACGTACACTGAAACGATGAAAGTTATAAAGAAATAGAGCTGAAAGAAAGAAACAAACAAACAAACAAACAAACAAATAAACAAAGTAAAAAGAAAGAAAGAAACAAACAAACAAACAAACAAAGTAAAAAGAAAGAAAGAAACAAACAAACAAAGCGGTACTCAGAATCAATGAAAGGTATAAAGAAATTGAGCTGAACAAAAAAGTGCAAAGAAAGAAAGAAAATGAATGAATGAAAAAAGAAAGAAAGTAGAAAGTACAATGAACCAATGGAAGTAATAAAAGATGGAGCGTAAAGAAAAAGTGTAAAGAAAGAAAGAACGAAAGAAAGAATGAATGAATGAAGTACACTGAAATAATGAAAGTTATAAAGAGATAGAACTGAAAGAAAAAGAGTAAATGAAGAAACACGGAAAGAAAGAAAGAAAGAAAGAAAGAAAGAAAGAAAGAAAGAAAGAAAGAAAGAAAGAAAAAAAGAGGTACACAGAAACAATGAAAGTTATAAAGAAATGGAGCTGAACGGAAAAAGTGTAAAGAAAGGATGAAAGAAAAAAAGAAGTACACTGAAACAATGAAAGGAATACAGAAACGGAGCTGAAAGAAAAAGTGTAAAGTAAGAAAGTTAAGATAGAGGAGGCGATAACGCTTTCATGCGTTTCTCGTCTGCTTTAGTGAAATTGAAAACCATGTCAATTTTTAATCTTTTCACTTGTAGCCGCTTCTTTAAGTAGTGACCTGCATTCACACATGATTGCAATATTGTGCTATAGATGTTATGCTTAAATATTTACCGATCTATCAGGGGTATTTGTATGGGTATTTTATAGTCGTAGATCTCGCCATTACCTAATTAACTCCTTAAATTAAGAATAATGATTCATCAGAAAATTCAAACGAGAAAAGGGTTTAGATCTCCATTTTTATTCGAGAGTCTTCATATTATTATTATTATTATTTCCTTTGATTTCTGGTGTATAATCATTTCTTTCCTGGTTCCAACCAGAGACATAAAGTCAGAATTAGCATCAGAACATTTTCTGAGAAAAAAAACCTAAGATCAAACACATTTTACATAGATAAAGCCTTTCGTAAGGTATGAGCTGTACTTGTGACAACATTTTTTGTATTTCCTTAAGGCATGGGTTACCAGGAATCTCTTCAATGAGTCTATCGGAACCTTTTCCAGTCAATTCGAGGGCACCAACTACAACTGGAATTGTTGATGTCTCATGTTCCAGAGTTTTGAGATTTCCATTTCAAGATCTTTGTATTTTGATAGTTTGTTGAAGATCTTCAAAGATACATTACAGTCTGCAGGGACCGCCATGCCGATAAGAAGGCACATTTTGTTCTTGTGGTCTTTCATCACGATGTCATGGCGATTAGCTTTGATTGTTCTGTTCGTGTATATTATAAAGTCCCATAAAATTGTTACAGGCCCTTTCTCTGTAACTGGGTGGTGTTCATACCAATTTCTTACAGTTTGCTTTCCGTAAAAGTTGCAGATTTTCCAATGCTGCTATTGGCCCACTCTGTCATGCCGGGTTTTATATTCAGTGGGTGTCAACACCGTGCAACTTGATACAAGATAGTCAATTGTTGTTGGATATTTATCACAGAATCTGCATTTTGGGCAAACCAAATTTTCAGTATGTTTACTTGTTAATTTCTACTTAACAAGTATTGGACACGTGCAGCTGTTAGAGTTTTTGGGTATTGTATGTGCTAGTGAGCCAACCAAAATGAGCTGACTCATTTTATAGTTGACCAATAGAAGTGTTAACCAATCAGAAAGCTCAAAATATTCAATTCGACGTGTATAAAGGCAGCCATGTTTTTTTTTTCCGAATATTCACTGCCAAACCCCGAGACCATCGAAGACTGAAGAATTACGGAACAGCTGCTGCTGCTATTGGCAATATAGTCAGATCCAGTAGAGTGTCTGACTCGTGAGTGTTAATCTTTAACGTTGTTTCATTGAACAGATTACGTACTGCGCTGGATTCTATATTCATAGACTACGACGAACATGGTCACGTGCAGCAAAAATAAAACTTTCGCTTTCAGCTTTTAACCTTGCGCTACGTAGTCATTGATTGTTACGGGCTTTGTCGACATAAATTTGTTTGGTACGGGCAGAATATTATTATTATCATTTGTGTATGTTATGTTTCCTGCTTTGTATCCAAACTATGGTCCTTAGGCCCTATAGGAGAATTGTCATTTAATTGTTAGCACTTTTCTTAGTACATAGGATGTTTCTGGTAGGACGATCTGGACAACTTGCATGTTAATGTTACCTGGGACACTGTTAGCAAAATTGCCCATTCCTTTTCTCACGAGGCCCAGAGCTCCGATTACTATTGGTACAGTCTCAGTCCTCATTCACCACATCCTCTTAATCTCGATCTCCAGGTCCTTGTATTTGGACAATTTCTTTATAATTTTCATGGAGGTGTTTCTCTCAGATGGTACTGCTATGTCAATAAGCATACACTTTCTGAATTTCTTGTTTTTTATGATATCAGGTCAATGGGCTTTTATTTCCCTGCCAGTTTAAATTGGCATGTCCCAGAGGATAGTTACATCGTTATTTTGGGTAACTGTGTCTGGTTGGTGCTCGTACTATATCTCAGTGGTTTCGATATTGTGCTTCTTGCATATATTCCAGTGCACATATGTCGCTACTATGTTATGTCTGTAAGTATATTCATTTTTGTTAGTTCCAGACATCCTGAGATCGTATGGTCGACAGTTTCATCATATCTTCTACAGATTCTGCATTTCGTGTTAGTTCCATTCTTGATTATGTGACAATGATAGGATCTGGTTGCGAAGCTTTGGCCCATAGTTAGACCTTCTGTCTCAGCTTTCGACCCGGTTCTCATCAGCCACTGATGTATTTTCTGTTGGCCCACATCTGCTTCTTCCGCTGTTTTAGGTATTTGCCATACAACGCCTTGTGCTTCCAGTTTTTTTTTTTTTTTTGTTTTTTTTAGTTTTTTTGTTTTTTGTAATTTCATTTGGCCAAGTTGTTTTGCTTTCTGTTTTACTCATTCGACGTAGATGGTATTCGCTTCGTTTTTTGTTGGTAGGGTTTCAGGTATATTAAGCTGCTTCTTGAAGAGTGCGGCTTTGTTGGTGGAGTGGATTTGGTGTTTTACCATTTGTTGGAGAGGGTCATTGGTTTTTGTGAGGTACGCTTCCAATCCGATTGTTGTTGTTTTAATGTTAGTTCAAGTCAGACTAGACATCGGACTACTAAAGCTCTTGATACGTACAGCCTATCAACATCTGATTTCGGGTGATGAATCCTCATTTGGGTAAGCGTTTTTCTGGTCTTGGCATCCAGTCTTTTAATGTCATTCAACTTCCACTTAATAAGCTGTATGTTACTATGAGTAGAGCTAAGGTGTTCATAGCCTCCATATTATTTAAGTTCGTTTTCTAGTATTAAACGCACTCTCCTATATTATTATTATTATTATTATTATTATTATTATTATTATTATTCACAAGGTTTTCTAAAATTCGAGTTTCTGGAAAATACCTGTACCTATGCTTCACAGATAGCGTAAATGCAGTGTATAAGGTACGATGCAATGACCTACTCCAAATACCAAGAAAGCTTGTTTTATCTTCAAAAGAAATTCCAGTAATCCGTAACATTTACTGAGAACCAAAAGCAATCAAGACGATAATGCCACTAACAGGCCAGAGGTTACTGAAAGTGAAAAGAGACCGAGAAAATTTTAATGAGAAAGGATAAAAGAACATGATTCAAGAAGACAAAAGATGGCGATGGGTGTTTTATTTAAATTTCTGTTGATCGTAGATGGTAGTGGGGTGCAAGAAATCAGAAGAGAGTTCCAAAAGAGAGAAGCAATAAACTATTACTCCCTCCGTTCCGAAATAGTTGTACCAAAAACATTTTCATGTTGTTCCAAAATAATTGTTCCAGTAGATAAAAAAACACCAAAAAGAACAAAAAATATCATTTATTCCCATACTCAACAGTAAATGAGTAATATTAGTGAATTGTCATATAAATAAGTGTGAAATATATCGAAACTGATATACATAAACAGTAAAATTAATAACAAAAATAACTGGGGAAGTTTTACTTTAACAAAAGCAGATTTTGTTGCATCTCGTCAGAAATAGAAATGGATACTTCAAGTTTTCCTTCTCTTTCAAGCTTCTCTTGAGACATGTGCCGGAGTTTATAGTTGTTATCGCCGTCAACTAAAATAACGTGTTCCATTGCTAACTGCAAACTTAGAAAAGTATTGTTACGCTTCGACTTCTGAAGTTTATTGAAGCTTTCTTCCACTGCTTCAATGAGTTGGTCAACATTATTTGGAGCTTGCTGGTGCTGAATTGATTGAATTGCATTCAAATAACCCAGATCAAGGACATTGAGATCAGGACTATTTGGAGGCTGGCAAACTAATTCAATTTGCAAACCCAAACGTTCTGCAGCTACGTTTAATTCATCTGCAACCTGTTTTATTGCACCACGCTTCATGACACGATCTGTGGATCTTTCCAGCAGTGCTTGCAACACAGCACTACGTTCATTATTTGTCAATTCGTGCTTCTTGCAATTTCGTTTAGCATTTCTGCCAACTGGCTTCTCTTCTCCAATCATAATCTCTTGCTAGCGGGTGGTCTGAAAAAAAATACAATTTTAATGTGGTGAAAAAGTGATATAATTTGCCCTTCAAATTATTCTACTTGAATAAGCTAATATAAATACTCGATAAACATCAATGCTAACATGTTAATGTAAACGGCAAACAATTCGACTAAGAATTAGTATATTCCACATGAGATTTCCGGCTATGGAACAACTATTTCGGAACAGAGGGAGTATAACAGAACTTACGCTAATATTCAGCTATTTCAACAGCAAAACGATTAAACCTAATAGTCAATACGGTACGATGCTTAAATCCATAAGGTCGAGGTAGCAAGGTGATCTCATTCGAAGAATTGCCATACCTTATAAGGAAACATTCGGCATTCGTTGACCGAACTCTTGCCATTATTGTCAGTAGGCCCAAATTCTTTTTCTCTCAAAACAGTTCTTCAGAAAAATAGGTTTCTCAAGTCCAGTAACTGTTTTTGCTCTTTCTAGTTTAATGAGATTCCCTTCCTAACCTTTTGCTTGAAGTCCTATGGAACGTCAACATCTTGATTATATCAATATTTTCTCTTCGAGTTGCCATGTGTCAATCATTTTACCTGTTGATTTTTGTTGGAAGTATTCAAGTGATCTAGTCTCTGGTATTTGAAACGGTTCTTTGTCGTTCTCTAGCGCCAGTCTACGAGGTTCCTCACGGTCGTTGGAAAATTATTGAAGTCGAAATGCCAAGTCATCACTTAAAAACATTACAAGCCCATTTTTTGGCTGTTGTCGAGAATCTCGAAATATATAAACGGAACACCATGGCAGCAACATTCAATGCACGAGTAGATTTATAAATGTGCCAGATGGATTCTGACGAAAATAATTGTCTGACACAGTGACCCAATTTCATAGCACCAAACCAGATTTAATGCCAGATCCAGTATTTACTAGATATATCAAAAACGTATAGCTGGCAACATCATTGTTTCAAAAACGTATAGCTGGCAACATCATTGTTTCAAAAACGTATAGCTGGCAACATCATTGTTTCCCATCACATTTTAGGGGTAAGGTGTTAGTATATTTAGTGTAGGGTTTGGGAGGGAAAGTTAATTGTAAGTTGTAGTTGTTTTGGGATGGGTTAGATGTGATGGGGCATGACATGACCAGCCGATTGATTGGATCGACGGCCTTTTGGTTGGACGTAGTTTATCGTCATACCCAGGACGCGGATGTAGTTTATCGTCATACCCAGGACGCGGATGTAGTTTATCGTCATACCCAGGACGCCTTAACTTTTGGTGGTGACAGAACAAACAACATTCATAGAAGAAGCAATAATAACAAACGAGACATTGTTATTATTTTAGAACACAGTAATTAATCTATTTATTCAGCATGGCTCTCTTACAACAACTGAAGGAAAAAATGAAGGAAAATTAACAATAAAAAAATGGTCCAGGCGCCCTCTACGTGAAAAACAAATGTCCAAGGGAAATAACTGATCCCTTATTTATTAATTTTGTTTTATTTTAAATATTATCTACAAAGAGTGCAATTTTCAACAAACCCGTGGTATGGTTTCAGATTTTTTTCCAAAGGTGATGCGCACTGAAATATGATCTCGATGAACAAATTGAACACAGTCAGATTTAAACCCGGATCATGGTCAGAAAGCGAACGTTCTTTAGCATTCAGCTAATAGTCCAATATTGGAATAATGGTTATTTTTGTACTTACCTGATATTGATGTCTCTAGTGGTCCGCATCATGTGCCGTTCATTTTTCTGACAACCCTCCCCGTTCTCGCTTCATGCTATTGACGTTTAGGCTCTCTCCCATCTCGAACTCTTCACTTCTTTCTGTAGGAGTTCTTGTAGTTCCCTTTCTGTGTCTGCTAACAACACTATATCATCTGTATATCTTATGTTGTGGCTGCCAATACTCATTCCTGCTAGCCTAATCGCATATAATATCTCCCTTATTTGCATATTCACGTTTTTATCGTCACGTTTTATGGTAGCTATTATTATCAATATTATTATGCCGATTGGTTAGAACGTTCGCATTCAGACCATGAGACACGAGTTCGAATCTCAACAAGGTCGATTTATCAGGAAGTAGACTTCCTGGTGTTATTGGTGTGGCGGAGGTCGAACCCACGTGCGGCACCTTTGCAAAGTGCATGAAAACCATACCACGGGTTGACCCAAGCCATGTGAGTGAAATTGGGTAGATGGAACACTTGGGTGCCGTCGTGGAGAACCTTCAGAGGGAAAAAATTAACAGGAGATAACTGAGAACTGACATCTATTAAACATGGCACGTGGAACTAGAACAGTCTACCCCAGTGAGCGAAATAAAGGGTTCAGTTCGACATTCCAACCACCTGAAGAAGACCGGAGCGTACAACGGCCGAAACGTTGTAATAAATATGGCGACAAAGATGAGGACAATATTCCGAATAATGTAAATAATGTTACAATTTTAAATTTACAATTTCCTGTCCTTTGTAGCTCTTAATAAAATTCCTGTTCTTCGTAATCCTTAAAAATGTTGTCCTTTTCTTATCTCTAAACCTTGTTCCGCCATCCATCTACTAAAGCTGACCAAATGGATTCTGACTTGTCTTCCTCAGTCTATCTTGGTTTCCATTTTGATTATCAGTTTTTCCAAGCCCTCTTTCCTCATTACGCCCTAGAACGGTTTGGGTTGACAAACACCTGTATGCGAACAGAAATACTAACGAAACATTGTACGCATTATTGATATAAAAATAGTAGTTATTTTTTTATATATACATGTTCAACCCATAGTATTCTCATCATCCTTCTGTAGAACCACATTTATATTGCTTCAAGTTTCTTCTTTCATTTGTAAGGAGAACTGATATTATATAAGAGCTCAGTACTCTTTTCTTTGTTTCTAACGATTGTTTTCTGTGTCTTAATACTTTGCTTAGCTTTTGGAAGGCATCTTTGATTATCCTAATGCGCCATATGGTTTCAGTGTCGCACTTTCCGTCCTCTGTTAAAACACTTCCCAGATGTTTAAATTGTTGTACATATAGTTGCCCGAAATATACTCCCATAAGTTTAAGAGTATTTTATAATGTCTAATGGAGCTGAACATTATTTTTATGTTTAGATGCATTTAAACCGATCAAATTTTATTTCAGAGAACAATAAAATTAAATTTTGTTTGGTTAAAACCCTGCTAACAAGTACCCAAGAATCATTTAAGGCACATAATGCTTTATGAGTTCAAGAAAGGAAACTCAGCAGCCGAAGCGGCTAAAAACATTCACTCAGTTTATGGAGAGGAATGTGTGAATGAAAGAACTTGCAGAAGACGGTTTGCAAAATTCAAAGGTGGAGATTTCACCCTTGAAGATCGAACCGGATGTCCAGTTGAGTTTAATGAAAAGCTTCTTGAAGCAGCCCTTGAAGAAAATCCTGCTTTATCAGTTGAGGAATTGGCAGTGGTTCTCAGTTCAAACCATACAACTGTTCGTCGTCATCTTCAACAACTTGGAAAAGTTCCTAAACTTGGAAAATGGGTACCTCATGAATTGTCTGAAAACAACCTCAAATCCCGAGTTGACATCTGCTCTTCTCTCCATTCTCGCCAACATGTTTCACCTTTTTTGGATAGACTTGTGACTGGCGACGAAAAATGGATCTTTTATCGAAATGTTAAGCGTCGTAGACAGTGGCTTGGTAAAGGGGAAGGACCCCAGCCACAACCGAGAAGGGAACTTCATGGGCAAAAGATTCTTCTTTCAATCTGGTGGGATTACCAAGGAATAATCCACTTTGAATTCTTACCACCTAATGCAACAATTAATGCTCAAATATACTGTCAGCAATTAGAGCGTTTGAACCAAGCTTTGAGGAAAAAAAGACCTGCTCTAGTGAATCGAAAACGGGTGATGTTTCATCAGGACAATGCGCGACCACGCACAGCAAGAATCACGTCACAAAAGATCGAAGAACTTGGTTGGGAGAAAATTCCTCATCCACCTTATTCTCCCGACCTTGCTCCTTCAGACTACCATTTGTTTCGTAGCTTACAGAATCATTTGGAAGAAACAGCTTTTGTAAAACAGGAAGAAGTTAAAACTGATATTTGTGAGTTCTTCGAATAAAAGCCAAAAGAATTTTACAGTAATGGAATTAGTAAGCTTGTTAATAGATGGAAGGAAGTCATAGATAATCAGGGAAAACACATTGTTGATTGAATCTGTAATTAAATGTAACATTTGGTCACTTGTTTCAAAATTCAAAATTCGGACAGAATTTATGGGATGACCTGATGACAGTCAGTTGTGTGTCATGCGTGATACACGCACAGGCGATCATGTATCTGTTGATACATGATTGACGAGGTAGATTTTTTTCCAGCAGTAGGTTGCCATTTCTTTCTGCAGTAAATCAGCTACCATTCAAGGCTATAGAACCCGGTCTGTCTTGCTATTTACCCATAGCTGGGGGGGGAGAAGACGAGGATTCATACCTTTTTCAAGGGTATTAGCACGTAAATGAATGTAATGGCTTCGCCTGAAATTCGAACTCGGCTCTCCGATTCCTTAGTCCGAGCCGCTATCCATTGTTCTACAGAAATACATAAAGCAACAATAGGAGAAGAATGTCAGGATGTCAGAATTAATGCAAGTATTACAGTATAACCCGGATATACACGCTTAGGAGATCATGTATCTTTCGATACATGACTGACGAGGCAGATTTTTTCCCGCGGTAGGTTGCCATTTTTTCAGCAGTAGACCAGTTGCCGTCGAAGGCTACAGAACCCGGTCTGTCCTTCTATTTACCTAGAGCTTTCGGATAAAACGATTCATACCTTTCCCAAGGGTATTAGCACGTAAGTGAATGTAATAGATTCGAATGGAATTCGAACTCGGCTCTCCGATTTCTCAATCCGAGCCACTACCCATTATAACCTAGAAAAATAAACTGCCGGTTAGAAACACCTAAAGGAAAGTCTGAGATATGATATTTTTATTTATTTATTCCTTTTTGCTTACTTGTGTTTTGAAGATGGCGACATTTGTAGGTTGATGGCGAATAGTACAATGGAATGTATTGTATGTGTGAGAGCAGAGCTAAAGACCGGAGTGCGCTGAGTGATTTATGCTTGTTGCTTTACAAATCGGAACAAATGGCGTTAGATTTGTTCACACAAGTAGACATAAAGTTTATATAGAATGATCGCTCCAAATACAATACTACCCTATCTGTCTGCCGGTTGCCTTTTCTTTTTCTTTTTTATTTTTCTTTTTTTTTTTCCTCTGCCTACTCCCGAACAGCCTGTCTGTCCACCATCTTGTTTTGGCTGTCATAAATTTTACAAGGCATATCGCAATAAAAATGTTTGGAAGGAGGAAAGCTGGACTGTAACACGAACGGCCATTTTTTTTTTTAAAGAAAAATGTTTGAACAAAATATAACAATTTTTAAAAAGTCATGTAGGTATATTTATTAACCTAGATAGATAGAAAGTATACAGATATAAAATGAGTTCAGTTGATAAGCAAAAATAGAAATGGGTATAACGATGTGTCTTTTCAACGGACTTATTCAATCTATACAGCGGGGCGATTCTGAGAGAATTAGAAGTCCGACCTGGATTCATTATTGGCGGCCAAAATCTTAACAGCATAAAATATGTAGGTAACAGAGTGTTGGTAGCAGACACAGAAAGAAAACCGCAAAAACTCCTGCAGAAGGCAGTGAAGGAAATCGAGAAGAAAATATTAATTATCAACTGCAAGAAGACAGAACACATGGTTGTTAGCAAAAGGGACAACCCAAATGCAAATTACAAATTGGAGATGCCAAAATCAGACAATTACAAAAATTTAGATATCTGGGAAATATTTTAACACAGGAAGGAAAGTGTGACACTGAAATCCGAAGGATAGCCAAAAATGCATTCGAAAAGCTAAGCAGAGTATTAAGAAAGAGAAAAATGTCGTTGGAAACAACAACAACAAAAAAGAGTACTGAACTGTTACGTGATATATGGCAGTGAATGCTGGGCAATCTCCTCACAGATGAAGAAGAGACTTGAAGCAACAGAAATGTCGTTCTACAGAAGGATGCTGAGGATACCGTGGACCGAACACGTGAGAAAATGGAAGCAAAAAGGTTACATCATGAAGAAACCGTTGAAATTTTAAAGTCACATAATGAGGAAAGATGGCTTGGTAAATCTGATACTAACAGGACAATTTGAAGGCAAGTAGGATGGAGGAAAACAACTCTTAACCTACGTGAGCTTGAGTAAATGCATGGCGGAACAGGGTTTAGGAGAAATAACAAAAAGACAAAATTTATTAAGGGCTACGAAGGACAGGAAATTGTGAAGAGCTATGATCGTCAACGTCCTGTAGGGAGACGGCACATAAAGAAGATATTACATCAAACCTCGAACTAACAGCAAACGAAATTTCTAGATCCTGACCGTTAGCTAGACTCGAACACCAACCCAATCATACAACTAGCAGATAAACGACACTGCAACTTACTTCCTATTTTATGAGCCCTGTCCGTTCAAGACGTAGGCGATTATGGCTCTCCACATCTTTCTATCCTTTGTATCTCTAAGCAATATTTACCCTCTTCCTACCCACCCCAGTAGCTGTTCAACCATTCATTTACACAAGCCCTTTAAAGAGGTTTCTAGCTGTTTTTCACTCCTATTATTGCCTTCACTATATCTTGTGGGCGTCCAATTCTCCAAACCCTCTTTCCTCATTATGTGTCACAGAAACGTTAACTGTCTCTTTCTGATAGTCCTATCATTCCACATGATATCCTCCTTGATATTTGTTATATACCGTACCTATGGACACTAATGTGTTTGTCCCAATCCTCATAAATACATAGGACACTATTGTAAATTGGGATAATATGGTGTCTAAGTAGTCCACCACTAGTAGTGGTTTACCTACTTCACGCCGCTGGCGAGTATTGTATTTTGTTCATGTTATAAAGATTACCATTTCATTTCCAACCTCCGTGTTGGTTATTCCTCATTCAGTAACCTTTTCTAGGTTACATCAATATTCTTATCATCCAAATGTAGAAATATCTGTCGCTTCAAATCTCCTATTCATCTGTGAGGAAATTGTCCAGCATTCACTGCCATATCGGAGGACTGATATGACTTAGCAGTCCAGCATTCTTTTTTTTTTTGTTTTTAACAAAGGCTTCGCATTTCTTAATGCCCTGTTTAGCTTTAGGAAAGCATTGTCGACTATTTCAATACTCCTTCGGATTACGGTACCACATTTCCCCTCCCTCCTCTTTTATAACACTAAGATAATTATATTTCTGTACTTGCTTCACTTTTTCTTTTTCTTTTTTTTTACTAAATGCCCACCCCCAATGCAGGATCTAGTGGTCATTCAAGGTAGAGGGTGGCGAAATGAGATTGTTGTAGAGACGTAAGAGGTTTGATTGGCTGTCTTGGCTGTTTGAGTAGAACTTCCTCTTGACTAATGGAATATGAAGGAAATGAAAACGGTTCGATCCTGTATACATAGCATGGCGAATCTTGGGTGCAATTAAAACATTGAACTAATAGAAGAAGGAATGCAGCTTCTCTGAACATTTTCCATGGAAATAGCGATAGATTATCGGGGATGAGGTTGAGAGGTTTGGCCTATAGGAAAAGAAGTTGTAGTGAGGAAAGGCTACGCAATCCCAGATATCTTGCATCTTCTTCTTTATATGCTGTTTCCCATCAGGATGTAGGGGGTCATGACTCTCCACAACTTCCTGTTCCTTTGTGTCTCTTAATAAACTTTTTCCTCTCTGTTATTTCTCCTAATCACTGTTTCGCCATCTATTTACTCAAGTATGTCATGCGCTGTTTTCCTCTGTCTCACTTACCTTCAACCTGTCCTGTGAGTATCAGATTTTCCAAGCTCTCCCTCCTCGTCATGTGCCCCATAAATTTCAGCTGCATCTTCCGGATGTTAAGTATGTGTCCTTTTTGTGCGTTGTCGTTGTTTACATTTTCTGTATCCTCGGCATCCTTCTGTAGAACCACATTTCTGTTGCTTCCGGTTTCTTCTTCATCTTTGAGGACATTGTCCAGCACTCACTGTCATACAGGAGAACAGAAATCACGGAACAGTCATTAAGTGAATATAACGAACCCAACCGGAATTGGAACTCGGTTATCCGATTAACAATTCCAGGCCATTCTCAATTACACCGCCTGCACACCCAAGCTTATAGCACCTGGCATTCCCAAGCGGAATCTATGTATTAACCAGATACGACGTTGCTTCGGAATCCCATGTTCTGTAAGCTTGGATGTGCGGGTGGTGAAATGGATAATGACTAGGAATTTTTAATCGAAGAGCCGAGTTCCAATTCCCGTTGGTTTCTTTATATTCACTAACGCCGTGGAGAAACGTATGGATCCACCTCTTCGCCCCCAGCTATAGGTTAATTAGTAAGATTTGTATCATTAAACCTGTATTATTTCCAAAATAAAATTCTTATAATCCACACCTAATTTGTGGCTTTAAATAATCTGCAAAGGGTTGATAAACCGTAGAAAATGAATCCATCAATAAAAATACGTTTATAATTCACATGTTGGGCTGATGTTTTACTGAAAGCCACATATTCTGTATTTTTACAATCCTTTCCACACTTTTTTTACTACCTTCTTGCAGGATATCCCGCAGTTTTCTTTCTGTGTCTGCTAGCAACACTGTGTCATCTGCATCTAATGTTGTTAAGATTGTGGCCGCCAATAATATATCTTAATCTAATCAAATCATATGTGTGGGTCGTCTAGTATTTTGGGTCTAAGACTAGGGGGAGCTCTTTACACACACACAGACACACACACACACACACACACACACACACACACACACACACACATATATATATATATACATACATACATACATATATATATATATATATATATATATATATATATATATATATATATATATATATTTGTGTATTTAGGCAGCAATCCTTCTTTCATGCACATTTCATTAAAAACGACTGACAATAGCTCAATTAGATCTCATTTAAATATTCATGGAGACCTACCGGACACTATTCGGAACATACTTGTCGACAACACTAATATAATAGCATCATCCACTTGCAAAAAAAGGCTAAAAATAATGGGAGCCTTACTAATAAAAACAAACAAACCAACACTTAATAATATTAACTTTGAACATGGACATAATATCTTGACCGTGTTTTGAAACAACAAAAAAATGAATCACTTTATAAAAGATACATATAACAAACTGTTTCTATTTCTAATTCTAACAGTTGAAATATAATCCTTGAAAATGCCTAAATGTATAGCCGAAAGCGCTCGGATAAAAAGAACATTCGGACAGTTTTTATATAATTTATCCTCTGAAAAGAAAAACTTTATTAGATCGCACGAGAAATTATATAAAAAACTAAATAAAAGCACCTTGTCAGTCGTTTTTAATTAAATGTGCATATATATATATATATATATATATATATATATATATATATATATATATATATATATATATATATGGTAAGATATATCGCTAAATCATTATTATCTTTGAAAGAATCTTACAATCTAAAAACATTTTCTGGCTTTAAATAACCCGCAAAGAGTTGATAAACCGTAGAAAACGAATCAGTCAATTGATCAATGTTGCTTTATTACGGTGATCGTACGGCACCGGGTATTTCAATGTGGCATGGCCATAAACGCAAGAGGATGACGTGCAGATTACGAAGATATGTAATATAGATAGGTTGTCCCTAAAGTTAAACAGGTTACGATTGTGATGATCGAGGAAGCGTCCTCTTGAGAGTATGTTCCACAGAGTAGTGGTTTTCGGGCAGAAACTGTCTGAGAGGAACTTTCTCTTTGCCAGTGGAATACGAAGGAAATAAAGATGAGTTGACGCTTGTCGAAACAAAAAATCCGACGAGCGCGCACTACACGTCTGTACTCTAGGCGCAACAGCCGGGAACAAAAACGGTCTACCGGCGCGAAAATTTTTCATCCATATGCAAGAAGAGTGGCGTCACCTCCCACCGGAAGGATCCTGCCCACGCGGCATTAGTTTTAGCAAGAAAAGTAAAATTGGATACCTTTTGAACGCATCTCGTATTTTAGCACGCCGATACAAATTGAAAGCAAATACACGATACGTTAAAATTTAATGAAATAGAAATAAAAATAATAAAAGCTTAGCTATAAAAGGAAGATACGGCTTTTTGCTAACGTGCGCAAATGAATATATTTTTAAGAGTCTTACCAGCCAGCGAGAAGCACTTCCTCCGTCGTGTCTCTAACTTTACGCAAGTTCGAAGGAAAAGAGCAGATTAATTTTTAATGGTTGTACCTTCTTCTTCTACTATGTATATTCGCTACAGCCTTTCATCTGTGTTTCTACTGCTGTTGTTGCATAAACTCACTAGTATTAAAAGGATAACACAACGTTTCCAATATGAATTATAATTTCATGCGATTCACGTGAACAGGCAGAGCGACTACTTTCCCTACAAATGATTTCAAATAACGAAACATCCGCAACGACTCCTTCTCTCGGAATGAATTCAGATAACGGAACAGCAGAGAGACTCCCTCCCTGTGGATGTGTTCTGATAACGGAACAGCCAAAACGACTCCCTCCCTCTGAACGATTACAGATAACGGAACAGCCAACACGACTCCCTCCCTCTGAACGATCACAGATAACGGAACAGCCAGGTCGACTCCCTCCCTCTGAATGTCTTCAGATAACGAAACAGCCAGAGCGTCACCTTCCATCTGAATGATTTCAGATAACGGAACAGCTGGAATGAGTCCCTCCCGCCGAATGTTTTTAGATAAAGGAATCCATTTTTTATCCCAAGTTATTTGAATTTTCAATTTAATTTCAAGTTTTTTTCATTATGGACGCCAATGAAATTACAAATAAGTCATAATAACTGAAATTTCTTTGAAGGGATTCGTTCGGCAAAACAAAAATATTAGACGTTGCAAAGTCGCACTACCTCCCTCTGGATGTGTTCTGATAACGGAACAGCCAGAGCGTCTCCCTTCCTCCGAATGTTTTCAGATAACGGAACAGCCAAAACGACTCCCTCCCTCTGAATGATTACAGATAACGGAACAGCAAGATCGACTCCCTCCCTCTGAATGTCTTCAGATAACGAAACAGCCAGAGCGTCACCTTCCATCTGAATGATTTCAGATAACGGAACAGCTGGAATGAGTCCCTCCCGCCGAATGTTTTTAGATAAAGGAATCCATTTTTTATCCCAAGTTATTTGAATTTGCAATTTAATTTCAAGTTTTTTCATTATGGACGCCAATGAAATTACACATAAGTCATAATAACTGAAGTTTCTTTGAAGGGATTCGTTCGGCAAAACAAAGATATTAGACGTTACAAAGTCGCACTGCGGAAAGTTTCAGTCCGGTAAATAAGTGATATACGTGATACACGCTTGGACGATCATGTTTCTTTCGATTGGTGACTGACTTGGCAGAAGATTTTCCCGCAGTAGGTTACCTTTTCTTTCTGCTAAAGACAGATGGGCACCCAAGTTTATGGGACCCAATCTGTCCTGATATTCAACCTATAGCTGGAGGGATAAAGGATGGATTTATATTTTTCCAAAGAGAATTTGCGTATAAAGTAATCTGACAAACACGACTGGAATTCGTGTTTGTTGCATTAAAAATGTAAAATTTAGTGAAAGGCAATAGGGAAACTCCTTATTAATTTTTATACCTTTCCTCTAATGGGGTGGAAAACATGTTTAAAACATTTAATTAAATCAAAATTATTTAAATTAGATGAAAAGTAATTAGCATTGAAAAATAATACTTATTTTCTATAATTATTTTGTATCAAAGTATATTTTTAAGCGTCCGGTCTTCCATAACGAAAACCGCCATTGTTTGATTTTTACCGAAAATGTGTGACATCCCGTGGCAGAAAAGAACGCAGATTTCTTCTTTTGTTTCTTTATTTATTTTTACAATGATGTTCACTATGTACAAGGCCCAAGAGCCACTGGAGGTAGAGGGTTACAGGGCAATAAATACCGTTCATGCCGATTCACACTCTTCTAATAGAATATTTTATTTTATTTTATTTTATTTTTATCTTGTTTCTTGTTTAGGATTGAGTTTCTGGTTCCTTCTAAAGTCTACTTCAAATCTATACTTCTAACGTCTCCGCCTGAACTCATGGTTGGAATTGGATTTCCGGTGCCTTCTGAAGTCTACTTCAACTCTATGCTTCTAACGTCTTCGTCTGAACTCTGAAATTTTATTCGTTGACATCTTCAAATCTAGAATTGGCTATCTTTCCTGTTATCATGTCCTTTCTTACACTAATACGACTCCACAGAGTAACCCTCTACCTTGAGTGGCGCTTGGGCATTGTATTAGGTGAATATTAGTAAAAAAATAAAATAAAATAAAATAAAAAAAATTGGGAAAGATAGTGGTTGACTTAAACCGGTTAAAGTTGGGAGTCGGTTCCACAAAGCAGCCGTTTGTTGGAAGGTGCTACTCCAGTGGAATTAACATCTCACCAATGAAATACGAAGGTGGTTCGCAATAATCGGCGTGGCAAGACATTTTTTAACCGTGAAGGTTAGAACTGGTCGGACGAAGGAAGGTAATCCTCTGAACACTTTCCATGAAAATAGCGATAGAGCAGCGAGATGTCTTTTACCAAAACGGAAGGCGGGAATTGCGACAGATTTTATTAACAGAAGGGGGTCACCATTTGGGATTTTAAGAATCAGGCAATTCGAACTAAGTTTTAGTTTTTTTAAGGACTAACTAACAATCGCCGCATTACGAGCAGACCTGCGGGTGACGTGAAGGATATTTACAAAGTCTTAGAATGATTTTCAGTTAAAATCACTGTGAACAGTTTGCGAGATAATTTGTTTGGTGTAAGAAAATATTAATTTGTTTTGTTTTTTGTTTTGTTTTAATGTGAGGGTTTAATACCTCGCATTAACATGTTACCTTTTTGATTTGAATCTCAAGGATCCCGACTGCTCTTGAATTCTTGATGCAAGTAGTAATTTCGAGAATAAATCCCTACACCCCGCTCGCTGCATCTTATTCCTCATTAAGAGCTCGAATCGCCCTACCTTCCACCCACCAACACACTACTGCCGCCCCTAAACACACATGGAAATAGTTAAAATGGATTTAGTAGGGAGTGGGGGTCAGTTCTTTTGATCTTGTTTCTTTTTGTGTTGCTTTCCTTTTTTTTTTCTTGCTTTCTTTCTTTCTTTTTTCCTGCTTTCTTTCTTTCTTGCTTTTTTCTTTTTTTCTTTTTTTTTTTTGCTCTATCTTAAGAAACTGTCAAAGAATTGGTAAATAAATAAAACCGTTTCTACCCGCACCCTTCTACGCGCAAACTCCATCTCTCTTATACACGCACTCACGTACTCTCTCTCTCTCTCCCTCTCTCTCACACACACACACAAACACACACAAACACACACAAACACACATAAGAGAAAGAGAGTGAGAGGAAGATCCATATTTTACATTACGAAAAGTTAAAACTAAAAAAAAGAATACCAATTTATGCATTGCCTATATCCGTTTTATCACCTGAGTTTACGATATTACCAGGGCTGATAACTTTAACCCGTGGATAACGCGCACACACACACACACACACACACACACACATACTGGATGATTGAAAATGAACTCCCTATTTATGTATGAGTGGACAAGCAGGAGTCTTGACTTAAACAACCTGTGACTTTTTTCTTCAGGGTTAGTTAAAGGAGCAAGTCTACTATACCAAACCAAGATTTTGGAAGAACTTGAAGGGCGAATATAAGAAGTTATGTCTTCTATACCACAAGAGTTCCTGGTAATATCAGTTGACGCGATTGATGGACAGCTCGGGAAGCTAGCAGGGAAATCTGATGTCCATATCGAATTTTAAATAAAACCTCATGCTAAAAGCTTTCCTCTCATATTCATTTCTTGTAAAAATTATAGCTAATATATAAATTATAAGTATTTTAATATGGAGGGGTTACTTTTCAATCATATATATATATATATATATATATATATATATATATATATATATATATGAAGAAATATAAGGAAATATGAAGAAATATGCTCTTAAAATGTGCTATATTTATGGGATAAAGTGCTCAATATCAGAGATAGAGCGTGTGTAAATATAAAAGTGAACATAGAAGTCAACACTTAGAGGCGACAGTCTGTTTCATGCATCTAGCATGAAACAGACTGTTGAAGTGTTGACTTCTATGTTCACTTTTATATATATATATATATATATATATATATATATATATATATATATATATAGGTAACTATACTCGTGTCGAAAAACCTTCGAACTCTTGATTTAACCATAGCCAAATATATATATATATATATATGTATATATTTCGGCAGCAATTTTTCATTAATGCATGTTTCATTAAATAATATAGACAAGTTTTGTCTATTTATTTTAAGTAAGTTCCTTTCCTATTGTCTGATAAGATTAATCACATTATCGTTGAAGCCATTGGTTTATACCAACGGCTTCCCATACTTAATACTTCTCGTTTTTCCCTCTTGCGTGGTCATGTGTGACGTCACGAGCTGCAACGCAATTTTCGCTTCCTTGTCTCGTAAATACGAGTTTGTCGTTACTTTGAACTTATTCAAGCATCAAAGGCGGACTATTGTCATCTTTGCTAATGGCTTATGTAAGCCGAAAGCTTAGATTGGATTTAAACGTGTATCAATATTGTGATTTCCTTTCGTCTTTCAATGATAATGTTATTAAGCTTATCAGACAATATGAAAGGCACTTACTTAAAATAAATAGACAAAACTTGTCTATATTATTTAATGAAACATGCACTAATATATATATATATATATATATATATATATATATATATATATATATATATATATATATATATATATATATATATATCTTGTGTAAAATCAAAAGTGTCCAAATCGTGTAACAGCATAGGATAATTGTTCATCTCACAAAATGTTTAATATGTCAAAAACACTAAACTAATTGAGTTTCTTTATTACAGGTTTTCAGACAAGACGTTTAGCCATCTTGATACCATTTGTCGTAAGAACCACTGAAAAATCCCTTTGAGTTATTCAGCTAGAAAGACAACAGGTTAAAATCGTTTTGTGTCTGTCCCACTGTCTTCTCAACTGAGCAATGGTGAGAGGAAAAAGATCATTCATGTCTTCAGTAATGGTACTAATATTCATAATCTGGCTTCCATCTTCAAAGTCCATTCGAGAAGCATCAAGAGAACGGGGAATAAGCTTAAAAAAGAGGGAACATTAGAGAGGAAAACTGGATCAGGAGGTCACAACAGGAAGAGGGATCGTCATTTCAACTTAAAGCTAAAGCGATCAGTTAGAAAAGATCTAACTTAATCCATAAGACGTTTGGTTAGTGAGAGAAGAGTTTCACCTATGACAGTCCAAAGAGTATTGAAAAAAGACTTGAAAATGAAATCGTACGTGAAACATGTGTGGCACCTTGTTACTCCAGGACAGTAAGTTAGAAGGTTAGAGAGGGTGAAGATCATCTTGAATAAGTTGGAAAATAATCCTGGCATAATATATATATATATATATATATATATATATATATATATATATATATATATATATATATACGAGGGTCATTCAATAAATAAGGTGAATTTTTCGGTATAAGGACTTCTAATACAGATAGAAGCTTACTCTTTTTTATTTTATTTTTTGTTTTACTTCTTTTTCACATGGATTTAATTTCTTTTGCAGATTAAAAAGAAAACTTTGAGAGTTTTGGCGATTAACAAAGATGGCCGACCAAGAAGCATGCCCCAGGATTGAACAGCGGCCAGTTATCAAGTTTTTGGTTGATGAAGGGTGCAAAAAATGTCTAAAAGTGGGCTAAATTGTCGAAGGTCGGAGCAGTGTTGCGGATGAAGACAGACCTGGGAGGCCTACAGAAGTGAGGTCTCCTGAGGTGATCGAGGTAATCGAATCAGTCAATGACCTCATTCAGTCTGACAGAAGGTTGACAGTGGCTGACATTGCAAAGACTTTGAGCTTATCTGTTGGGACAAAACGCATGGGTCATCAGTCAGAAGGAGTCATCTTGCATCATGACAACGCAAGGCCTCACACAGCAGCCCAAACGGTGCAGTCCATCAACGAGCTGGGCTGGGAACTGCCCCCTCATCCTCCTTACAGCCCAGACCTTGCCCCTTCAGACTTTCACCTGTTTGGTCCCTTGAAAGCGTTCACGAGAGGCACGAAGTGTAAAAGTGACGATGAAGTCAAAAATGTTGTGAGCGACTGGCTGAGACATCAGTCCAAAGATTTTTACGCTGAGGGAATACGGAATCTTGTGCACAGACGGGAAAAGTATGTGACAGTGCTGGGAGACTACGTTGAAAAAAAAGAAAAAGTAAGCTTCTATCTGTATTAGAAGTCCTTATATCGAAAAATTCACCTTATTTATTGAATGACCCTCGTATATATATATATTTGAACTTAATTTCAATCCCACATGAGCTTCTGATCCTTAGCTATGTTTAATTAATGACGAACATGTCATTTTCGTTTATGATCGATGTCATCACGATTCTTCTGTTAAGCTTGGAGAGTAATTATACATTCTTATTGCTAAAAAATAGAGTCCAATTTTGTTATAAAAACCTCGGAGAATTTTAAATCATTTCTCTGAATCATTCAGGCCTTCAATAATGGTACCAAATTTCATACTTTGGCTTCCATCTTCAAAGTCCATTCAAGATCATCATTACAAATTTGAGCTAAAGAGATCAATTAGAAAAGATCCAACTCAATACATAAGACGTTTGGCACGTAAGGGAGGAGCTTCAGCTATGACCGTCCAAAGAGCAATGAAAAAGACTTGAAAATGAAATCTTACGTGAAACGTGTGCAACAACTTGTTATTCCAGAACAGAAAGTTAGAAGGTCAGAGAGGACGAAGATCATTTTGAATAACCTGGAAAATGATCCTGGAATAATATATATATATATACATATATATATATATATATATATATATAGAGAGAGAGAGAGAGAGAGAGAGAGAGAGAGAAATTTGAACTTAATTTCAATCCTACATGAGCTTCCGACCTTTAGCTATGATTAATTAATGATGAACATGTCATTTTCAAAGTAGAGCCTAATAGTGTTATAAAGAGCTCTGAGAATTCCAGTAAGATATCTTTAATCATTTCTAAGATACAGCAGTTCAAAGCTTAATCTGACAACTGGTTAATTTTGTTGTTACATTATGTGTATTGCGTGCTTTTGAGTTTCGGGATATTATTAGAAGCATTGAAAATGTTACTGGAATAATATGTATATATATATATATAAATTTGAACTTAATTTCAAACCTTCATGAGCTTCCAACCCTTAGCTATGATTAATGATGAACATGTCATTTTCGTTTATGATCGATTTCATCACGATTCTTCTTCTAAGCTTGGAGAGTAATTATACATTCTTATTGCTCAAAGTAGAGTCCAATAGTGTTATAAAAACCTCGGAGAATTCCAATAAGAAATCTTTAATCATTTCTAAGACACACAAGTTCAGAGCTTAATCTATCAATTGGACAATTTTGCTTTTACACGATTTGGATAATTAATACAGTTGTTTAATTATTTACGTTCTGACGTGACTTTTTTTTTTTAAGTGATGGTGCCACAATTCCGAACCTGAGCTAACTTCGCCCAACTGTTTTTCAGCAAAATGGTTCACCTTCTCATTATGCTTTGAGACGGTTCGAAACTTTAAATGATTACACATATTATGGGGTGCTTTGGCCAGGAAAAAGAAGTGTCTTGTGGGAATTGTCTGCGCAAGCTTCAGCCAGGTTCTGGAAGTCTCTTTTACTGAAATCCAATAAGATAATCCAAAAATAACAGTTTTTCATTTTTTTTAAATCATATTTAATTTTAACTTTTGGCATTTTAAATCTCTGATCGTATTTTATAAAGGATTTATTTAAAATATTTACTTGCAGGCTATTGTCCTTATCACTGTTGTTTTTTTATCACAACGTTTCACCCGGTGTACCCTCCGGCCTGCACCAGGTATATGTCGATTCAGGCAAACTACAAGGATGTCGATCCATGTAAGGTACACCTGATGAAGTCCGGGGTATACAACGACCGAAATGTTCTGGTAAATAAATTCTAAATATATTGAAGTTTTTATTTACACTATATACACGAAGACTATTATCCTTATCTTTGTTGTTGTTATCACAACGTTTCAGCCGTTGTGCCATCCGGCCTGCACCAGGTGTATGTTGATCCAGGTAAGCTAGAGGTATCTCGATTCATGTAACGTACACCTGATGACGGCCATGGTATACAACAGCTGAAATGTTTTGATAAATAAACTATAAATATATTGACGTCTTTATTTACACTATATATATGCAACTATTATCCTTATCTTTCTTATTATCACAACGTTTCAGCCGTTGTGACCTCCGGCCTGCACTAGGTGTATGTTGATCCAGGTAAGCTAGAGGTATCTCGATTCATGTAGCGTACACCTGATGACGGCTATGGTATACAACAGCTGAAATGTTTTGATAAATAAACTATAAATATATTGACGTCTTTATTTACATTATATATATGCAACTATTATCCATATCTTTCTTGTTGTTATTACAACGTTTCGGCCGTTGTGACCTCCGGCCTGCATCAGGTGTATGCTGATCCAGGTAAGCTAGAGGTATATCGATTCATGTAACATACACCTGATGAAGGCCGGGATACACAACAGCCGAAATGTTTTGATAAATAAATTCTAGATTTATTGACGTCTTTACTTACACTATATACATGCAAACTATCGGCCTGTACCAGGTGTATTTCGATCTAGTTAACCTACAGGGATGTCGATCAATTTAGCCTACACCTGATGAAGGCCGGGATATACAACGGCCGAAATGTTTTCATAAAAAAAACAGAGTCGAGGACAATAGCCCGCATGTGAAGAGTTTCAATAATAACTCCTGGTCCCAGAAATTCAAACAGAAAATATGAACGTCTGTTTCTGTACCTTACTCTGAACGGTAAGGCTTTTCTTATAACATCAATACGTCTTCAGATACTTTGAGGAGAGCCTGGAATATTAGGTAATTTGAGAGGAATTTTTGGTGGCAAAATGGCAGATTCATCTAGTTTTCTAATTAAAGGTCGTGCTGTTAAATGCTATTCCTCGTTATGCTAGACAGTTAATGATTTAACTCGGGATAAATTCCTTAACTTTCAAAATAATTGTGTAGTACATGCAAATCTTGCACAAATCTGAAATAAATTAATTTCACTTTATATCTTAAACCCTCTGCAATATGTGGAATTTAATAAAGTATTAAGACAATATCATTTTCACTTGGCACATACATACATACATGCATACATATATATATATATATATATATATATATATATATATATATATATATATATATATATATATATATATGTGAACATTGAAGTCAACACTTACAGGCGAGAGGCTGTTTCATGCTAGACGCAATCGTCAAGGCAAGACTCGTGGGCGACGATTGCGTCTAGCATGAAACAGACTGTCGCCTCTAAGTGTTGACTTCAATGTTCACTTTTATATTTACACACGCGCTATCTCTGATATTGAGCACTTTATCCCATAAATATAGCACACCTTAAGAGTATATTCCTTCATATATATATATATATATATATATATATATATATACATATATATATATATATATATATATATATATATATATATATATATATATATATATATATATGATTAGCACTAAGATATATGTAAAATTGCAACCAGATCCCAAACTATTATGGATATGTTCAGAGCCAAAAGTACCCATAAGTATAAAAATTCTGAAGTAGGTATATATAAAATACGTTGCCAGAAGTGCTCCTCACACTACATTGGAGAAACTTGCAGAAATTTTAACAAAACGTATCTATGAACACAAAAGAGGTCTTATACAAAAATTTATCAACGCTAGACAACACCGAAGCTGATTGCAAAAGCAAACAAAAAACAGAATTTACAATCGTTATGGGAGACCTGAATGCAAAAGTAGTCAAGGAGAGAGATGATAAAATAGCAAATTTTGTCAAGGAACTCGTAATGAACACGGAGAAATATGGCTCCGATTATGCACGGCGAATAATCAGCTTATAGCCAAAGCCTGGTTTAAAAAACACCAAGATGTATATAGACATGGAGAAGCCAAAGAGCAGAAACAAAATAGCAAATCAACTATATAACTATCGATAAGAGATTCAGGAATGCAGTTTTAAATCACAAAACACACCCAAGTGTCGACTGCGGGAACAACTACATCCAGTGATATATAAACTTGGAGTGAAATTACGAAAAGTGAAGAGGACTATGACCGCACCCAAACTGCAATACAACAGAAACACGAATGATATGAACCGTGTTAAAGGCAGATACAATTTTTTAAAAAAAGAAAAGAAAACGGAAAATCGAACTGGGACACATTAAGAGAAGCTTTAGTGATATTATCAATCGAGACCATCCCAAAGAAAACTAGACAAAGAAAAGGTGATAAATAGCGCTTGAAATTCACGACATGATGAAAGGGAGACAAAAACAATGCTAAAATATGTAACAGAATATAAGATACTGCACAAAGTAATCAGGTAGAAATGCAAGCAAGCTAAAGAGGAGTTGCTCAACGAAAAGTGTGTAGAAATAGAAATTCTTCGAATAGAATTTAATAAAAACTTAGATTGTTGCGAGGTAACACGTAGGATGGAAAATAAAGCTGTAGATCGTCTTCTGGTCGTGGCCCCGAAAGAGGAAGTTGTGGAGATCTGTGATCAGGCTCATCCTGAAGGAACATGTCACATAAGAGCAACAGAATTTGTTAGTAAATTCCACTCTCATTAAATGTGACGCTTTCATATTTCTGTATAGACCTGAGCTAGTTTGTAATGCGTAAAAGACGCAAACCCACAGCGAGACAAACTGCTAATGATATGGGGTGATATGTCTTGCAGCAGTCTCCGACATTTTCCCTTTAAATTAACAGTTAAACCGAACAGTTAAAGATACGCGAGTCACGACACCATTCTCGTTTCAATGTCGGCTGTTTCTTCTGTTTCCAGTTTTATGAAATAAAGTAAAGAAGACAGAAATGTACTTTGGTTGGTAAACAAATTAAAAGAAAGAAAATTACGAATGACGTTTGCAGACGACACGGACGCCATTAGACAAATTGGGATCGCGCCATATTGGGCGCGACAGGCGTTACTTTTTGCATCGTTACAGCTTTAGTTAGATATATTAGAATACTGAGATCTCCAGAGAGAGGAGATTGTGCGTGAAGGTGTTTTGATGAGAACGACCCCCAACCTCCAAAAAAAAAGATCCAAAATACACTGTTCCCGATAATATATATATATATATATATATATAATTATTTCACAGTTACTTGATAACATTCCAAATTTTTGTAGTTGTTTTTTTTTCGATTGATTTCATTCTTTTTGTTATGTTTGTTGATATCACAATGTTTCAGCCAATCCAGGCATACTTCACGTGCAGGAATTTAGCCGCGACCACATCGCAACAGAAAATGATACTATATATATATATATATATATATATATATATATATATATATATATATATATATATATATATAATAGGAATTAAGATTACATTAGGTTAATGATCATTTTCAGCTTGTAAATTGAAATGAAATTTACAAGTATTTTTTAAACCAGCCAATGAATGAAAAATTATTTCAATAATTTATCATCCATTGACTGGCTTGAAAAATACTTGTAAATTTTATTTCAATTTACAAGCTGAAAATGATCATTAACCTAATGTATTCTTAATTCATATTGTTTGAAATATGTTACTCTGTTTAATTAAAACATTGAGCTCAATGTGTAAATCAGTTTTAATATTTTATATTGTATTAATAGGATTCACTTGGATTATATACCAACGGATTATTACATATATATATATATATATATATATATATATATATATATATTTATTTATTTATTCACCCCAAGCAAGGCGATAAGCCCACTATGGTGTATGGGTCTACTTGGATTGAATATGACTGAGAAGACTTCAGAAGGAACCGGAATCACAATCGTAAACAGGAAACAAGGGATACATCCCTACTCCTGTCCAAAAGACCGAGGAGAAATGTAAAGCGGATGATAGCCGAACCTATCTACTCCTATTTATTAAAGAAAAGCGGGAAGAAAGGACTAACTATCAATTGTAAGAAGACAGAATGTATGGTTGTCAGCAAGAGAAACGGTCCGTGATGCGAACGACGAAGTGGAGATGCTAAAATCAAACAAGTGCGAAAACTTAAATGTCTTGTAAATGTGACGCTGAAATCCGAAGGAGTATTGGAATAGTGAAAAATGTCTTCCAAAATCTAAGCAAAGTATTAAGAAACAGGAAAAGTTCATTAGAAACAAAGAAAAGAATGCTGCTGTTATATAATATCATTTAATGCAGGACAATTTCCTCAAAACTAAAGTTGAAACCTGAGGCAACAAATGTGGTTCTACAGAAGGATGTTGAGAATACTATGGGTGGAGTATGTGAAAAACAGGGAATCTCAAAGAAAAATGCAAACAAAAAGAATGCTTATAACGCAAAGGTGTTCGATAAAGTATGCCACAAACATCTATTGGAACTGCTCAACAACCCTGATATATTTAGGAAGGATATTAGAATAACCATGAACTTATATTAGCAACAAACTAGATAATGAGAAAAGAGGACTTAGAAAATCTGATACTCACAGGACAGATTGAGTGCAAGAGGGACAGAGGAAAACAGTGCATAACATAGTGAGCTTGATTAAATGTATGGCGGAACAGGGTTTACGAGAAATAACAGAAACACAAAATTTATTAAGAGCTGCAACGGACATGAGATTGTGGAGAGATATGAGGCCTACGCCCTGAGGGGTCACGGCACATAAAGAAGATGTTTGAAATATAAAGGGGTAGTTGAAATTTCTAAAACACATGCTGAGGAAAGAAGGCTTGGAAAATTTGACACGCACAGCTCATATTGAAGAACAGCTGGCAAACTATCTGTGAGCTTGTACAAATTGATGACAGGACAGGAGAGAGATATTATGGTATAAACGTTTCTTACAGCTACAAAGAATAAGTAGTTGTTGAGAGCCATGACTTGTTACCTCCTGAAGGGAAGCGGCACAAAGAAGTGAGATGTGCATGCAATGCAACGGTAGTCAGTACAGAAAGTTATACCACCATATCCTGTACAGAAGCACAAGGACAAAGATATGGGGCAATGAGAAGATTCAATACGGAACGCTGAATCGACAACCATTTGGATAATGTTCCATAACGAAACGCCACAAACACATACCTTGTAGAAAAAAGTACTACTAAAGTGCTGTGGCCTGTTTAGAGGCCAGAAAGAAAGACACGGAAGACGAAGGTAGGTTGAACAAGTGTATTGAAATAACAGATATATACAAAGCAAGAGTGTTAGTAATAAGCAGATAGAGGTGTCCGTCCGAACGGTAGGTTAACACTGCGTCTCCTTTCCCTTACGACTTTACCCTAGGAAGTCTCGCGGTTAGTATTTATGAGAGGAGGAAGAGTTCATTCTACTGTAGGAGGGTTTACCACAACATAAAGGTAAACAAACAATATGGCATCGGGTAAAACATGGAGTAAATAGTTGATTAAATTTGTATTTCATCCGCTGATTGGTCGTCCCAACACCTCCCGTTATTTATTAGCCGTTATCCATATTAAACCACTTTCCCAGAACGGTTTAGAGATAATTGAAAAAGGAAATATTAAAAGCATTTTAAAGATATTAAAAAAAAGAATCTATGGAGACACATGAACGTTTACGTTTTGAAGAGTTTTTTTTTTTTTTAAATGACGCTAAATTGAAGCCTTACTTTGCGCCCGGCGGGTTAAATAACGGTATTTTTATCATATAGTAACACCTTAATAAACCGATTGAACAGAATACCCGAAAGAAAAGGCGTGATAAATTGGCTTCGTTATAAAAATAGATTTTTATACTGCTAACTCATACACAAAATAATTATTTTTTGAAGCATTTCACCTCAAGCAAAGCGGATTTGAGATTTTATCAAGAATATCTAAAATCATAGCAGGAGCACCAGAGCAGATGTGACCACAATATTCAATACATGAACGAGTGGCAAGCTTATAAATTTGTAAGATAAATTCAGGAGAGAAAAATTATCTAGCACGACATAGCGAACCAACTTTCCTAGCAGCAGACCTAGCAATGGACTCAATAAAATCTTTCCACTTCAGGTCAGTGGAAAACGTTAGTCCGAGAACGTGCGACTGGTCACTCTCCTGGAGGTTAGCATCAGCCATGCTGATAAAAGGCAGAAAGAGGTTTCCCAGATGATTGATAGAGAACAGTTTCGTTTTGGAAGCCTTAAAATTAACAAGCCGTTCAAGGAAGCGTTAAAATTAACAAGCCATTCAAGGAACCATTCAAAGAAGCGTTAAAATTAACAAGTCATTCAAGGAAGCGTTAAAATTAAGCCATTCAAAGATCCATTCAAGGGAGCGTTAAAATTAAGAATTCATTCAAGGAATCATTCAAAGAAGCGTTAAAATTAACAAGTCATTCAAAGAAGCGTTAAATTTAACAATTCATTCAAGGAAGCGTTAAAATTAAGAATTCATTCAAGGAATCATTCAAGGAAGCGTTAAAATTAACAAGCCGTTCAAGGAACCATTGAAGGAAGCGTTAAAATTAACAAGTCATTCAAGGAAGCGTTAGAATTAACAAGCCGTTCAAGGATTCATTCAAGGAACCATTCAAAGAAGCGTTAAAATTAACAAGTCATTCAAAGAAGCGTTAAATTTAACAATTCATTCAAGGAAGCGTTAAAATTAACCAACCATTCAAGTAACCATTCAAGGAATAGTTAAAATTAACAAGTCATTCTTTACTCCAGTTAACAGCAGATTGTAGGTTATTTTTTAGATCAGCCTCCAATTTGACCGTAGCAAACCGATCAGACTTACTCTTAAAACAGAAGCAAATAGTTGTTTCCAAGAATTGTTAAATATAGTAATTAGCATC
This sequence comes from Acanthosepion esculentum, assembly GCA_964036315.1. NCBI lineage: Eukaryota > Metazoa > Mollusca > Cephalopoda > Sepiida > Sepiidae > Acanthosepion > Acanthosepion esculentum. The sequence continues at coordinate 112,067,050 of OZ038483.1, read as the reverse complement.
CGTAGGTTTAATCAAGCTTAGATTCAAAGGTATTAGTTAATGTCCAAGCCGTGGCATCATAAATTAAAACCGCCCCTATGGTGACGCGAAAGAATCTCCGTTTGAGGTTGTCTGGTAGATCAGATTTCCAAATTAGATCCTGCTAAAGCACAGCTCTCTGGACCCATTCCTGATATTTCTACGATCTTACGTGAACGCAGAACGCGCTTTACAGAACGCCACGGGCGAGCTAAACAAGAACGTGCGAGTGTTTCAACGCTCTGGACATCTAGCCATGGCGCAAGACGGGTTGTTTCGCCCAGCAACCACCTTCCCTGATCAACTATGTTACGACACAGGATGCCACCCGAATGACCCTCCGACCTTGACGCAGGACTGAGATCTCTGGAGAAATATCCAACAACTAAATCACAGCTCTATGGACCCATTCCTGATATTTCTATATTCTTACGCGAACACAGAATTCGCTTTGCAGGACCCCTACTGACGAACCAAACAAGAACTTGCGAGTGATCTACTGTTCTGGAGACCTAGCCGTGGCACAAGAGAGGTTGGTGGCCAAGCATTATCTACATTGACCAACTATGTTATGACAGAAGATTCCACCCCAGTTACCTTGACGTAAGATCGTGATGGCTGGCGTGATCGAATCGTGAATGTCCGAGCTAGATCGACCAAATAAAAATAAAATAAATAATTGCATCATCAGCATAGATATTGAGTTGAGAATATCAGGAAGGTCATTGATGAAAAATAGAAACAGCTTAGGTGCAAGGATAGAGTCCTAGGGGACACCTGCATTATGGCAGAAAGACCTAGAAGAGTGGCCGTTCTAGATAACTTTCATATCTAAATATTTCAGTCGAGGAGCGACCATTTTACTGACGAAAGAAAAATCACTAACAACGTATTATGATGTGGTAAACTATCTTCTTGTAGCTGTAATAGGACTCCGATTAAACTGCTAGCTGCTAATCCCACTTTTCAGCGTGTGGATTAATTATGTATCAACAACTTGATTTTATTTTCATTTGTTTTATTTACTTATTTATTTGTGCATCTTTCATTGAAAAATGGCCGACAAGGAAGATTTCTTTAATCTTTTATTGAGTTTTCCGGGGTTTAAAGAATGTATCCTTTAACACCTAAAAAACGGAAAAAACTCAATAAATGATTAATTAAATATTCCTTGCTTGCATTATTTACATTATTCGAACTGTTATCTTCATCTTCATTACCAGAAAAAACAATGAATAACAACAAAAATTGCAATATAAGCTCCGGTAAAAAATACAATAATAACAGAAAAAAATTGCATTATGAGCACTTAAAAAAAATGATTGCGGAAGCATTAGGTTTATAAGTCACAAAGATTCATACACAGATATCCTCAAACATCCATGGCCCAGTCGATAAAGACGTTGGTTAGATCCAGTGATTAGACCCGAAGAGTTGTGAGTTCAATATCAGGCCACTAGTGGAACTAAAACAATCTACACCGGTGGACGAAATAAATAAAGGGTTCGTTTCGAAATTCTAATCACCTGAAGAATAACAGTCCGAATAATGTAAATAATGCAAGTAATCATAATACCTCACCTCAGAGATCCAATCACCTGAAGAAGGCCGGAGACAACAACGGCCGAAACGTTGTGAATATGGACGTTGTGAATATGGCAATGAAGATGAGGATAACAGTCCGAATAATGTAAATAATGCAAGTAAGCAGAATACCTCATCTCAGAGATCCAATCACCTGAAGAAGGCCGGAGCCAACAACGGCCGAAACGTTGTGAATATGGCAATGAAGATGAGGATAACAGTCCGAATAATGTAAATAATGCAAGTAAGCAGAATACCTCATCTCAGAGATCCAATCACCTGAAGAAGGCCGGAGCCAACAACGGCCGAAACGTTGTGAATATGGCAATGAAGATGAGGATAACAGCCCGAATAATGTAAATAATGCAAGTAAACATAATACCTCATCTCAGAGATATAGACAGATAAATCTTCCTTACTGACCGTTTTCAATCAAAGATGCATGAAAGAAAGGTTGCTGCCCAAATACATATCAATTATTTATTTGTCAAGATGCCTGAAATACCAAACAACGGATTTACATTTGAAATATTCTTTTAAAAAAATGAAAGGAAAAAAATCTGGCTCTGTAAGTCGTAACTAATGGTAGTGTTTTGTGAAGGCTTACAGATCTATCTAGCCAGGGAAAGAGATTCGCTCGCTTCTCTCCATTCATGCCCGAACAACCTTTATAATAGAGAGCTAAATACGGTTGGCTGGGAAGCTTCTCCTCATCCAGCACCCCTCCATTTCGCAAAACATTGAGTATAGTTTGGCACACCCTAACACCTGCAGAAAAATGTTTCTCACTACCTCGTCACATACACATGCGTGAGGCCACGCATTGAAATGTGCCACATTTGCCTCCGCGGGAAGGAAAATAAATACAGGTTTTGCCCTCACTTCAAAGGCGGCCTATTTTCAAGGGTTAAGGAGAAATGATGTGATGAAAGCAGTGGCTGAAAATGAATCCCAGCAGCAGAATAGACAGATTGATATTAACAAAGAATATAAAAAAAAATCTGCTTCAATCTATGTTGATAGAAGCAAGATATAAGGAATTGTGACACTGGTTAATAAAACAATAAAATGCGTATATTTATAATGGTAAATCTTCCAGTGAAAATGAACGAATCTACGTGATAGATGTGGAAATAGATAGATAGATAGATAGATAGATAGATAGATAGATAGATAGATAGATAGATAGATAGATGTAAAACGAGATATATAAGAACAAATAGATAAGAATAGAGACGGAAACAGATAGATAGATAGATAGAGAGAGAGAGAGAGAGAGAGAGAGAAATAGAGAGAGATGTGAAATGAGATCTATAAGGATAGATAGATAGATAGATAGATAGATAGATAGATAAGAACAGATTAAAATGAGATAGATAAAAATAGATACGAATAGATAGATAGATAGATAGATAGATGTGAAATGAGATAGATAAAAACAGACTGAAATAAATGTGAAATGAGATAAAAATAGATAGATAAGAACGGATAGATAAGAAGATAGATAGATAGATAGATAGATAGATAGATAGATAGATAGATAGATAGATAGATAGATAATGAAAATGCATAGATAGATAGATAGATAGATAGATAGATAGATAGGAACAGACTGAAATGAGATAGATAAAAATAGATACGAACAGATAGATAGATAGATAGATAGATAGATGTGAACTGACAAAGAATTGAATCAATTACTAGGTCATCTGTTAAGAAAGTCGATTCACTGTGCCGAGTGAGACAATTTTTCTCTCCGGAATCTTTATAAGTTCATACTCAGAATATTGCTATCATATATGGTCTGGTGCCCCTGTTATTTACCTAGAACTCCTGGATAAGATCAAAAGAACAATCAGCAATATTATTGGTACTGATCTGGCTGTTCAGCTTCTGTCACTTGCTCACCGTCGGTTGCCTGTCTGTGCCTTTTTTATAAATACGTTCATGGCAATTGTTCGGATGAGCTCTTCATTATGGTACCCTAGACTTTTTGAATATAAGCGCAGTACTAGATTGGCGGCGAGATCTCATCAATTTCCAATTGAGCTAGCTAGATGTAACCGTAACTTCTATTATGACAGTTCGTTTTCTCGAACTTTACGTTTGTGGAACTTCCTTACGGTTTTATGCTTTCCAGACAAAATTAATCTGCAAAAATTTAAATGCAATGCCAATCGCTATCTACTGCTCTCCTGGCTGCTTTTTGCTCTTTCTCCTTATTACTAATGTTTCTGTTCCTAATCCCTCCAAACCTGTAACCCCTTGCGTGCTAGTGGCTGTACCGCCTTGCTTGGGGTGATTAAAAAAAGACATAGATAGATAGATAGATAGATAGATAGATAGATAGATAGATAGATAGATAGGAAGGAAGGAAGGAAGGAAGGAAGGAACAGGCTGAGATGAAAAGACATTAGACTGCTAGAAAAATATGAAAATAATGAAAAAGCATACTTCATTTGCCGTCTCTCTTCAGATAGATAGGTACATACATAGCTATGAAAATTTGTCTAGAAATTCACTGCCACATTGGAGTTTACACATTACATAGCAGTTCAACAAAATTTTCTTTGTAACAAAAATGATCTCATTTCATAATACTTTGCTTAGTTTCTGGAAAACATCTTTCTGCTTTAATGCAAAAAAGATTGGATATTGCAGCAGCAGTTCAGTACTCTTTTCTTTGTTTCTAACGAAATTTTCCAGTTTCTTAATACTTTGCTTAGTTTCCTTAAGGTAAGTTTCACTGTTGTAATGTAAGAAAATTAGCTATTACACTGCAGTTCGGTACTCTTTTCTTTGTTTCTAACGAAATTTCATAATTTCTTAATACTTTGCTTAGTTTCTGGAAGGCACATTTCATTATTCTAATATAAAATAATTATATATTACACGGCAGTTCTGTACTCTTTTTCTTTGTTTCTAACGAAATTGTCCAGCTTCTTAATACTTTGCTTAATATATATATATATATATATATATATATATATATATATATATATATATATATATATATATATATATATATATATAGACAGTGCTGTTCGATAAAAGTGACTCATCTGATTTTTTTTACTTAAAAATTTTTTGCCTATTGTTTTTGGGGTCAAACTAATTTTTAATCTTACTAATATAAAGGACCCTTCCCGACCACCTAGTAAAAAAGTTTACTCACCCTAAGGTATTCTATTGATAATTATAATTTTCGATATAAATGAGATTTAGGGAAAAACTCTTTGCAAAAAAAGTGACTCACTTATTTCCTGCCACTAGTAATCAATAGAAACATAACCGAACAGCTTTAAATAAAGAATAATAGAGGTATAATTTATTTATAATAGGTAATATAGTTGGAAATATTTAATAATCTATGGGTCCTCCTTTATTTTGAATAACCTTTTCAACCCTTTTTGGCATTGACTTAATTAGGTTCTGGCAAATCTCAACTCCAAGCATTGAATTCCATTCGCATATGAAATTCACAATCAAATCCTCTTTGTTGCTCAACTGCTTTCTCGGGAGCCTGTACTTTATAATGCTCCATAAGTTTTTTATGGGGTTGAGGTCAGGAGAATGGGGCGGCCATATCATAACACTCACTTGCTTCTCATCAAAATATTCCTTCATCAATTTTGATTTGTGACAGGGAGCATTATCTTGCATGAAATGAGTTTGGTGGGATCGATTTGCACCCTTTCAGCAGAAGGGAGTAGACAAGACTCTAAAATTCTCTTGAACTGCTCGCTCCTGAGGGTCTTTTCAATAGGTTTTAAGAAACCAGTTCCATGAAAATAAAAGCATCCCCAGAACATTATACTGAACGGATGCTTGGCAGTACTTACTGCTAAATTCAAAGAGCTTTCAAAGCTTCTTCTTCGGATTTTAGATAGCTTATCCTTTGAATTTAGCTCAACTTTCGTTTCATCGGAGAAGAGAACATTTAGTTAAAAAAAGCCAGGTGAGTCACTTTTATCAACTGTACTTTCATGGATACTCATTAGATATTCAGGCTTACAACCACATCACGTTGAAACTACAAAAAGAAAAAACACATATTAAAAGCTTGAATACATAGGAAATTGTAGAGAGCCATGATCATCAACGTCCTAAAGGGACACGGCACATAGAAGAATAATTGCAAGCTTGTGTAAATAGATGGCGAAAAATACTTTAGGAGAGATAACAATAAGACAAAAGTTATTAAAACCTGGAAAGGACAGGAAATTCTGGAAAGCCATGATCGCCAACGTCCTGAAGGGACACGGCACATAGAAAAAGAAGTACAAGCTTGTGCAAATGGATGGCAGAACAGGGTTCAGGAGAGATAACAAATTGGCACAATTTATTAAGAGCTGGAAAGGATAGGAAATTGTGGAGAGCCATGATCGCCAACGTTCTGAAGGAACACAGCACTTAGAAGAAGAAATACAGGCTTGTGTAAATGGATGGCAGAACAGAGCTTAGGAGAGATAGCAAAAAGGCTCAATTTATTAAGATCTGGAAATCATAGGAAATTGTGGAGAGTCATGATCGCCTACGTCCTGAAGTGACGCGGCACACTGAAGAAAAAGTACAAACTTGTGTAAAGAGCTGAAAAGCATAGGAAATTGTGGAGGGCCATGATCGCCATTGTCCCGAAGTGAAACGGCCCATAGAAGAAGTACTAGGCTTGTGTAAATGGATGGCGGAACAAAATTTTGGAGAGATAACAAATAGGCAGAATTTATTAAGAATTGGAAATCATAGGAAATTGTGGAGGGCCATGATCGCCATCGTCCTGAAATGAAGCGGCCTATAGAAAAAGAAGCACAAGCTTGTGTAAATGGATGGCAGAACAGAGTTTAGGAAAGATAACAAAAATACAACATTTATTAAGAGCTGGAAAGGATGGGAAATTGTGGAGAGCCATGATCGCCAACATCCTAAATAGACTCGGCACGTAGAAGAAGAAAATGGAAAATTTAAATGATTAAAGGCTCATTTCTTCACATTTGTACACGCACAGAGCATTGGCTAGGGAGAGAGTTAACTGATTGCGACTCTCGTTTTCTCCTTGAGATTTGAGAGGATTAAGCTTAATCTGGTTCAAAGTCAAAATATCCAATTATGAATTAGATATAAAATTATGAATCGATATCGAGTGGCACAATGGTTAAGACGTCCACGTAAGGAAACGAACTGTAAGTGATAACATCTGGGCCTGAAATGAGCAATGTTTTATGACAACCAACAATAAAATTGAAATGTGAGAAGCAACTGCTCGCTGTCCAGGAGGCTTGAGTATAAAAAGAGATAGAGGCGGAGTTCTTGTTGACCGAAAAGGAGATATGGTCCGTTAGTCTGTCGTGACAGGAGGCAGTATCAATAAGCGAAGATGTCCTATGTGTCCCTTACCTAACCTCGAGACAGTCTCAGGTGAACTGATCCACCATTGTTTTTAATCATTTCACCCAAAGTAAGACAATAAAGCCACTAAGACGCGAGGGATTTTTAATTGTGAAAAAATATAGGGGGGAAAAAAACTATTTAAGATTATTTAGGAGAGTGAACAACAGGAATTAAAAAGACAAAAGATAACGATTGGCATTGCATTTAAATTTTAAAAGATCAACGTTGACTGGAAAGCAAGAGACCAGAAAACAGTTCTATAATCGAGAATTGCGAGAGAAAAAAAACTGTTAGTGTAGAAATGGTTACATCTAGCCATTTAAACTGTAAAATGGTGAGACCTTGCCGCCAATCTAGTATTGCGTTTAAATTCATAAATCGAGGGACAAAAGAGTAAATCCCATCAGACGAATTACTATGGGACTATTTATAAAAAAAAAAAAGTCAAAGAGAAGCTACATTAAGCTACTGGTGCGACGACCGATGGTGAGTTAGTACTGATGATTGATAGCTAGAACCGTGTGCCGTTTGTCTGCTGCTGGAACAGATACTACACTTTGATCCCGAGCATCCTGTCCGCGGATAGCTTCATTTAACCCGGTCTCTCCACTGAGGCGAAATGGGACACAAGGTCGGGTTTAATGTGAGGAACTCGACCGCGTTCACCCGGGCCAAGTACAAAAATTGTCAAGCCTCCGCAACCATCGATAGCGCTGCATTGGTAAGACTACTGATGACCCCTCTCTTGTGCAATGGGTTGCTGATCCCAGGTCCGGGCACCTTACAGTTTTTATTTTCGCCGGCTGCGTCTCTGTCCGCGGACGGAACCGCAATTGAGTCACACTTTGCTCGAAGACGGAGACGCAACTGAGAGATGATAATCCTACCTGAAGCCGAGATGCAAGATCAGGGCCGATAACATTGACAGATTCTTCTTTGGATTTTGGAATCAAAACACTAGATGTGATTGTAATATTCAAAGAATAGACGAGTACTTTCGATTCTCACTGCAATCGTTATCAAAAGAGTCAAAATGACGCAGATTAAGAATAAAAGAACTTAAAGAATGAAAGAAACGATAACCAATTTTAATTCTGACATAAAACAACTTGGAACTTACCTGAAAAAAAAGTAATAATAATCTGGATAGAGAGACGTTGGTATTGTCTAATAAAACACGCTTAAAGAAAAATTCTTGCTGCCTAAATACACCTTATATACGGGGTGTAACTGCAAAATTGACCAAATCATGTAAAAGCAAAATTGTCCATTTCTTAGATTAAGCTTTGAATCGTTGTATCTTACAATTGATTAAAGACATCTTACTGGAATTCTCCAAGGTTTTTATAACACTATTGGATTCTACTTTGATCAAGAAGAATGTATAATTACCGTCTCAGCTTAACAGAAGAATCGTGATAGAATAGATCATAAACAAACATGACATGTTCATCATTAGTTACATATATATATATATATATATATATATATAAATATAAAAGTGAACATAGAAGTCAACACTTAGAGGCGACAGTCTGTTTCATGCTAGATGCAATCGTCATGCCTGACGATTGCATCTCGCATGAAACAGACTGTCGCCTCTAAGTGTTGACTTCTATGTTCACTTTTATATTTACACACGCTCTATCTCTATTGAGCACTTTATCCCATAAATATAGCACACTTTAAGACTATATTTCTTCATATATATATATATATATATATATATATATTCCAGCATCATTATTCAAGATGATGTTCGCCCTATCTAACATTCTAACTTTCTGTCCTGGAGTAAGAAGGTGCCTCACAGGTTTCACGTACGATTTGATTTTCATTCTTTTTTCACTGCTCTTTGGACTGTCATAGCTGAAACTTCTCACACGTGCCCAACGTCTTATGGTTTGAGTTGGATCTTTTCTATTTGATCTGTTAATCTCTAAGTTGAAATGATGATACCTCTTCCTGTTGTGACCTTCTGATCCAGTTTACTGTCCCCTCTTTTTTTTAAACTTATTCACCATTCTATTGATGGCTCTTGAATGGACTTTGAAGATAGAAGCCATAGGATAAATGTTGGAACCATTACTGAAGGCCTGAAGGATCTTTTCCCTCTCACCATTGCTCAGTTGGAAAGACAGAAAACGATTTTAACCTGTTCTTTTTCTAGCTGAATAACTCAAGGGGTTTTTCAGTGACTCTTAACAGAAAGGGTTTCAACATGTCTAAACGTCATGTCTGAAAAACAGAAAAAAAGAAACACAATTAGATCTGAAAAGCTGAAAAAAGGAAACACAATTAGATCTGAAAAACTGAAAAAAAGAAACACAATTAGATCTGAAAAGCTGGAAAAAAAAGAAACACAGTTTACTGTATTTTTTTTAGATATCAAAAATGTTGTGGGGTGGATAATTATCCCACACTGTTACACGATTTGGATCCAGTATATATATATATATATATATATATATATATATATATATATATATATATATATATATATATATATATATATAAACGAATGGGTAAATATCCGTAGGTATACGAGAGAGCACTTGAAAATTTCTTCTGCAGGAAACTTCGAGTTGTGCAATTCATCTAAGATTTTATGTATATTGCTTAATATATATATATATATATATATATATATATATATATATATATATATATATATATATATATATATATATATATATATATATATTCAGAGTGCGGCAAAATTATCGTCCTTTTTGTATTTAGTAACTTTTATTGAACAAAAATAAATTACAGTAATTTAAGAAGATTTATAAATATTGTCACCGGAAAACAACATGATTTGTTATGATTAACAAACTATTTAATTTGTTCAAAATTCTCCTCTTCATGTTTAATACAAGGCTGAGAAATATCAGTAACACTTATTCTTAAAGTCTATAAGAAATTGCTTGCTTGAATTCAGGAACTGTTTTCGTTTTGAGCCTATAAACAAGATCTTTCAGTAGACCCTCTCAAGACAAAAAGCTTGGTGGTGTTAGGTCTGGTGATGTTGTAGAGGATCTGCCAAGTAAGTGCTGTTAATTCGAGAAACAATCTGAAATCACCTTACTTCAAATTAAATAAACGAAAATTATCATTTGCATTAAATCTATATCGAGGCATTGAATGTAAGTATGTATTTTTGCCCCACTGAGATGTTAAAGCTAGATCGGGTGAAAGATCAGCTGCCAATCTTTGGTCATTTAGAGTTTCGGGGGTGCTCTCATATACCATTGTATCAACCAGCATAGATATCCAAAAATATTCGGAGTATACTCTTAGGTATAACATTCATGCAAAGTAAAAAGAGGTTTGGCCCGAGAAGCGCCCCTAGTGGACGCCTAAGCTTTCTGGGACAATAATCTTCTACTGTTTTTCTTTTTTAAAAGATTGTGTTGAGAAATGCCTTTGACAAATGGGAAAATATTTGTCAGTCCGACAGTAACAAAATTGAAATTTAGAGTCTATAATTAGAGTTTATTTGTAGAATATAAGTACATTTGTTAATAATTATATAAATAATAGATTTATCGGACACCATGACCCTGATAAGTTGTATTAATGGAAACTGTGAAGTTGTCACTTGAACATTTATTTATAAATTGCCTGCATTTATTATAAAGGGTGAGGCAAAATACGGCCCTTTTTATTTATTGACTTTTATTGAAGAAAACTAAATTACAGTAATTTAAGAAAATTTACAAATATTGTCACATGAAAACAACATAATTTAATATGATTGACAAACTATTTAATTTCTTCAAAATTCTCCACTTCATGCGCAAAACAAGGTCCGGGCACCTTACAGTTTTTATTTTCCCCGGCTACATCTCTGTCCGCGGACAAAACCACAATTGTGTCACACTTTGCTCGAAGACGGAGACGCAACTGAGAAGATGATAATCCTATCTGAAACCGAGACGCAAGATCAGGGCCGAGAACATTGTCAGATTCTTCTTTGGATTTTGTCAATAATATCTAAATTGCTTGAATTCAGGAACTGTTTTCGGTTTGAGCCTGTAAACAAGATCTTTCAGTAGACCCTATCAAGAAAAAAAGCTTGGTGGTGTTAGGTCTGGTGATCTTGTAGAGTAGCTGAGCACTGCCAAGTAAGTGCCGTTAATTTGAGAAACAATCTGAATTATGGGGCTGACAGAAAACGATTTTAACCTGTTCTTTTTCTAGCTGAATAACTCAAGGGGTTTTTCAGTGACTCTTAACAGAAAGGGTTTCAACATGTCTAAACGTCATGTCTGAAAAACTGAAAAAAAGAAACACAATTAGATCTGAAAAGCTGAAAAAAGGAAACACAATTAGATCTGAAAAACTGAAAAAAAGAAACACAATTAGATCTGAAAAGCTGGAAAAAAAGCAACACTTATACAAACAATTTGACATACATCTACATTCATTTCAGAAACACTATAAGAAATTGCTTGCTTGAATTCAAGAATTGTTTTCGGTTTGAGCCTGTAACCAAGACCTTTCAGTAGACTCCATCAGAAAAAGACTGGTGCTGTTAGGTCTGGTCTGTCTCCTCAAAGATGAAAAAGAGATTCAAGGCAGCGGAGGTATGGTTCTACAGAAGGATGCTAAGGATATCATGGGCCGAGCGTGTGATATATATGCAGAGTGCAGCAAAATTATCGTCCTTTTTTTATTTAGTAACTTTTATTGAACAAAAATAAATTACAGTAATTTAAGAAAATTTATAAATATTGTCACCGGAAAACAACATGATTTGTTATGATTAACAAACTATTTAATTTCTTCAAAATTCTCCTCTTCATGTTTAATACAAGACTGAGAAATATCAGTAACACTTATTCTTAAAGTTTATAAGAAATTGCTTGCTTGAATTCAGGAACTGTTTTCGGTTTAAGCCTATAAACAAGATCTTTCAGTAGACCCTCTCAAGACAAAAAGCTTGGTGGTGTTAGGTCTGGTGATCTTGTAGAGGAGATGAGCACTGCCAAGTAAGTGCTGTTAATTCGAGAAACAATCTGAAATCAACTTACTTCACATTAAATAAACGAAAATTATCATTTGCATTAAATCTATATCCATTCTTAGTTAAACTGTTTTTCCCCAAAATATATACGCGTAAAAAGAAGCCAATGCATTAAGTTATTTGTCACGTGAAAACAACATAATTTATTATGATTAACAAACTATTTAATTTCTTCAAAATGTTCCTCTTCATGCCGAAAACAAGGCCGTACACCATCAGCAACACTTGTACAAACAATTTGACATACATCTACATTCATTTCAGAAACTCTATAAGAAATTGCTTGCTTGAATTCAGGAACTGTTTTCGGTTTTCGTCTGTAAACAAGACCTTTCAGTAGACTCCACCAGAAAAAGGTGTTGTTAAGTCTGGTCGGTGTCCACAAAGATGAAAAAGAGATTCAAGCCAGCGGAGGTATGGTTCTACAGAAGGATGCTAAGGATATCATGGGCCGAGCGTGTGAGCAACGATGAGGTCTTAGAGAGGATGCAAACAAAGAAGAAGCTGATACATAACTTCAGGAAGATGCAGCTGAAATTTATGGGACACGTAACGAGAAAGGAGGGCTTGGTGAATCTGATACTCACATGTCGAATAGAGGGAAAGAGAGCCAAAGGAAAGTAACGCATGACATACCTGGCGGGCTTAAGTAAGTGGATGACAGAACGTGACCGGTGGGGGGGAGTAGCAAAGGGACGGAACTTATTGAGAACTACAAGAGATAAGAGGAAGTGGAAAGCCATGATCGCCTACGTCCTGAAGGGACACGGCAAATAAAAGAAGAACAGTGATGGTGACTCAAATGCTCCATGTCGTCTTATCCACCTCAGCTCGAAAATATAAAAAAGGGCATTAATTTTGCCGCGCCCTGTATACGCAGCAGTCGACCCACATAGAAATGCATAAACAACTTCGTTTTTTTTTAATTCATATTTTTCTTATTTGGTTTGTTTCTTCTTGTTTTGAAAGAAAAAAGATTCCTCCCTTTACGCTAAATGATAAAATCTTTTTGTGTTAAATTATTTCAGAATATTTTATTACAAGTCGCTGTAGATCTTCGTTATGCATAGAAACATCGTATATTCGGAGGAGGCGATGTTTGCCAAATGATACGATTAAAAACCAATAGTAATAAATTATAATAAAATGAAACGTAAGGAGAGAGAGAGAGAGGGGGTGAGAGAGAGAAGGTGAGAGAGAGAGAGGGTGAGAGAGGGAAGGAAAGAGGAGGGAAGAGTGAGAGAGAGGAAAAAAGTAATTATACGAACAATTTCAATTTCCGTAACTTTTCGCATTTATTTGTTTAAAAGAAATTAATCCGCGTGCTAAAAATATTACATGCCACATTGTTCTTTGAGAAAGCGGGGGGGAAAAAGACAGTCTGTGACGTCTCTAGTTTCGTTCACAGGCATTTCAAGCTTCGAGTTAGCCGGGTAATGGTAACAAGAAACGTTCTGATTCTCATTGCATGGTCGGTGAGGCTCATTAACTATACATCGGGTTCTCATTTGTTCGTGACATGAAAAATATGAGTTTTCACTTTTCAATAGTATCAATGAATTTAAAAGACTGTTTTTTTTTTAAATTTTTAGAAGTATTTTCACTAAACTTTAATTTAGTAGAAGATGTGACCCATTCAACTAGGCGCCCAGTCCCCTGCTGACGGCCCTCACACAAGTAGACACATTATCCGAGAGGAGACTTGCAGGTTCAGATATAAATCGGTACAGTGTTTGCGTATAAACAAGGGTTGTCCTGGGTACGGTAATAAACTACCTCCGGCAGAGAGGACCCGGATCGGGAGATTGGAGGTTTTGACGAGCGTGGAACCACCTCTTAATTGCTGTTGTACCCAGTACCACCCTGACTCGGTTGCGATAGCACCTGTTAGGGTGCCAGCTATGGGCAAATAGTCAACTCCCAAACTGCGGTAAAAAAAAAAGAATAAAAATACATTTTAGAATTAAAATAACAGAAATGCATTTTCATAATAAAAAAATTAACTGCAATAAGTTTTTGAAAAAAACAAAAATTACCGGTAATACATTTTTGTAAAGAAAATGAGTAGTGTTCCCAAGAATATTAAATATCGGCATTAAATGACCCATGAAGAGTTGATATGCCGCTAAACAAACAAAAATTATAACCTCAGGCAAATATTTTCGTATAGCGATTTACTAAGGGAAGCTTAGATGTGGCACAAGGCCGAAAGTATGGAGCACCCAGTAAGGATCGAACTCCCTACTCAGTCATAATTTATCTTGCGAGACAAGCTTGCTAACCATTAAACCACGTTGAAGTGCCTAACGTTAGCGTATAGGCTCAAGATAAAAGCTTGCCAACATTTGCGTGTAGCCGCAGGTATAAACCCGACTAATGTGTCCGTATTGACTCAACTTAAAACCTAACCAATATTTGCCTACAAACTCGGATATAAACCTAACCAATGCTTTCTGATAGACTCAGTATCAAACATAAATACGTCTAATAGTCACATATAGATTCAATCATGAAAAAACGACATGAAACAACCGAATAAGTGTTGATGTTAAGTTAACCAACCCCACCTAACCAGCCATTCAATCAGTGAGGTGAATTTTTAAAAATATATGACATACTACAATAGGAAGCCCGGGGGATAATGGAGAGCGGCTCGGATTGAGGAATCGGTCAGCCGAGTTCGAATTCCAATCGAATCCCCTTCTACCCCCAGCTATGAGTAAATAGCAGGACAGACCCTATAATCGTATATGTCAACTGGTCTACCGCAGAAAGAAATGGCAACCTACTGCGAGAAAAAAAAAATCTGCTTCGTTAGTCATGTATCGAATGATACATGATCGCCTAAGCGTGTATCACGCATGGCACATAACTGACTGATATAGTAATAATCATTATTGTTTCCCACCGGTTCCCGTACGATCATCGAAGTTAAGCAACGTCGAGCTTGGTCAGTATCTAGATGGGTGATCGATTGGGAATAGCAGGTGCTGTAAGACTTGGATGTGCAGATGGCATAATGGTTAGTCAGTTATGTGCCAGGCGTGATATACACTTAGGCGATCATTTATCATAAATCTGTACAGTGTTCTATAGAACTCGGCCTGTCCTACTATTTACCCATAGCTGGGGGGAAGGGGAATAGGATTCATACTTTTCTCAATGGTATTAGCACGTAACGGATTCGACAGGAATTCGAACTCGGCTCTCCGATTCCTCAATCCGAGCCGCTATCCATTACTCCACCGTAACGTAATTCTTAATCGGAGAGGCGAGTTCGAATTCCAGTCGGGTTCGTTATATTCACTTACGCACAAATACTCTTGGGAAATTCAGCTTTTCTCCCCTTCCGCAGCTATGGATTAATTAGTAAGACTTGTACCAATAAAACCATTCTTACAATCTAAAAATATTTTCTGGCTTTAAATAAACTGCCAAGGGTTGATAAACTGTAAAAAACGAATCCGTCAATTTATTGTTTCTCGGCTGCCATTCCTATTGAAAAGCATGATGTCACTGCCAGTATTCAAACTATAGTACACCAATCTTGCTTGCTTTTTTTGTTGTTTTTACTTACCAACATTAAATAGGTGTAATCTCGGCACCATACATGTGATTGTCGTTTGGAGGCCTCCATGGGACATAAACTGTTTCGATAACTGTGTTCACTATCTTCTTTGTGTTTTCGTTTCTCCCACCGGAAAAGGTTCTACGTTGACTAAAAAAAATGATCTAATTTAACTAACAATTAACCTGGTTCAATTAAATAATCAACATTGACTCAAACCATTGACTCAAACAACTGATCTATATCAGCTCACGTAAAGTATCTACATTGAATCATGCAAATGATGTACTTTGGCTCAAGCAAAAGAGATCTACGTTAGTTCCAACGAGTAATCTACATTGACTGAAGCAATTTATCTACATTGGAACATTGACATTCAGTCACTATATCCCACCCTGCGATCTCGGTGTCTCGGGTGGCTTGGAGACATGGCGCGCATGGATAACTCCAGAACTCCCAAACGCATACGGTATTAGGAACTGTCCGAGGTCACGCTTAACTTTGGATGACCTAAGCTTGTAAAACGATCATGATGGAATGTTCTGTCAATGTTGCCAAATTAGGATGCGGTTGTCCGGGATCGAGTTAGGTGGAGAGGTGCTGTTTTCGCGGGAGCAAAGAGCTATGAAGAGAATAGAGTCCAGCACGCCGTACAGGCTAGACAAAGACGCAAATGCCCCACGATGGGTGACACCACAGTATTCTAATTCTGTGGTCGCGGTCAAAAACCCTGCCCATGCGCATTGGTTGTTTTAGTCATCTGTTTATAACTTATTTTCCGCTACCGACCGTCGCCATCGACGAAAAGCACCATATAATAATTGACAGGGTGTAACGGTCGTGCGAACTTACGAACAGAGGGACAAGCACAATTATAATAGAATGACTGTAATTTACCAAACATGCCCCCTCCTTTACGGGGGTGAAACGTGAACCGTCTGTGCTCTTTAGGAGAGGCGGTTAAATAGTTTTTACATGAGATGTTTAAGAAATATTTTAAAAATTAAATGGCAAGATAGGGTCCAGGATACAGAAGTGCTCAATAGAGCTGGCATTCAGCCCCTATATCTCATCCTGCGGTCTCTCACGTTGCGAGCATGGACAACTCCAGAATTCTCTAACAGATACTGTATAGGGAACTGTCTGGGGGCACGCGTAATGTTGGACAGACAAATCAAGCTTCGCTTCAAAGACCAGTGTAAAACGGCCATGATGGAATGTTCTGTCAATGTTGCCAAATAAGGATGCGGTTGCCCGGGATCGAGTTAGGTGGAGAGGTGCTGTTTTCGCGGGAGCAAAGAGCTATGAAGAGAATAGAGTCCAGCACGCTGTACAGGCTAAACAAAGACGCAAATGACCCCACGGGAGATGACTTCACGGTATTCTTCTGCCGTGGTCGTTGTCAAAAACCGTTCCGATCGCGCGTTTTTTTTATTTTAGTCCTGAGCAGCGCTGTGTTTTAAGATCACTTATTTATTGCTTCCCAGGTATTTAAATTGTTGTACTTGTTTGATTTCAGTATCTCTAATTATTAAATGCGTTTCCATCCCCGTATTCACCAGTCGTAGTTTGTTTGTTTTTTTAAGAAAGCTAACACATGAGGGAAGTGTTTAAAAAGACATTCTGTAGTTTATGAAGAAGGTACTGTGAGCGATCGAACATGTCAAAAGTGGTTTGCGAATTGCTGTGCCGTTTTTTTTTTTGTTTTTTTTTTTCCACCAAATTATACTTCACGGCTGCATAGACTTTTCAAGTTTATAGCGATCAAACCAAAGCATTACTTGCGAAAAACCACGAAGGAATATTCACCCTACTAAAAATATACAAACCAAGCGTGGATTTGATTGATTTGATTTTTAGCGGCATACCAACCTCCAGAGGTTATTTAATGCCAAAATCTAAACATTTTAAACCCAATTTTATGGCTTCAACTAAATATATTTTGGACGCAATTGTATGCTTTCAACTACAGATAAAATGTATTATTGGTAATTTTGTTATATAAAAATGTATAGCGTGTACTCTTACTATAAAAATGTATTTTTATACTTTCATCGTGTTTTATTTGGGGGTTCACTATTTGCCATAGCTAGGACCATAACAGGTGCTACCACCCCGGATCAGGGTGGACCTTAGAACAACGGTAATTAAGAGGTGGTTCTACGCTCTTCAAACTCTCTCGATCAGAGGCCTTGCTGCCGGATGTAGTTTATCGTCACCGAGCGTAGAGGAAGATAGTCGCCCTATTAAAACAACCCTAACGTGTTGTATTATTGTGTGCTAGTCGCTTATTTATACGCAACGAAATCTCTCCGTTTTTAAAGAAAACGTAAAAAACGACGAAAAGTTGATACTTTACAATAACGTGAAAAGCAATAGATCGTATATCAAGCAAAACGGAGAACTTATTGAGAAGAAGCAAATGATAAATTCAAACAGACGAGTTGAAGGCAACAATAGACGGACAGCCTCCTTCCAGTATTAGTCAAGAGAAAGCATGTGATATTGTACCTGGACAATAGTAGAAGATATGTTCCTTTCATGACTAGGCACTAATTGTTAAATAGGTTTAAGAATGATGTACAGTTTATAGAAAAGATGAAGTTACACTGTTTAATCATTTCACTCCAAACAAGGTTATAATGCCACTAAGACGCAAAGTGTCTACTGACAGTGAAAGAGAATGAGGAGACTTTATTGAGGAGGAAGGACAATAAAAGAACAGGATTAAGGAGGGCAGAAGGTTGCGATTGACATTGCATTTAAATTTTTGAAGACTGTCGATGAAGGAAGAAACTGGAAGATAATTC
This sequence comes from Acanthosepion esculentum, assembly GCA_964036315.1. Taxonomy (NCBI): domain Eukaryota; kingdom Metazoa; phylum Mollusca; class Cephalopoda; order Sepiida; family Sepiidae; genus Acanthosepion; species Acanthosepion esculentum. The sequence goes on along the minus strand of OZ038483.1, from coordinate 112,048,653 downwards.
AACGGGCGTGAAGTGCGATAAAAAACACTATTAGTATTAAAATTGACAAGTGTGTCTGCGGGCGGAGAATAGCGAGCAATATTTTGAAATCTTTCATCGCCAATAGCAAACTTTATTATAAAAGTTTGCTATTGACGATAGGTCATTTTTTTTTAAATTGGTATCACCCCATGTAAGGTGGTAAACCCACTAAGACGCAATGGGTTACTATCCGTGGAAGAATTAACATTAATCATGAGCGATGTTTGGAAAGAGTAATCAGGAGGACAGTAGATCGTGATTAACATTGCATTTAAATTTTTGCAGATTAAACTTGGCTAGAAAGCCTGGATTCGGAAGGGGGTTCCACAAGCGATGCGCGCGAGAAAAGAAACTGTCTGCGTAGAATTTACGGTTACAGAACATCGGAATTTTTTGGGGGGTTGGGGATTGTTATTGTCAATGGATGATGATCTTCGGTCGGTTTAACCAGTTTGAATTTTTAGCTTTCAAATCTTGAGAAGATAGCCAGTAAAATCAAAATACCGAAAACCAATAGTTCAGCGAAACATACAAAACCCCCCGGGGCTGTTATCCTTGTGCCAGATACGCTGTTTAAAACTCCAGCTTTTGAAGCAAACAACAAATTGCAACGCAAGAGATGGTTAGTGAAGTAGAATGAACTAATGGTCGGATGGGAAGAAAGCAGCTCCACCCAATAAAAATAACTACTTGCTAAGAAAACCACCGCAGCAGCACCTACCTTGGTGACGTTGTCACCGTATACACCACAGAGGAATAAACATGGTTAACATAGAATATACAGTATTATATAACAATTTTTAATGATAACCCTAACAAAAGCTGAAATAGCATTATGTAAGATTTCAAATATCCTACGTAGCAGATTAATGTCATAAAAAATTTAATTCTATTTTCCAACTAAAGCATAATTAATTTTCAATAACAATTTATAATGCAATTCCAACAAAAAAAACATTGCGAAGGTTCAAATATCCAGTGTAACATCGGATAAGTTAACCAGAAAACAAGGTGAAATGGGTAAATTGTCTTCATTTTATAAATTTTAATTTCGCGCATGCGGTTTTTTTTTTTTTATTTTGTCGACTGCACATATAGTAGGGTCAGTTGGGCACCGTCTATTAGAATAAAAGCACCATACGCAATTCACTCCGCCAGAAATTTGGAAACGACATGCTGTACTGCCTGGCATTCGCGCCGGACGGTCCAATACGAAAATTTCAGTGTGGTTGGATGTCAATCTGAGGACAGTACAGGGTATCCGGAAAGAGTTGGATGAGTCTAACGGTGATTACGAAGGTGTTTTGGAGTAAGCCCTAGTGATGGTGACGTTATGCTTCCATTCATCTTCCCACAGGGCCTCAGACTCAACACAGTGGCCTACAATAAGTGGGTTTAGGAGGTAGCGATGCCCTGGGTCAAGAGAGTGTCTGCTGGAAGACCCTATGTCTGGCAACAGGTCTTTGCACCATGCCACAAAGCAGAAGAACACTGTCATGGCTGTCAGGCAATTTCTGCAACCACATCACCCCTTACATCTATACTATGCCACTTACATCTATACTATATATATATATATATATATATATATATATATATATATATATATATATATATATATATATATATATATATATATATGTAATAAATAATCCAAAGATATATAATCAAAGAGAATAATCCGAAAGTATATAATCCAAGTGAATACTAATATATATTACATCTCTGAATTGATAAGGTCCACAAGAAAATCTGTGGATCGAAATAGCTATTTTCCGAATGAGGTAGTTTGGGATTTTTAATATATATATATATATATATATATTTATATATATATGAAAGTGGACATTGAAGTCAATACCCAGCATTGATTGTCAGTTTCATGCTTAAAAGCAATCGTCAGGACATCTAGCAAGACATGTTTGCGAGACATGGCCTGATAATTGCATTTAAGCATTGACTTCAATGTCCACTTTTATATTTACATACACTCAATCTCGAATATTGAGCACTTTAACTCGTTTAGAAGACAATACAACTATATTTTTATCAAATATAAATATATATATATATATATATATATATATATATATATATATATATATATATATATATATATATATAGACAGTGATGATCGATAAAATTGACTCATCTGATTTTTTTACTTAAAAATTTCGCCTATTGCTTTTGGGCTAAAACTAATTTTTAATCTTACTAATATAAAGACCCCTTCCCGACAAACTAGTAAAAAAGTTTACTCACCCTAAGGTATTCTATTGATAATTATAACTTTGTATATAAATGAGATTTGGGAGAAAACTCTGTGCAAAAAAAAATGACTCACTTATTTCTTGCAACTAGTAATCAATAGAAACATAACCGAACAGCTTTAAATAAAGAATAATAGAGGTATAATTTATTTATAATAGGTAATATAGTTGGAAATATTTAATAATCTATGGGTCCTCCTTTATTTTGAATAACCTTTTCAACCCTTTTTGGTATTGACTTGATCAGGATCTGGCAAATCTCACCACCAAGCATTGAATTCCATTCGGATATGAAATTCACAATCAAATCTTCTCTGTTGCTTAACTGCTTTCTCGAGGGCCTGTACTTTATAATGCTCCATAAGTTTTCTATGGCGTTGAGGTCATCAAAGTATTCCTCCATCAATTTTGATTTGTGACAGGGAGCATTATCCTGCATAAAATGAGTTTGGTGGGATCGATTTTCACCCTTTCAGCAGAAGAGAGCAGACAAGACTCTAAAATTCTCTTGTACTGCTCGCTCCTGAGGGTCTTTTCAATAGGTTTTAAGAAACCAGTTCCATGAAAAGAAAAGCATCCTCAGAACATTATACTGAACGGATGCTTGACAGTACTTACTGCTACATTCAAAGAGCTTTCAAAGCTTCTTCTTCGGATTTTAGATCGCTTATCCTTTGAATTTAGCTGACCTTTCGTTTCATCAGAGAAGTGAACATTTAGTAACCAAAAATCAGGTGAGTCACTTTTATCGAACAACACTGTATATATATATATATATATATCTTTAAACGTTATTTTTATTGGATGCCCATGTTTGGGTAAACGCTCCATTTATTTTAAACACTCTTTTATTTTGTCTACTAGTCTGAACTTTAGAGAAGTCGACATTAGAGAATTAAAATTTATCAAATGTTCAGGCTGGTAGACAAAATAAAATACCAATTAAAAGAAATATAGAGCTTACTCAAATATGGGTATCCATATATATACATATATATATATATATATATATATATATATATATATATATATATATATATATATAGTATGACAAATTAGAAAAAGATTTGCGACCAGCTCTTACAATATATCACCATTTTTCGTAGATTTTCTGTTGTCATAATGTGGGATAGTCAGGAACGAAGGTGACTGAATGAAAAAGAAAACGAATGAATTTGGTTAGATTGAAAAAATTAGTCTTTCAAAAATGAAAAAATATTCTTTAAAAAAAATTTCTTTTAAAAATATTCTATCAAAAATTTTGAAGCTACAAACGTCTCTCGTTTCGTGCGCATGTGCAGACGTGTCAACATCAACAAAGCCCAGGCCGATGAAATCGTAACGGATGAAACGCGTCACAAATTTTTTTTTTTCCAATTTGTGATACTATTTTCATAAATACTGTTTGCTAATATATAAAATTATACACAATTATACATCGTTATATCATATATATATATATATATATATATATATATATATATATATATATATATATATATACATATAAGTTGTGTGTGTGTGTGTGTGTGTGTGTGTGTGTGTGTGTGTGTGTGTGTGTGTGTGTGTGTGTGTGTGTGTGTGTGTTTCTGATACGGACAAACGCCTCCTCAGTCTATTAAACAGGAGTAGAAGTTTAGCCCTTGTTTCCTGTTTAGTATTGGATTTCCGGTTCATTCTAAAACATTTTACATTCTTTTTCACTCCCAGAAGCCCCTCGCGTCTAAATGCTATTATCGCCTTGTTTGGGGTGAATTGATTATATACATATATATATATATATATATATATATATACATATATATATATATATATATATATATATATATATATATATATATATAAAGAGAGAGAGAGAGAAAGAGATCGACACAGAGAAAGAAAGAGAGAGTTCATGGTTAGCTAAAACAATGATCCTTGAATAAAAAACAACAAATGAAAAAAACAAAAATATATTTTGTACGGTTTAGAGAAGAAAATTGCTTTAACTTTCAGCCAATAATTTGCTGTATGCTTCCATACCATTCCTTTATTCAAATAAACTAAACTCTTCACTTCATTGACCCTTGATTGAGCCATTCAAGGTAGAGGGTTATAATTGTACCCTTCGCCCCCCCCCCCCGTTATTAATTTTTTTTAAATTCATCTACCTTGCTCTTATTTGAACCCCAGCTGTTTATTTATTTTTGTGAAAACTTTCTAGAAAAAAAAATTTCAATTCTAAAAAAAAAAAAAATTATTTAGAATTGTAAAACTGATTTGTTACATATTCTAAAATTTCATTGAATTCATAACAAATCAAAACATTTTTTATACTAAATTTCACTCAATACAAGCCTCGAGAGCCATTCAATGTAGAGGGTTATTGTCAAAATGATGAATAACGTGTGTGATATGAATGAAAGTGAAGGGAAGAATACAAAGCATAGATAATGACTGATCCTTGATTTGAATAGGTTAAAATTATAATGTTTAGGAAAGCATCCACGTGGGACTCTGGTCCACAAATTAGCAGCTCTTGGGAGTGGGGGGGGGAAGCTGTCTGAGTGGGACTTTCTCTTTACATTTGGAATGAAAATAATCTAAAAGATATGTCTGAGAAAAGGACATTAGGAAGTGGTTCTTTTCAGCAGTCTTCTTTTGAAGAAAAGCAAACTTTTGCAGCTGTTGTGCAGAAATGTAAAATTGAATATGAACAGGAATTAATGCGATTAAAAGGTAAAACACATTGGAATGCCAAGTGACAAAGACGTATTCTGGACACATCAAAATAAGGATGTCTTGCTAAAGCACTTTGGTCTTTTTTTACTCCATCTTGGGTCCAGCTAAAACCAATGACAAACGATCCGTAAAGAAAATATCAAATGAAGGACATTAGAAACATGCTTTGTAAGGTTTATGTTTATTTCTGCTAAAAAAAATTGTTTTAACTCTCAGTAAATAATTTGCTTCCATACTATTCCTTTATTGAAATGAACTAAATTCTTGACTAATCCTACTCCTTCCACAGACTTTTTTCACTCCTCGCTGATTGAATTTTAGAAAAAAATTAACCTCCTATTTATTCCATCTACACCCATGTATTTAAGGCCCCAAAGTAATTTCATTTTAAGCCAAGAATACAAGTAACATGTCTCGTAATCAAGCCAGTCAAGACCCTCTTTAGTCATTATGTATTCAATAAAACATGTATAAAATTTCTTATTACGATAAACATTATTTTTAGAAACTAAACATGTCTGAGTTACCATCCCTGGTTTTTTCTTTACCCAATTTGTTAATTAAAAAATTCCAACTACTCTGTTCTTATTTATTTTTTTGTGGAAAATTCCTAGGAAAAAAATTCAATTCTAAAAAAAAAAACGATCCTTTTTTTTTTTTTCTACCTACATTTATACAGTGTAACCCGGATATATGAGACCCTGATATAAGAGAAACCCGGATATAAGAGAGATTTTCTCTGGTCCGAAATTAGAGCCTGTGTTAATGTATATAAATTTAGACCTAACACGGATATAAGAGAAAACCGGATATAAGAGACTTCGTCTCCGGTCCCGACAACTCTCTTATATCCGGGTTACACTGTATACGTTACAAATAAAAACTAAGCACAGCTGATTATTAAAGGATGAATAATTTTCGCGGATTTTGACGTCTTTTCCGGGGTGGGGGTGGGTCCAAATCCGTGAATTTGTTTTGCTTATGCTTAGTCTCGCAAAAAAAAAAAAAAAAAAAACACGATATAAAATTTTATAAAAAATTTTATCCACAATGTCGGATGTCTTTAAATTATTCAACTTTTAACAAGAAAAATCTCAGGTTGACGTTAAAATTGCCACCAAATATCGTTGATTTATTCATAATGGAATGATCTGTCATTAAATGTCTCTAATGATTTATATTTAGATATATTGTATTTATTTTCAATTTTTCTAGTTGGATTGTTCACCTGTATTGCATATGATCGATTATTGCATATAATTAGGTTGCAATAAAAATTTTATTTTATTTGAATACAGTGTAACCCAGATATAAGAGAGTTGTCGGGGCCGGAGAAGAAGTCTCTTATATCCGTTTTTCTCTTATATCCGGGTTTGGTCTATTATATATACATTAACACAGGCTCTAATTTTGGACCAGAGAAAATCTCTCTTATATCAGGGTTTCTCTTATATCCGGGTCTTTTATATCCGGGTTACACTGTACTACCTTACAAATTCCTCCTTGGAGGAGTTTCTAACGCAGGTTTATCATCTCTCAGTTGCCCCTCTGTCCATGGACAGAGTGCGCTTAGGGGCTTCTCTGTCAAAGGACAGAGGGGCAACTGAGAAAATTATACTGAGAGGTCGTGCCCTCCCATTGCACCAGAGGGAGGGATCGGTGCTCGCACCGAGGCCAGCGCAACCGACGGTTGCGTGGGCTGTGGGAAATTTTTGTCCCTTGCCCGGGTGCACGCGCTCGGGTCCCCACTTTAAAAAGACCTTGTGTCACATCTCGACCTGGTGGGGGAACGAGTAAACACGAGTATGAATACTACCTTATGAAAAATAAGCTGTAGTAGTGGGGGGGGGGCGTATCATACATTCAGTGGTGACTCAAGAGAACCTTTCACCGGCCCTGCTCTGTCATACGCAATTAATTTAACCCCAGCGAACCTGATGTGATCTCATCTATTCCTAATAACTATTAAACGCGTGCAAAATTTCCCAGCGCTTTTTTTAAAAATTCCCGTGAATTAAATTACAGTTGAAAACCGAATTTTACACGCATCTAATATTAAAATTGGCTTTGTCCTGCCTGGAGAGGCGATGGATGACGGGGGACAGGCGAAAATGTTGTTACTGTTTTGCTTTTTGTATTCGCGGGAGTGTGGGTGTGGTTGCTAGTTCCTTTGTGCGCGCCTCGCCGTATACGCCTCCGTCTATTTACCCTCGCAGAACGTTCAAATGTGCCTTTTTTGCCCACACCCAATCTACCGTTGGTGTCAGTGTCGAATCCAAATCCATTTCCCGCGCATTTCTTCAGTCAGCGCGAAGGAAGCCTGCAGGAAGGGACATGATTGCTTACCGTGCAAAAGACTTCAACCCGCCGACGTCATTAAGCGGCTGGCATAAAAAGGCGTTATGAGAGAGCATCCGTTAGAATTTCGCAGGCTGCACTTTGTATGGGTGGCGGTCGGACATCTTTGGGTTCAGGAGAAGTAAACAGGACGATTTTTTTTTTTTTTTTCGTAATTCGTTTGCGATGCTTTAAAGACTTAGATTTATAGATGGACTAAAAATTATTTGCCTTTAAATTGGGAAGCAAACTTCAGGGATCTTAGATATCGAATTTAAAATCCTTTTCTCTATACTATTTTACCCAATTCAAGGCTCAAGAGCCAATTAAGGTAGAGAGTTACAGAATAAAGCCATTTTAAGCGCGTACAAGGAGGAACTAAGAGTAGTATATTGTGAGGATGTTTAGTATAGATAACGATTGACCTTGGACTTGTTAACGTTAAAATTGTAACAACCGAGGAATATACTATTGGGATTCTGTTCCACAAAGCAACTATTACTGTGACGAAGCTGTCTGAGTGGAACTCACTCGCTACCTATGAAATACGAAAGCAGCTCGGATGTGTCTACCTGCTGGCGGTTATGGGGTTTCTCTACATCAGCTTGTTTTGGCACGAACACAGTATTGGTCACGAAAAGGTTTATCTTGCCATTGTTTCTGCATTTGGTCCATTGCATTTGCTTCTGACCTCTTTTCTACGTCCTTTGTCAAGAAGGATTAAGGGTCACTGTAAGCGTCAGCAATTTCGGGTAGAAAAATAGCAAGAACGTTAATCCCTTTACATAAAATTTAATCGTTTGTTCGGGTAACCTTCAGGCAACAAATACCTAAAGTTTTGGGTACACTGTCCATACATGTTTGTACAAAAGTTCACCCGCCTTCGTCGGTAAGAAAAGAGTGTTGTCAGTTAAGGAGGCGAGGTAGCGGTCGGCAGCTCACCGTCTCTGTTGTTGACCACTTGGCGGCTGCGGCTAAACAGAGAGAATTCTCTTATCTTCTTCCTCACAGCAGGTCCGGGTTTGTATCCTTCCGCCGGTGGATTTGATTGGTTCACAGTTCAACCAATTTACTTCTTTGAGGGAATTCATCCGCCAGTGAAAAAACACATCTAATTGCTGCTACACGTTTGCCGCCGCAGTAGACGGATTACGGCTTACTCACTCTTCTTCATCCATTTGAAATATAATTTTGAATTTGTCGACTTCCTTTCTCACAGAATAAAGTTTCCTATTTCTTTCATGTTCTTTGATGCGGACGATCATCCAGTCTTCTGTAGTTTCTAAGTATCTTTGAAGTCCGATTGTTGCCGTTTTGTTAGACAGTTGTAGTTGAACTAATCCTCTGCCTCTTTCGGATCTGGCTACATACATACGATCAGCATCCGCCTTAGGATGATGTACGCGGTGGCAAGTGAGTGAAGAGCTTTCTCATTTTGATATCCATACGCTTAATATCAGCTATGGTCCAGTTAATGATCTTGAAACTGTATTACACTACAGGAACAATCAAAACTATTATGGCTGTTATTTTTGTTTTGAATCTCTTTTGAATGGAAGCGATCACAACTCACGACAGATTAGTTTTTTATTATTATTTTTATTATTATTATTATTGTTGTTGTTGTTGTTGTTGTTGGGAACTATAGAGTAGTGGTTCCCTTTGTCTTTTGCGCTCTTGAATTCAGAGCAGTGCTTAGATTCAGTGCTACTAGAGTATATATGTATTAATGCCTTTTCCGAACTCATTAGTTCAAAAGTAAGCCCAGTCGGCTTGGCCGCAATTTGAACTCGTTTCGCGGTTTCGGCATTTACTCGCTTCCATTGGCGGGACATAAAACAAGGTCATTTCCAGTGTGGGCTGCGCATACACTTATGTCTGGCATAAGGCCAAACACTGGCCAGCAAGTCACTGCGCCTCCTCGCTCTATCGTTTTCCACTGACATAAAGCGAAACGATTATACTGAATATGATATTCTAAGTCTGCTGCTAAGAAAGTGGGTTCACAATGTCGTGCGAGATTATTTTTTCTCGCCAGAATCTATCTTCATCCTGGGTATGACGATAAACTACATCCGGCAGCAAGGCCTCTGATCGGGCGATTGGAGGTTCTTGAGCAGTGTTGAACCACCTCTTAACTACTGTTGTTCCCAGGTCCACCCTGACCCGGAGTAGTAGCACCTGTTAGGCTTCCAGCTATAGACAAATAGTGCACCCCGAAACAAAACACTAAAACTATAAAAATACATTTTCATAGTAAAAATACCAGCACTACATTTTTCTTGAAAAAAACTGCCAACATTACATTTTTATAGTAAAATTACCAACAATACATTTCATAATAAAATGACCAACATTACATTTTTATAGTAAAATTACCAAAAATACATTTTTATTGTAAAATGACCATTAATACATTTTATAGAAAAATTAACAACAATACATTTTTATAATAAAATGACCAATAAAAAATAAAATAAATAAAACAATTGCTATGAAAAAAATCTCAATTTTCACTCCTCGTTTGATTATTTGGTAAAAAAAGGCGGCTAAGTAATTAGAATTTAATCCTGAAATAATGTAATTCTCTTGTAGTATTTGTGTTTGAATTTTCATATTTAGATTTCGGTATTAAATAACCCATAGAGGTGTTGATATGCCGCTAAAGAAAAACCAACCAAACCAACCATAATCTATATTGCACATGTATAATTCTACCATGAGCACTTCGACGTGGTGGACTGTTTAGCAAACATTATTCGCTCAATCAGTTCTGCTGTTTGCCTCAGGGTTCTTGATAAGATCCAGAGACAGATATGCAATGTAATTGGCCCTGATCTGTCATCTCATCTGCAGTCACTCTCTCACAGACGCGACGTTGCCTAGCTCTGTCTTTTTTACAAATACTTTCACGGTAATTGCTTCGATGAGCTGCTTTCGCTGGTTCCTAGGCCTCATGAATTTAAACGTCCTACGAGGCTGGCATCCCGTTCCCACCCCTTCACTGTTGAAACTGTTAGATGTAGACGTCTCTTCTACTCCAATAGCTTCATGTCTCGCACATCTCGCCTGTGGAACTCCCTTCCTTATTCCTGTTTCCCTGACAAATACAATCTCCAACTATTTAAGTGTAACGTCAATCGACATCTCCAGTTGCCTTGATCTATCCACTTCCCTTCTCCACATCCTTTCACCTTTCATTCCTATCTGCTCTCGCTCCAAATCTTCTGTAACCCCCTTGCCTTGATCGATCCACTATCTTTCTCCACATCCTCTCTTTTACCACTCCTATCTGCTCTTCCTCCAAACCTTCTGTAACCGCTTGCGTGCTAGTGGCTTCCAGCCTTGCTTGGGGTGATAAGCTTAAAAAAAAAAGAAATGATTACTGAGATCAAACCTCAGTTAGGCGCTCCTTAATCTCGACCTAGTGCTACATCCAAGCTGCGCTTTATTAAATCACTTTATAAGTCTACCAATCGTTCGTGCATTGAATACTGTTGCCACATCTGGCTTGGTGCTTTTGCTACATATCTAGATACTCCAGACAGCATTCAAAGAAGAATCTGCAATGTCATCGGTCTTCACTTGGCATCTCGGCTTCATTCGCTTTCTATCCGGTGTAGCATTGCTTCCCTGTGTCTTTTCTATAAATATTTTCTTTCTAGTTGGTACACCGTTTCACTAGTTTAACCGCAGTACTAGATTGGTAGTTAGGTCTCATCCTTTCCCTTTCTCTCGCATTTCTCGCTTATAGAACTCTCTTCTGGCTTTCTGATTTCCTGTCAATTGCGACCTTCTTTCTATCTCCTTGAATCGAATCTTATTCCTTTTATTGCCCCCCCCCTCCCTGTGTTACTTTCACTTTCAGTAACTACTAGTATTTTAATGGCTTTTATCACTTTGCTTCGGGGTGAAATGATTGTTAAAAAAATCTCCATGATCACTGTCACTCTGGCTTTGGCATTCACTAACCCTCCTTTATTCATGCAATGAAGGGAGGTGCTGCCGCGTGTATAGAATCCCCTGGGACGAAACATCCCTTAAAGATTTCCGTGAACTCTCCAAAACCAGAAACATGACAGAGATATTAACAACAGATACCATACTCTCTATACCTGCAATTTACTCGAACCCCACACCGCCATGATAGCTGAATATGGTACAACGCCGGTTTAAAGTGGGGAGCCGAAGCGCATGCAGATAGGCTAAGGCCAGAAATTTCCGAGTCCCCTCAACCAACGCCGCGCTGGCGTCGAATATTCTACCGACCCTCCCTCTTTTAGTACAATGAGGGAGGTGCAGCTGGAGGGTTGGAATCTCCAGGACAGTCCCCCGTCATCATTTATTCGTTTTGTTCTGTCCTAAAACAGAAACACAATTAAGATATAAAATGTAGCTTGTCCGAAGGCAGATACTACACTTTGATCCTGACCCAAAGGCCGGGAAGCATCCGCTCTGACCCTTTCTGTACGGACACACTAACCACACATTCTAGATAAAATAAATAAACCCGAAAACGATTTCGTGTACATATGTTTTATAGACTACGCAAAGGGGTTCGACAAATTACGTCACAATGATCTGCTGGAACTGCTCAGCAACCTCGATATATTCGGAAAAGATATCAGAATAATCAAGAACCTATACTGGCAGCAAACAGCATGCATGTGCATAGGGAACGAGTTCAGTGAATATACAAAAATAGAAAGGGGCATAAGGCAAGGATGCGTCTTCTCACCGGATCTATTCAACCTATACAGCGAGATAATTCTGAGACAATTGGAAATCCTACCGGGATTCAGCATCGGTGGCCACAATCTTAACAACATAAGATATGCAGATGACACAGCACGGATAGCAGCCATGGAAAAGAAACTACAAAACCTCCTACAGAAGTTAGCGAAGGAGAGCGAGAAGAAGGGACTAAGCATAAACTACAATGCATGGTCATCAGTCAAAGGATGAACCCGAATTACTATTTGCAGGTCAGGGGCAGTAAAATCATGCAGATGCGGAAATTTAAGTATCTGGGAATGTTCTGACAGAGAACGTTAAGTGCGACGCTGAGATCCGTAGACGTATTAGGATGGCCAAGGACACATCCCAAAAACTGGACAGGGTACTGCGAAACAGGAGGATTTCTTTGGTAACAAAGAAAAGAATACTGAGCTGTTACGTGACATCTGTCCCTCTTTACGGCAGCGGATGTTGGACGATTTCCTCAAAGATGAAGAAGAGACTCGAGGCGACGGAGATGTGGTTCTACAGAAGGATGCTAAGGATATCATGGACCGAGCGTGTGAGCAACGATGAGGGTTTTGGAGAGGATGCAAACAAAGAGGAGGCTTATACTTAATATCAGGAAGAGGCAGCTGAAGTTTCTGGGACACATAATGATAAAACGGGGCCTGGAGAATCTGATAATCACAGCTCGAATAGGGGAAAAGAGAGACAAGAGTAAGCAACGCATGACATACCTGGAGGGCTTAAGCAAGTGGATGACAGAACGTGGTCTGGGGGAGGTGGCAGAGGGACGAAACTTATTGAGAGCTACAAGGGATAGGGGGAAGTGGAGAGCCGTGATCGCCTACATCCTGAAAGTACACGGCAAATAAAGAGAAAGAAGTCATGTATCGTAACAGGTGGGGATATGAATTCCTCGTTATAAAATAACAAACTTTGGGTTTCATTTTGTCATTGTGACGTGGCAAGGGAGCAAATAAACAAGCGACAGTCACGAAAATAACGGTAGACGAAAACCTTGGGATCCATCTCCCTCACAGCACCTCCTCATTTACACTGAGAGATCAACTCCAGCGTTATCATGGCGTGATGTCTGCTAAATATAGTTTTTGTTAACTTTGAAATATCTTGAGTTTAACGGTTAACCCTGAAATTTATCCCCCCCCTTTTTTCTTTGTTTTTTTTTTTTTTCTTTTTTGTAAGAGGCTAATTCTGGCGTTTTAGCGTGTTCATAGCAGACGTAAAGATATTTATAACACGGTTCGTTTTTCCTTAACAACCGCCCTCCACCCGCCAACATACACAAGCAACCTCGGCAAAGACAAAACTAATGCTTCTAGCCACTTATACCCGTTTAAATTCCACACTGACAGAAAATTCTTCACTCCTTGAAGTAATCTAGCATCTTTTCCAAATCATTTCCCTAACACTGACGGTGTTCTTATCAAATTTACAAAATTCGAGAACTATTTTTATTTATTTTTTATTGATAGTTCACCAATACAAAGCCTAAGAGCCATTCAAGGTAGAGAGTCATTGAATAAGAATATCAGGAAGTGGGAAGTCAGAAAGTATTATGAGGACCGGTAGGATAGATATCAGTTGACCATGGACGTCGAGAGACCAAGAATGTTGTTATCAGGTAAGCATTCTCTCTAGAGTTTGTTCCACAAAGTCACATTTCTGAGGGGGGAGGGAAAGTTGTCTGAGAGAAACTTGCTTCATGTTGTTCAATATTTATCAGGAAACTTAATGTTGTTAGTGTTGTATATTGCCGCTGGACACAAATAAGGTGACAAACAGTTATATATATAAAAATATATATATATATAAATATCTTTATTGTCCGAGTTGCAGCGATTGGGTAGAGTGAGGGAGAATCACAAAGGTTAGGATTGCGCACGGAGACGGAGACAATCTTCGGTGAAACTCAAGTCAGCCTCTCTCCAGGCCAAGAGTTGGACCGTTTTTATAAAATTTGAACCCCCACGCAACTTCACATGGCTACGCCTTCTTCCAGTATGTCGCCTCCGCAACTTCTTGTAGCCTAGCCTCTTCCAGCATACTCCCACGCAAGTATGCATTTACTTCCACTCAGGACACCTGGTCGCCCTGTTTATTTAAGGCTCCTGTGCATTCTCTCGGGAGTTTATTCAACAAAGTAACAGTACTCACGACCACAAATAGAATGGGCATGGTTTGCCATTGTGAACATGGCATTGAAGGTCCTAGCTATGAAGGTCTGTCCTGGTGGGACTAAAGAATTTAATTCGTCCAAACATCAACTATAAAAATTGCGATAAATTAGTGAGAAACTAGCTACGTTCCGTCTGTGGGATAAGGACTGCAGGGTGGAGAATAATTCATCACCCACAAGGCCAAATAAGCGCTTTTGCTCTCTTTCGATGTTAGACAGTGAAGCTTGGACATGGCCAGTCCAAAAGAAACCGGAAACCGAATCCTAAACAGAAAGCAGGGGATAAACTTCTACTCCTGTTCAAAACCTGGGAGAGGGAGTGTGATCAGACGATAGTTGAACCTATCTACTCCTATTGAGGAAAACAAATAGTAAATAAAATTTTCAGTGTTCAGGGGGAGACGTTAGAAGTAGACTTTACAAGGAACCGGAAATCCAATCTTAAACAGGAAACTTGAGCTAAAGCTCTACTTCTGTTCAAAAGAGAAGTGTGAAAAGGGTGACTGAATCCAATACGCCAGGTCAAGACCTATAATATTGCTGATTCTTCTTTGGATTTTTAGTCTCCGAAGGCATTACCCGTGTCTACGAGTGTAGATCAAATAGTCTGTAGCTTGATGCAATTTAATTTTGATCTGGAATTTTTACTCAACAATATCCGTGGCTGTTGATTCAACTGGGTGAACCCTCCACCTTGGCCGTAGACTTTCGTCTAGGAAGTCTACCCCCGCCCCACGATGCTGTGTCACGACCACACTAGCTGTATATATAGGTATGGAGTCTATCTCGCCCATTGTGCTATACGGTCTTTGACCCCACAAGAAGGTTCTTCCGCCCTTTGAGCGGTCTTGTTTTTAGTCCTACTTCGTGTCTAGCCACCCTAAAAAGCTTGGGGGGGGGACTTCATTAGTTGCCAATAACACAGCCATTCTCAAGTAGTATTGGGTTACATGGTACCTATAGCACTCGTAGAGTGACTTGACATTTACATATAAAATATTTCCAATATCCCATGAATATGTTGCAGTTTTGTACTTATGTAGATATTGCATTTGAAACGCTAAAACAAACAACAAATGACCAATGCTAACAGATAGTTATAGCAAACTCTATCAAAATGGTTATAACTACCAACCAGTCTCTATCAAGACTGTTACATCAATGATTATAATTATAATTCTTTTTTCAAAGTCTTCGGTCATCCTGTGATTAAAATGTACTGATACCCGGACACCGTCTGCGTGTGAAGTTTAAACAATCGCACATATGATTCAGTTTGGTGAAAGACACAAGAGCAAGCAGGTGTCGTGTCTCCCAGATGCATATATGCTCCTTTCGTTCGATTAGACCCGTTTGAAATGAGCCGAATTCTAAGCCTTCGAGACACTGGATAAGACATCGTTTCTTGGTCTCAATTCTTAGCATCTGTCATCTTTAAACAATCAAGAAAACGCTTGGTCCCGGGGATTCTAATTCTGCAGCAGCATCTTCCACATTGCACTAAATGTTAGACGGTCGG
Organism: Acanthosepion esculentum; assembly: GCA_964036315.1. Classification (NCBI taxonomy): domain Eukaryota; kingdom Metazoa; phylum Mollusca; class Cephalopoda; order Sepiida; family Sepiidae; genus Acanthosepion; species Acanthosepion esculentum. The sequence goes on along the minus strand of OZ038483.1, from coordinate 112,032,844 downwards.
TGGAATACCGACCACAGCGCGACTGAAGTTTGCGGGGTGTAATTAAAAGAAACGAAACAGAGAAATCTTATTTAGCTTTATTCAGCAAAGATATTTGCCAACCGCCCCACGCGGTCAGGTGTGGCACAGAGCCGAATTTAAAGTGGGCTATCCGAACCCATAGTCTCGGACAAAAATTTCCCGCAGACCCCGTAAAAAACGGGGTCGGGTAGCTGTCTACCTCCCCAAAGGAGACTCAGCCCTTCGGCATAGCCTCGTCTGGGTTCCTCTCCGCCCGAAGGCAGAGAATTCGACCAGCTTAGCTGGAGACGAATCGCCAACTAATTGCCGAAGCAAGCCAGCTTTATTCGGCAAATATGAATAGTTAGTATAGACATGACTATTTATAAGCAGGAGCAGTCCATTTTACAATGAAAGGCGAGGCGGGGAATGCTCACCACACGGGGACTGGGCAATTTTGGACTAATGTTGCATGGGATTTTGGCTAATTTTAAACAATTTGGGAATAGTACAGGGAGCCCATTAAAGAAAAAATGGTAAATTAATCCGCTGAGAAAAAGGCATTCTTATCTAATCGCTAAAACAAAACTGTAGCTTGTTGTCTTTCATAGCTAAAATGAATCTCAGATATAAAGTACCCAGTAAAAAATCGATAAATTCAGAAAGAAATTTATTTAGCTATCATGATTCATGCACAAACTGAACAACCATCGGAGATGTTCAAAATATTTGCCTGAATGTTCAACACAAAGTTGTAAGCCTGGTAACCAGGAGACAGTTGTTTTGCGGATAATGTCAAGAGAAATTTCATTCTAAGGTTCAGTTAAGTTCCACTTCAATGATTCAATATCGATGATGTCACGACGACGGTTTTGCAAATGAGTCAAGAGTATACTCCAGATATAATAATCCATAACATTCAAATCTGGACTTTTAGAGCGCCACTGAAATGGACCAAATAGAACTGGTCTATTTTCTCGAAGAATAAATTTAGCGATTTTTTACTGAGCATCTTGTAGTATCCTTATTGGGTTTTTTTCCTTTTACAAGGGCCAAGAATGTGTTGAAAAAATGCCTATTGATTATTCTACCAAACACTTTCAGTCACTAATGTACTAATGTTGCATGGGATTTTGACTAATTTTACACAATTTGGGAATACTACAGGGTGCCCACAATTTGGGAATACTACAGGGTGCCCATTAAAACAAACGGTAAATTCAGAAAGAAATTTATTTAGCTGTCATGATTCATGCACAAACTGAACAACCATCGGAGATGTTCAAAATATTTGCCTGAATGTTCAACACAAAGTTGTAAACGTGGTAACCAGGAGGCAGTATGTTTGCGGATAATGTCAAGAGGAATTTCATTCTAAGGTTCAGTTAAGTTCCACTTCAATGAGTCAATATCGATGATGTCACGACGACGGTTTTGCAAATGAGTCAAGAGTATACTCCAGACATTGTAATACATAACATTCAGATCTGGAATTTCAGAGGACCACTGAGATGGACCAATTAGAACTGGTGTGTTTTCTCGAAGAATAAATTTACTACTTTTTGACCGGGCACCCATTTCCCATCACCAGCTTTAGTTTTCCTACCCCAGAATACCATATTCTACGTAAGAAAGGGTCACGACTGGGTTGGGTGTCTACAAATCGGAAGAAAGTATAAATGCTAATTTGAAACTTAAATGCAATCTTAGTATGGACTAAAACACAGCTCCTGAAATACGAAAGAAATATGACACAATGCGGAATTAAAACTCGCAGACATTGTAAGAATTTTGGCTCATTTGACTTTCGAGAATCCTTACTGCATTTGTTCCATTTTAAGTTTCCAGCAGTCGTCAGCCATCATTCTTTTATTCCATCTTCCTTATTACCGTTCTTCCACAACTTTAATGTCCTGGTGGAATCTTTTGTTGCTCATGTTCAAAAGACTGGGGAGGAGTGCGAAACGGATGCTAGGTGGACACATCTACTCTGCATATCATATGTTAAGATAGTGGCCGCCAGTAATGCATCTATGAGTAGGACTTCTAATTCTCTCAGAATCGCCGCTTTATAGACGCGGAATAAGTCCAGTGAGAAGACATAGATCTTAATTTGGCATAAAACACCACTTCTGAAAGATGAAAGAAATATAGCAAAATCAGTGATTAAAATCCGATTACTGAGAGGAATTGACACTTATGGTAAGAATTTTCGCTTTAATTTCGGGAATGCTGAGATTTGTCCCGATATAGGTTTCCAGTGACATAGTAATTGTGAGTTCAATTACAACTGATATTTATTCATTTTTTTCTCGCTTTCTTTTACAATCTTCTGTGGGAAGTCCTACAGTTTCTTCTTCCATGTTTGCTATCAACACTGCGTCATATCCATATACTATGTTGTTAAGATCGTAGCCGCCAATAATAAATCCTGGTAGGACTTCTAGTTCTTCTGTAAAGGTCTAACAAATCCGACGAGTATATTCATCATTATTTTAAGGCAAATACTATTGAAAACGGCAGACATTCTATGTCGTTTAATTGTAATGATCGTCTTTTCTGTAGCAGTTGCTTTCAAGAGGCTCCTTTTCATGTCTGGAGGTTCAAATCTCCACACAATAGATATGTCGACGGTACCCCAAGCATTAACAATACGTGTGTTTACACCGTTTTCTAAGCGAGTTTTGGTTGTTTTCTTTCCGTCTGTCATCAACACTCTGTCATATCCATATCCTATGTTGTTAAGATCGTAGCCACCAATAAAAAAATCCTGGTAGGACTTCTAGTTCTCCGAGGATCAGCTCGCTGTAAAGGTTGAACAAATCCGTTTCCAGCAGTCGTCAGCAATCATTCTTTTATTCCATCTTCCTTATTACCGTTTTTACATAACTTTAATGTCCTGGTGGAATCTTTTATGTTGCTCATCACTAGCATCACACAAATTGATTGAAATCACTGGTAACCTCAAGCTTGTCATTACGGGACAATATTTTGGGGTTTTAAATCGTTAGTTCGTGAAATTCGTGACATGAGTTCAATCCCTGGGCCGGGCAGTGTATACTTGGGGTCAGTGGTAATGGACGAGCAAAAACTGAAGTGTACTAAAAATAAGAACTAGACAGTGGAATGAGAACGGCCTACTATGAACAGTCTACTCCCTTAAATTAAATAAAGGGTTCAGTTCTTACAATTGATATTTAGTCCTTTCTTCGCGCTTTCCTTCACTACTTTCCGTAGAATTTCTTGTCGTTTCCTTTCTGGGTTTACTATCAGCACTGTGTCATTTGCATGTCTTATGTTCTTTAGATTGTGGCCGCCAATAATGAATCCTGCTAGGTCTCCTAATTCTCTCAGAATCGCCTCTCTGTAAAGGCTGAATAAGTCCGGTGAGAAGACACATGTCTTAGTTTGGCATAAACACAGCTCCTGAAATACGAAAGAAATATAACACAGTAAGTGGTTAAAATTCGATTATTGAGCACCTGCAAAATCCTTTCGGGTTATAGAAAACGTAAATAGTTTTATTTTATTCAATTTAAAAAATTAAGGTCTTCTTTTAAAAAAATTAAGATTTTCTTTTTTATCCACGATCTTTATAGCGATTTTTTAATGTGTAGGCCCGTGTAATTCGTGTACATGCTGTCCGACATGCGCTGTTCTAATATCGGCAAAAGTGGTCAAATGATCATTCCTATATCCGTAGACCAGGTTCTTGACGGTCGGCCGCGTAATACTGACGCTTGACAAGATTGGCACGGCGTCCAGAGCACGAATCAGATAAATGTGTCCGATGAAATTTCAGAGTTTTAAGCGGAGACGTTAAAAGTATAGAACTGTAGTAGGCTTTAGGAGAAGGAACCTGAAACCCAATCCTAAACAAGAAACAAAGGGCAAATCACTACTCCTGTTAAAAGCGTCAGTTTTTCAAGAAGAGACCAATCTATCAGCGCTTAAAATAGATCACCAGCGAGGATCCAGCTCTGTAAAATGTCTGCAAGCCAGTTTCCTTGCTAATCACGCAGATGGTCTTTACAGTATCTACTAAGCTGGCCTGGACAATGGGCGTGTGGGTTGTGCAACGGTTATCGGCGCGGAAAGATAAAATAGCGGGTCGAGTTCAAATTCCGACAAAGACAGCGTTGTTCACTTTCTCATAATTGCTCTTGGGATTGGAGTGAATCCATTTCTTACCCCCTGTAGATTGGGCTCTCTAGCCTTGGGTGGTAGGAGAACAATACAAAACCGTAGAGAATACAACAGGACATCACTCCACTATCTTTCCCAAGAAGCCATAGCTAATTCACAGATACTAAAGAATAATAAGAATCTATAAAGGGTTATGATGGCCTACGACCTGCGGTGACATTTTATTAAATAGCTTGCGTAGAAGCGTGACAAGGGTGGGAGAAGCTGGCGGGAAACGAACTCGCTTGCAGTTGGTTTGCTAGAGGTTCTCTTTAATCACGACTGACCGGAGCGAGACGATCAATGCGGAAGTGCAGTGCATGTACTGTGATCGATACAATACAGCATACGGTTAGCAGATCACAAAGGGTGATTACTACTTGCACCAGGTGTAAATCGTACGATGCATTCAATCATTTTGCAGATGTTGTACAGGCAACGCTTGGAGAAACGGCTGGTATCACTTCGGGGTGGGGTCAACCGACTTTCAACATGCATTGAGAGACACTTCTTAATCTACAAACACTTACGTTAAAGTCGAGGTTTTTGTTGTTAGCGCGGGCATGTGTGTATGTGTTTAAACCGTGTTTTATATATATATATATATATATATATATATATATATATATATTTTAGAATTGGACATTGTCCGACAATTTATTTAAAGACATTTATATTATGTTTAACGTTCTTATTATAGATACAAGTATTTAAGCAAAACAGAGCATTTTGCTTAAATACTTGTATCTATAAAAAGAACGTTAAACATAATATAAATGTCTTTAAATATATATATATATGTGTGTGTGTGTGTGTTTAAACCGTGTTTGTATATATATATATAAATAAATAAATATATATATATATGTGTGTGTGTGTGTGTGTGTGTGTGTGTGTGTGTGTGTGTGTGTGTGTGTGTGTAGGTATATATATTAGAATATTACAACAAAAACATATTGTATCCACTATGTATTGAGCCCTCTTTTAAATTAAATGTTACGAACGTTCGTATTCGTTCTCATCGTACCTGGATATATATATATATATATATATATATATATATATATATATATATATACTCACAATGTATCATTCATACAAAAAATTAGTAAAGTTAATGAGATAAAATGGGGAATTCACTTCGCGATCTAATTTTTTAAAAATGCATTAACCCACTAACCACTCGATGAATGTTATGATCCTTGTATTTTTTTTGTTTGTTTGTTTTTTCTTTTCATTATAAACTGTATTAGAATTTCGTTAAATATCAACATCAGGCATGGAAACTCTTTTCTTTTTTTCGTAAAATTCAGGTGGCATCCGAAACGAAAAAAGTATAATGCAAATCGAAATATGTCTTTTTGAAGTGTGTTATTAAGAACAGATACAAATTTGTGGAGCGTGCAGTCGCAACGCTAACGTTGAATATTTGAAAATTGAAGAGAGTGCGTTTTTTTATTAATATGGCAGTTTAAGAACTTTTTGTTGTAGGAGTTTATCAGTCAACTTGGCATGAACTAAATAGTTCAATAACTAGACCAATGTCTCGGTTGTTTTCCCGAAAATTTGCACGTCGGATCAATTCTTTTAAATCAATTATGTGTTGCAGTTTAAATTATATTACAATGAATCATTCATACAAAAAGTAAATTATATATATATGTATAGGCTGCGTGTAAAGAAACTCCAAATTTAAAATTGTTAATAACTTTATTAATTATTGATCGATTTTTATAATAGGTGTTTTATTTTGGACAGTATAGTTGTAGGAATACAACGTAAAAGATTCTACCTTTTGTACATTTTTTTTCCTAATTTGAATGTTGAAGGACGACCGATTCTCTGGGTCTCTGTCATAGATCCCGTCCTCATCAGTTGCAAATGACAATTTCTGATGCTTTTTTTTTTTGGCATCTACTGGAACACGAGGTCCCTGAACACCGCGCCGCCATCACTGCACTTGTCCCGCGGATTGCCACACTTCCTAACGGGATGCCACACTTCCTAACGGGATGCCACACTTCCTAACGGGATGCCACCTGAGCACGCGCCTGCATTGCCTTGTCGACACTCGTCACTTTGAAATAAAAACAGAAATTGGCAAAAAAAATTCTAGCAATTTAGTGATCACAATATATTTTGTATCGTGCAAATGTGATGATATTAACAAACGTTCTAAGTAATTTTCAATAGTGATATATACGAGGGTCATTCAATAAATAAGGTGAATTTTTCGGTATAAGGACTTCTAATACAGATAGAAGCTTACTCTTTTTTTCTTTTTTGTTTTTTTGTTTTACATCTTTTTCACATGGATGTAATTTCTTTTGCAGATTAAAAAAAAAACTTTGAGAGTTTTGGCGATTAACAAAGATGGCCGACCAAGAAGCATGCTCCAGGATTGAACAGCGGTCAGTTATCAAGTTTTTGGTTGCTGAAGGGTGCAAACCAGTTGAAATTCATGGGAGAATGTCAACTGTGTATGGTGCCATATGTTTCAGCCAAAAAATGTCTACAAGTGGGCTAAATTGTTTAAAGAAGGACGGAGCAGTGTTGAGGATGAAGACAGGCCTGGGAGGCCTACAGAAGTGAGGTCTCCTGAGGTCATCGAATCAGTCAATGACCTCATTCAGTCTGACAGAACGGTGACAGTGGATGACATTGCAAGGACTTTGAGCTTATCTGTTGGGACAAACGCAGGGGTCATCAGTCAGAAGGAGTCATCTTGCACTATGATAACGCAAGGCCTCACACAGCAGCCCGAAATAATTTTTTGAAATAATAAAGATTTAGTGATACAAAATTCTAAATTGCTTATTTTTTTAAAAAGTTATGTAGGTCGGTTTATTGTAAAAGGAACCCCCAAAATTACATCACATGATATTCCCAAGCGGTCGCCCATCTAGGTACTGATCAGATTCGACGTTGCTTAACTTCTGTGATAGTACAGGAAGCGCTGTTTCGACAGGATGTTGCAGTTAGCTTTCTTAATAAAGAAAAAGTGCTCTCCGTCAGGGTTTTCCCCGGTCGAGCAGTCAAAAGCACGCCGGAACAAACGAGAGGCTCTCGTCTATATGGAACGAGTACTTGACTCCCCGTAAATAACAGGTAGCGCAAATGTTATCGGTGCTGAAATTGGAATCAAGCAAATCGAGTTCCGAGGACCTTCCTAGTCTCTTTCGTTCCCTTTGCTCTAGTAACTCAGAGATATGCATGAATCCATTCCACCGCCACCCCACTTCCCACACACACACCAGATTTGGGGTGTATAATAAGTCAGTCTGGGTTTCCCTTGACTGGCAACAAAAAGAGAAAGAAAAAAATTCGAAACATCCAGTATCTGCCTCTATCTCTGAGATGAGGTATTATGTACACTATTTACATTATTCGGACTATTGTCCTCATCTTTGTCGCCATAGTTATTACAACGTTTCGGCCGTTGTACCTTCCGGCCTTCTTCAGGTGGTTGGAATGACGAACTGGACCCTTTATTTCGCTCACTGGGGTAGACTGTTCTAGTTCCACGTGCCATGTTTAATGGATGTCAGTTATCTCCTGTTAATTCCCCTCACCAAGTTCTCCACTGCTTTAACTGGGTATTGAACTCCCGCCCTTATCCACTGTGCCATGTGTCCTTGAGGACACATGGCAGAGTAGATGAAGTCGTTAGTTAGATCCAGTGACAGGACCCAAAGTGTGTGAGAAGGCCGGAGCGTACAAGGACCGAAACGTTGTAATAAATATGGCGACAAAGATGAGGACAATAGTCCGAATAATGTAAATAGTGTACATAATACCTCATCGAGGAAATATAGACGGATACTGAAGAAGGCCGGAGCGTACAACGGCCGAAGCGTTGTAATAGATATGGCGACAAAGATGAGGACAATAGTCCGAATAATGTAAATAGTGTACATAATACCTCATCGCGGAAATATAGACGGATACTGAAGAAGGCCGGAGCGTACAACGGCCGAAGCGTTGTAATAGATATGGCGACAAAGATGAGGACAATAGTCCGAATAATGTAAATAGTGTACATAATACCTCATCGCGGACATATAGACGGATACTGAAGAAGGCCGGATCGTACAACGGCCGAAGCGTTGTAATAAATATGGCGGCAACGATGATGACAATAGTCCGAATAATGTAAATAGTAAACTCGAAAACATCTCGAAGGAAACTACTCCACTATCTTTCCCAAAAAGTCATAGCAATTCACACACGATAAAGAAAAGGAACGCGTGAAGGGCCATGATCGTTTACGCCCTGATCGCACATAGCGTTAAAATTATAAGTGTCGGGGGAGCGTGAGAGAAATAAACTCACTTACGGTGTATTTTTCTAAAGGATTTCTTTAATCATAACTCGGTAAGGTGATCGATGAGTCGGTGTAGTTTGACTAAATGCCTGTTTCCTATTGGCCCACGAACCGGATGAGAAAAGTGCATTGTTCATGGTTATGTATTGTTCATGCACGCAGCTGACAGGTGACGGCTGGTAAATTTCACACGCATCAGATATTAATTGTAACGAAACTACCCCGTGACCCGTTGGGTCACTGACGGTTCCGGTTATAAACCGTTAAAGTTTCTTTCATCATTTTATTGAATGTTAAGGTTAATTTTATCATGATTCAGTTAAATATTTCAATTCGTTCATGTCATCATTGGTCTGGTATAAAAGTTTATCTTCAACGTTGTTTATAGCTTTTAACAGGAATAGAACTTCAGGGATAACCTTGAACTTTAAATCAGATTAACTTAAGAATATTTAAGAATTAATTAAGGATATTTTTTTAATAGGCCAAAAAAATATTTTAAAATGATATTCACTTGAAAATATTCTTTTAAATATGCCAAAATATTTTTTTAAATATTTAAAATATTGTTTGCTTAAAGAAAGCTTAAATACTATTTAAGTGTAACGTCAATCGACATCTCCAGTTGCCTTGATCTATCCACTTCCCTTCTCCACATCCTTTCACCTTTCATTCCTATCTGCTCTCGCTCCAAATCTTCTGTAACCCCCTTGCCTTGATCGATCCACTATCTTTCTCCACATCCTCTCCTTTACCACTCCTATCTGCTCTTCCTCCAAACCTTCTGTAACCCCTTGCGTGCTAGTGGCTTCCAGCCTTGCTTGGGGTGATAAGCTTTAAAAAAAAATTACTCTACAAACAATTGGACGAAACGGCAAATCGGGATCACTTCGTGTCTGTCTTTCACTTCCAAATATTTTAATTAAAAATATTCTCTGTTTGAAGAAAGTGAAAATAAAAAGACTTACTGTATAAACAACTCGTTTTTTTTTTAAATCTTATTTACTTTAACACAAATCTGCACGCAATCACAGAAAGGTGGAAATAGAGAGAGGTGGAAAATGAGTGAGGTGGAAAGAGAGAAGGGGAAAGAGAGAGATGGAAAGAGGAGAGGAGGAAAGACAGAGGGGTGGAAAATGAGTGAGGTGGAAAGAAAGAGAGGTGGAAAGAGAAAAGGGGGAAAGAGAGAGGTGGAAAGAGGAGAGGTGGAAATAAGAGAAGGGGAAAGAGAGAGATGGGGAGAGAGAGGTGGAAAGAGAGAGAGAGAGAGAGTTGGAAAATGAGTAAGGTGGATAGAAAGAGAGGTGGAAAGACAGAAGGGGAAGGAGAGAGGTGGGGAGAGAGAGTTGGAAAGAGAGAGAGAGAGAGATGGAAAGAGAGAGCTAGGTGGAAAGAAACTTAAATCATTATGCGCCGGACGGACGGACGGACGGACGGACGGGCCACGCACGCACACACGCACGCAATCACAGAGAGGTGGAAAGACAGAGAGGTGGAAAGAGAGAGAGGTGGAAAGAAAGAGATGTGGAAAGAGAGAAGGGGGAAGAGGGAGAGGTGGGAAGAGAGAGGTGGAAAGAGACAGAGAGGGGTAGAAAGAGAGAGAGAGATAGAAACTTAAATCATTATGCGACGGACGGACGGACGGACGGACGACGCACGCACGAATCACAGACTTTTAGTATTATATCGATAGATAAGATCTATAAAATCCAGTTAATATTTGTGAGGGAAACGCTCTCTAGTGTCCTTGTTTCATAATTATGATTCTTCTTCTTCTCTATAGCGCCTCCCTTCAGGACGTGGGCGATCATAACTCTCCTCAGCTTCCCGCCCTTTGCAACTCTTTACAATGATTCTCTTTTTGCCATCTCTATTCATACCTGTTCTGCCAAGCATTCAGGCAATTTCGTTAGGTAAGTTACGCCCTGTTTTCCTCTGTCCCTCTCGCCTTCATCACGTCCTGCAAGTATAAAATTTTCTAAGTCCTCTCTCCTCGTTATGAACCCTAGTAATTTCAATTATCTCTTTCTGAATCTATGTATAAGTGTCCTTTTTCTTTTCGTCTACCTTAAAACCTCCTCGTTACTCACATGTTGAGTTCATGGTATTCTCAGCATTCTTCTGTCGAACCACATTTCTGTTGCTTCAAGTTTCGTAGCTGGCATTTTGCTGACGACCATTCATTCTGTCTTTATCGTTAGTCCTTTATTCCCGCTTTCCTTTACGACCTTCTGTAGGAGTTCCCGCCCTTTCTTTTTCTGTCTCTGCCATCAAGACCGTGTGATCTGAGTTAATAGTGTACGCACTAGTAAGATTTCGTTCTTTCTTTCTTTACCTTCCCTACTATTTCATTCTTTCTTTTTTATTGGTTTTCTTCTTAAATATATTTTCTTTCTTTCTCTCTTTCTTTTTCGATTATTTTTCTTTCTTTTGTTTACTAATTTTTATTTACTTTCTTCTACTCTTTCATTTATCCTCTTTCTTAACCTTTGAATCATTTTCTTATTATTCCTTCTTTCTTTCTTTCTTTCTTTCTTTTTCTTTCTTCTTTTGTTTCTTAACAATTGATTCGCTTTTCTCTCCTTTCTTTTCTTCTTTCTTTCTTTCTTTCTTTCTTTACCATCCTTACTATTTAATTCTTTCTTTTTATTGGTTTTCTTCTTAAATATATTTTCTTTCTTTCTTTCTTTCTTCTTTTCTTTCTTTCTTTCTTTCTTCTTTTCTTTCTTTCTTTCTTTCTTCTTTTCTTTCTTTCTTTTTTTCTTCCTTTTTTCTTTCTTTCTTTCTTCTTTTCTTTTCTTTCTTTCTTTCTTTCTTCTTTTCTTTCTTTCTTTCTTTCTTTCTTTCTTCTTTTCTTTCTTTCTTTCTTTGCTTTCCTTACTATTTTCCTATTGTTAATAAATTTTGCCTATTGGTCATTTCTCCTAAACCCTGTTCCGCGATCTATTTACTTAAGATCTCTAAATATGTTATGCATTGTTTTCCTCTGTCCCTCTTGCCTTTAATCTGTCCTGTGAGTATCAGATTTTCCAAGTCCTCTTTCCTCATTCTACTTCTTTATATGCTGTATTACCTCAGAATATAGGCGATCATGGCTCTCCACAACGTCCTGTCCTTAGTAAATTTTGCCTTTTTGTTACTACTCATAAACCCATCCAGTTTCTGAAGTGCACTAAGTATATTATGCGTTGTTTTCCTCTGTCTCTCTTGCCTTCAATCTGTCCTGTGAGTATCAGATTTTCCAAGCCCTCCTTCCTCATTATCTTCCCTAGAAATTTCAACTGTCTCTTCCTGATGTGTAAGTTTCCTGTTTGTTTCCATTTTGCCTAAAATTTTGTCATTGCTCACATGTTTGGTCTAAGGTATTCTCAGAACCACATTTCTGTTGTCTCAGATCTCTTCTACATCTGTGAGAGGACTGTTCAGAATTCACTGGCAAGTAAGAGATAGCCATATCAAATAACATTTCTGCTCTATTTTATTTGTTTCTAACTATCTGGATATGCAACAACTTATTCAAAAACTTGAAAAATATAATAACAAATTAACCTGACATTACCGGTTGAAGTTCATAAAATTTGTTTTATATGTAAATCTATTCATAAGTATCTGCCAGTACCTCTCACCACACACACACACACACGCATATATATACAGGGTGTCTCAAAAAAGGTACTCAAATCATGGACAATTATGTTGCTGCACCCGGTATATATATATATTATATATATATTATATATTTTAAAATATTAAATATATATATATATATATATATGTTTATTTTCTGTTTAAAAAGAAACTTAGTTAGTTTATGGTTTTTAGATATTAAACATTTTGTGGGATGGACAATTATCTCATGCATGGGATAATTGTCCATCCCACAAAATGTTTAATATCTAAAAACCATAAACTAAGTTTCTTTTTTCCAGGTTTTCAGATAAGACGTTTAGCCATCTTGACACCATTTGTTCTAAGAGTCACCGAAGAACCCTTTGAGTTATTCAGCTACAAGGAGAACACGTTAAAATCGGTGAATAATAAGTAGGGGCAGTATAGAAGAAATATGAATCAGGAGGTTACAGCGGCAAGAGGGATCATTATTTCAACTTAGAACTAAATACATTCTTATTGCTATCAAAGTAGAGTCCAATAGTGTTATAAAATCTTCGAAGAATTCCAGTAAAGTATATTTAATCATTTCTAAGATACAACAGTTCAGTGCTTAATCTAACAATTGGAACATTTTGCTGTAACACGATTTGAACAATTTTGCTGTTACACCCGGCATATATATATATATATATATATATATATATATATATATATATTTGAATTGGACATAGTCCGACAATTTATTTAAAGACATTTATATATATTATGTTTAACGTTCTTTTTATAGATACAAGTATTTAAGCAAATGCTCTGTTTTATAATAAACAGTATTAAATAACATTTACCGGCCTGAATGTCCGAGAAAATATAGTCTTAAGTTGTGCTATATTTATGGGATAAAGTGCTCAATCTCAGAGATAGAGCGTGTGTAAATATAAAAGTGATCATTGAATTCAACAGAGGCGACAGGCTGTTTTATGCTAGAGAAAATCGTCAGGCCACCTGACGATTGCGTCTAGCATGAAACAGCTTGTCGCCTCTAAGTGTTGAATTCAATGTTGACTTATATATATATATATATATATATATATATATATATATATATATATATATATATATATATATATATATATATATTAGCATCAACCTTTCCTTTATACTTGTTTCATTGTTGGGGTTAAGAAAGTGTAGAAACTCTCCGTAATGATTATTGTCCAAACGATTTCAGCCAGTCCCTTAGTCATTTTTATTGGGTTCATTGTTAATATGTTTCCTGTGTTTGCGTTTTAAGTAGTATTGTGTAAAAGTAGTAGTAATTCTAAGAGGTGCTAGACCAAAGGTGACTCCATGCAGGTGTGTCTTTTGAAAGACACCTGCATATCTGTCACATTCCATGAAACATACACTTTAAATTGATTTGATTTGTTTAACGGTATATCAACTTCTTATGGGCCATATAATGCCAAAATTTAATTTTCTTGGGAGCTCAGAAATAATGCAAATATGATACATTGTAGAGCGTGAATTTAAAAAAAAATTGTTTTAAAATTAAAGTGGAGGAAAATGAGATGCATTTTCATCATTTGATCCTTATTTGATCCTTATTTACTTCTGGAAAGATTAAACAAAAACACTATCAGTATCTGCCTGTATTTCTGAGATGAGGTATTATGTACACTATTTACATTATTCGGACTATTGTCCTCATCTTTGTCGCCATATTTATTACAACGTTTCGGCCGTTGTACGCTCCGGCCTTCTTCAGTATCTGTCTATATTTCTGCAATGGGGTATTAGGTACACTATTTACATTATTCGGACTATTGTCCTCATCTCTCTCGCCATATTTATTACAACGTTTCGGCCGTTGTACGCTCCGGCCTTCTTCAGTATCTGTCTATATTTCTGCAATGGGGTATTAGGTACACTATTTACATTATTCGGACTATTGTCCTCATCTTTGTCGCCATATCTATTACAATATTTCGGCCGTTGTACGCTCCGGCCTTCTTCAGTATCTGTCTATATTTCTGCAATGAGGTATTAGGTACACTATTTACATTATTCGGACTATTGTCCTCATCTTTGTCGCCATATTTATTACAACATTTCGGCCGTTGTACGCTCCGGCCTTCTTCAGTATCTGTCTATATTTCTGCAATGAGGTATTAGGTACACTATTTACATTATTCGGACTATTGTCCTCATCTTTGTCGCCATATTTATTACAACATTTCGGCCGTTGTACGCTGCGGCCTTCTTCAGTATATGTCTATATTTCTGCAATGATGTATTATGTACACTATTTACATTATTCGGATTATTGTCCTCATCTTTGTCGCCATATTTATTACAACGTTTCGGTCGTTGTACGTTCGGGCCTTCTTCAGTATCTGTCGATATTTCTGAGATTAGGTATTATGTCCACTATTTACATTATTCGGACTATTGTCCTCATCTTTGTCGACATATTTATTACAACGTTTCGTCCGTTGCTACGTTCCGGCCTTCTTCAGGTGGTTGGAATGTCGAACTGAACCACTATTGTCCTCATCTTTGTTGCCATATTTATTACAACGTTTTGGGCCGTTGTACGCTCCGGTCTTCTTCAGGTGGTTGGAATGTCGAACTGATCACTATCGAGACAATGCTTGATCTTACGTCTCTTTGAAGTCCCGGTTGAAAGTCTACTACGCCCACAATACACACCTGAGCTTTCAACTTTGGATTACTGCTTACTTAACAGAATAACGTCTATTTTAAACACTGGTAACCATTAGAAGTAATTAAAAAAATGACTTGATATTACCACATCACCAAATTCACGAACTAACGCTTTAATCTACTGTTTAATCCTTGAGCGGGGGGACGTGTTTAAGTTGAGAGAGAGAGAGAAACAGCGACATAGAAATATATATAATCAACAGATAGAACACTCCCGCAATTAATTTTTTCAGGGTCGCATGTCAATGCTGCATTTTGAATATATTATGACTTCTTGTCGACTTCGCACTTATCAAGATTAAAAGAGATGGACAGTTCCCCAAAGACAACGCAATATTTCGTCTCACGCTGCGCTAAGCTGCTCCAACCACATACACCCATACCCCACAACAAACGACAAGCCCTGGCGTGGGATAGCTATTTACCACCCAAGCTGTGCACTTTTGGCAACAAACAGGGCATGAACTGGGGTATAGTATTAACAAGATACACAGGGTCGGATATGGGTGGGCGCGAATGAATTAGGCTGGGGACCCGAATCAGCTATGAGTTCTTCTTACTAATTAAATGAATGCTGCTCAATAAGCGGAGACAATGCATTGTAGACGAAACGAAAAACAGACTTTATAGCGATGAAATGTTTATGACCTAAAACAAATTTACGGTAGTTCAAAATTGCTTTAATAACACGACAAGTACAGTAATGCTTCGGTGGGTGCTCTAAATTTTCTACATCTATGTGCTTCAAGAATGAGCGAGCATATGCTTTGTAGCCCTAAGCAATATCTGTCTTTTGACTATTCACCTCTCTTCTGTTTGTTAGGTAGATCACTGTCTTTTTCCTTCTGTCCCCCTTTCCACTAGTACGTGAGTCTCAAATTCTCCAGGCCTTTTTTTCTCATTATGTCCTAGTAATTTCAATCTCGTTCTGAATGGAAATTCCAACGTATATCACCTGAAGAAGGCCGGAGCGTGCAACTCCCGAAACGTCGTGAATATGACAATAAAAATCCGAACAATGTGAATAGTGTAAATAGTTGTAAATTATTTTATCGCAAATATACATGCAGACAATCTTATCCTTATTATGCCCAAGAAAACTCAACAATCAAATATTTCTGTCCATTTTACATAAAAAAATTATTCGTTAATCGCATATTCTGTGTATGGCATTCTCAGCCGTCGGTGGTACAACCATACTTCTATTGCTTCACGAATTTTTTTTAACCGTGAAGAGATTTTTTTAAAAATTGTTAATGCGATATTCACTAGCAAAAAGAAAGAAAATAATTATTCTTAATATCAAAAATATGTTTCGGCTCAAGGTTTCATAAGACGTTAAAAATAACAAAGAAATCAATCAGAACCACATCTGTGTTGCTTAAAGTCTCTTCTTCAACTGTGAGGAGATTATCCAGCATTCACTTCCATACAGGCGGCCGATATTATGTAAGAGTTCCGTACACTTTCCTTTCTTTCTGTTGCTTCAAAACTCTTCTTCAACTGTGAATAGATTATCCAGCATTCACTGCCATATAGGCGGTCGGATATTATGAAGAGTTCCATACTCTTTGCTTTGTTTCTAATGCTTCAAGACTCTTCAACTGTGGGAGATTATCCAGCATTCATTTCTATATAGGCGGACTGATATTATGTAACTGTTTTGTACTTTTAGCATTGTTTCAGCTGCTTCAAGACTCTTCTTCAACTGTGAGGAGATTATCCAGTATTCACTGCCCTAAAGGTGGACCGATATTATGTAAGAGTTTCGTAATCTTTGTCATGTTTCTGTTGCTTCAAAATTCTTCTCCAACTGTTAGGAGAATATCCAGCATTCACTGCCATATAGGCGGACCGATCTTATGCAAGAGTTTTCTACACTTTCTGTTTCTGTTGCTTAAAGTCTCTTCTTCAACTGTGAGAAATTTATCCAGCGTCCACTACCATATCGTCGGACCGATATTATGTAAGAGGTCCGTACTCTTGCCTTTGTTTCTGTTGCTTCAAGACTCTTCTTCAGCTGTGAGGAGATATTCCAGCATTTACTGCCATATAGGCGGACCGATATTATATAGGACTTCCGTAATCTTTGCTTTGTTTCTGTTGCTTCAAGACTCTTCGTCAACTGTTAGGAAATTATCCAGCTTTCACTGCCATAAATGCGGACCGATATTATATAAGGAATCCATACTCTTTGCTTTGCTTCTGTTGCCTCAAGACTCTTCAAGACCGTGAGAAGATTATCCAGCATTCACTGGCATATAGGCGGATCGATATCATGTAAGAGTTCCGCACACTTTTCTTCGTTACTGTTGCTTCAAGACATTTCTTCAACCGTGAAGAGATTATCCAGCATTCTCTGCTATATAAGCGGACCGATATTATGTAAGATTTCCATACTGTTTGCCTTGTTTGTGTTGCTTCAAGACACTTCTTCAATTGTGAGGATATTATCCAGCATTCACTGCCATGTAGGCGGACCGATATTATGTAAGAGTTCCGTACTCTTTGCTTTGTTTCTGTTGCTTCAAGACATTTCTTCAACTGTGAGGAGATTTTTTAGCATTCACTGCCACATACACGGACGGATATTCTGAAAGAGATCCTGACTCTTGGCTTTGTTTCTCTTGCTTCAAGACTCTTCTTCAACTGTGTGAAGATTATTCAACATTCACTGCCATATAGGCAGAGCGATATTATGTAAAAGTTCCGTACACTTTCCTTTCTTTGTGTTGCTTCAGTACTCTTCAACTGTGGGAGATTATCCAGCATTCACTGCAATATAGGGGGACCGATATTATACAAGATTTCCATGCTCTTTGCTTTGTGTCTGTTGCTGAAGATGCTTCTTCAACTGTGAGAAGATTATCCAGCATTCACTGCAATATAGGGGGACCGATATTATATAAGAGTTCCGTACTCTTGGCTTTGTTTCTGTTGCTTCAAGACTCTTCTTCAAATATGAGATTATCCAGCATTCACTGCCATATAATCGGACCTATAATATGTAAGAGTTCCGTACTTTTTGCTTTGTTTCTGTTGCTTCAAGACTCTTCTTCACATCTGAGGAGATTATCGAGCATTGATTGCCATATAGGAGGTTCGATATTATGTAAGAGTACCGTACTCTTTGCTTTGTTTCTTTCGCTTAAAGTCTCTTTGTCAACTGTGAGGAGATTATCCAGCATTAACTGCCATATAGGCGGACCGATATTATATAAGAGTTCCGTACTCTTTGCTTTGTTTCTGTTGCTTCAACCCTTTTCTTCATCTGTGAGATTATCCAGCATTCCCTGCCTATTGGAGGTTTGGGTTTGCCTAGCAGTTCAGCAAACCTTTAGTTTTTTCTAATGCTGTTTTGCTGTTTCTTAATATTTAATTCCCTTTGTTATTCTTCCCGTACAATCAGCGAAGTTAAGCAAGGTCGAGTCTGGTCATTAGTTAGATAGGTAACCGCATGGGAATACCAGGTAACATAAGCTTGGATGTGCGGCTGGTGTAATGGATAATGGTTCGGAATTGTTACTCAGAGCGCTGAGTTCTAATTCCATTTGGGTTCGTTATTTTCACTTACGCACAAATACCCTTGGGAAAGGTACGAATCCACCTCTTCTCCCTCAGCTATGGGTTAATTAGTAAGACTTGTATCACTAAACTATTATTATCTCTAAAATAAAATTCTTATAATCCACACCTATTTTGTGGCTTAAAATAATCTGCAAAGGGTTGATAATCCGTAGAAAATGAATCCATCAATAAATATACGTTTATAATTCACATGTTGCGCTGATGTTTTACTGAAAGCCACATATTCTGTATTTTTACAATCCTTTCCACACTTTTTTTACTACCTTCTTGCAGGAGATGCTGCAGATTGCTTTCTGTGTCTGCTAGCAACACTGTGTCATCGGCATCTAATGTTGTTAAGATTCTGGCCAACAATAATATATCTTAATCTAATCAAATCATATGTGTGGGTCCTCTGGTATTTCGTGTAAAACTAGGGAGAGCTCATTATATATATATATATATATATATATATATATATATATATATATATATATATATATACAGGGTAAGATAGATAAATTATCGTCTAAATTACGCAAAAATAAAAATATCACTGACATCTCGTTTTAACAGATACATTTAGCAAAATTACGTAAAGATATCTTGAAATACTAAAGAGTAAATTTATTAAACATATCGCCATTAGCTTCAAACCCGGCCTCCAGACGTCTTCGAAATATCCTGCAACTCTTGGACATTTTCCTTGTTTACGTTGGTGAATGCTGCCATAATCCTTGCCTTCAGTTCATCTTTGGTGTTACAAGGAGTTTTGTTGATCTCTCGGAAAAGTCATTTCAGAGACCCGTGAGAGCTTTGAGGTGGTGTCATGGTTAGCAAGTTTGTCTCATAATCAATGGGGCTCTAGTCTGGTAAATTATGTGGTCAAATGTAAGCTGTGATGTGGCCACAGAGATTGTCTGACAGCCATGATTGAGTTCTTTTGTTTGTGTGGCATGGGGCAGATTCCTGTTGACAGACATAGGGTTTTCCAGCAAACACCCTCTTGACCTAGGGAAGCACTACCTCCTCAAGGTTCCCGTGTTGAGTCTGAGGCCCTGTGAGAAGATGAATGGAGGCATAAAGTTGCCATCACTAGTGACCATGCCAAACACCTCCGTAATCCTCCAACTCATTCCGGATCCTCTCCACTGTCTTCAGATTGACACCCAAAGACACTGAAATGGTCGTGTTGGAGCTTACAGCGCGAATGCCAAGCAGTACAGCACGCCAATTTTGGGCGAAGTGAATTTGGGCGAAGTTCTCTTTTTCTCACAGACAGTGCCCAACTACACTGTACAGTCAACAAAATAAAAAACAAACAACGCGCATGCGCGAAATTAAAAATATAAAATGGCGACAATTGACCCATTACACCCGCTGTGTGTGTGCATGTATATATATATATATATATATATATATATATATATATATATATATATTAAGGCATAAAAAACAAGACATTTTTTATTATAGGCCATGATAGATTTAAAATAAAAACACAAAACACCAGTTGACCGGTTTCGTCCCCTCTCATCAGAACTGTTAACGGGGAATAGAAATTATGAAGAACAAGAAAGTTTGTAATGAATGACATGAATAAATGGGCAGGGAAGAGAAAAAAAATATATATGTAATAAAAGTAATACCAACAAAGATGCTAGAGACACAGCACAGCAAGCCCAAGCAAACAGTTTCTTTTTTTACAAAGAGCCGGTCGCCTGGACCTGATGTACAGCGTCTCCAATACCTTAAGATGGAATACTGAGTGTGCCCTGGCCAAAACAGAAAACCAGGTCACACTAAAATCCAAAGCACAAGTAAGATTCTTTATAAAATGATCCGCTAGCGATGACCCATACGTATTTCGAATGGAATCACCCAACGAAAAATTTTTATTAAGTATTTTCGCAGGCACGGTCGACTGGTCTTTTGTGCTTTTATTTTAAATCTATCATGGCCTATAATAAAACATTTCTTGTTTTTTATGCCTTAATACGTTTTTGTACTGTTGCAAACATATTTAAATATATATATATATATATATATATATATATATATATATATATATATATATATATATATATATATATACTCTTAAGGTGTGCTATATTTATATGATAAAGTGCTCAATCTCAGAGATCGAGTGTGTATAAATATAAAAGTGAACATTGAAGTCAACACTCAGAGGCGACAGTCTGTTTCATGCTAGACGCAATCGCTAGAGGCCGGGACGATTGCGTCTTGCATGAAACAGCCTGTCGCTTCTAAGTATTGACTTCAATGTTCACTTTTATATATATATATAGAGAGAGTGAGTGAGTGAGTGAGTGAGTGAGTGAGTGAGTGAGTGACATTTTGCATTCTCTACGGCAGTTCCTGAATTCTGCGTGTACTGGTTTTTAAAAAAGTCAGTTGTTCTGGAATTTTTTATATTCTCGCTTATTCGTTGCTCTAGGGTTTTAATTTTTTTTTTTTTTTTTTTTTTTTGTAAATTTCCCTTTCTTTTGCCACTGAGCGAATGGTGATCGCTCTCACAATCGATACTTGACTCAGAGTGTAGTATTGCATATTTAAGCCGCTTGCCAATTGTTAGGCGGGGGGGGTTCTTTTTTTCTGGTTATGTACGCATCCACCCCCCCACCCCCGTTCCGGCTGCTCTTTGTCCTGAAGCGTCTTGCTTGTTCTTCAAACCAGGTGTCTGTCGCTCTGCATCAATGAACCCATTTTTCTCCGCGCATGATACGTGATCCAAATCCATTTTTTTCTACTTTGTATTCAGCCCACCCGCTATCCCAGAATTAATCACCCCCGCCACCCACATACGCAACTGTTGCGTCCCTTCCGGTTGTTGACAATTATGGCTCCTTTCTTTATTAACTGTGAATTACTGTTCGTTCTTGCAGTTAAGAGTTTTCTTTCACTTAGACTTAATGCTGCCAAGGCTATAGAAGCTCAGTCTACCCTACTGAGGCCAGAAGGGGCAGGTATCCAAGAGCATTACCAAAAAAAAAAAAAATGAGCTCAACAGACGAGTCCGAAATTTGAACTCGGGTCGCCAATTCTACTTTCTGTACCGATTTTTTTACACAACCTGCACTTCCAGAATGATACAAAGTAAAATAAAAAATAAGAAAGCATTATTTTTTATTTTTTTGTTTTGTTTTTCTTTTCTTTTGTATTTCCTTTTATTCATAAAAAAAAACAGAAAAAATGTCAGCATGCTTTTAATTTCTTTTCTTTTTTTTTTGTTCACCCCATACAAGACCCAAGGGCCACTCAAAGTAGAGTGTTACTGAATGGGATTGTCGTCAGGTAAAGGGAAGGAAGATGAGTATGTTATGAGGATATGTAGGATAGATAACGGTTGACGCTAGACTTGAAGAGGTTAAAATTGTAGTGGCTAGGGAAAGCATCATCTCGGGAGTCAGTTCCACAATGTAACAGTTCTGAGTGGAACCAAAGAACAGGAATAGAATGGAGGTGTTTTTAAACCGTGAACATAGCATGGACTGTCCTGGTTGTAAAGGGCTGAGCTGGTGGAACTAAGTCTTAGTCCCACCAACTCATCTAATGAGCCAAATTAGAAATTTAGCTATATTCATCGGGCCACAAAAGTACTTTATATAAATATGCTCTAAAAAGTTCAAAACGTTGTGAATATCAAATTTTAATTAATAAATATATATAATCATAAAAAAAATACTGTATTATTGACAGTAAAAAAAAAGGAATTATACATACACAAAATAAAATCAATTCAATGTAATTTTTGACATTGCTTCCCTCTTGTAATATTGTCAATATCTGCTTTTATGGTACTGGTCTTTATGCTAAAAATGGGAATCACTCAACCTATTTCTTTCGGCAGTTTTGATGTTTTTCATTCACAAAAAGAATTGTTCACAGCAATACGTACTACCCCACGTGCATAACAGTTTTCTAGATAAGCTAAATAATTTTTATTTAGCTCTGTTTCTTGTTCCACGCACAATCCATTGTGTCTCGTCAAAGGCCTTTGCCCTTTCCTCTTTTAGTGCAATTGGGAAGTGAACCTACGAGCACAATCTGAGAATAATTTTCTCGATATCAATCAGTTATGTGCCATGCGCGATACCCGCTTAGGCGATCATGTATCTTATGATACATGACTGACGAGACAGATTTTTTTCCCGCAGTAGATTGCCATTTCTTTTGCTAGTTGCCATCCAAGGCTACAGAACATGGTCTGTCCTGCTATTTACCTACAGCTGGTGAGGAGAGAAGAAGAAGAGGATTCATACCTTTCCCAAGGGTATTAGCACGTAAGTGAATGTAATGGATTCGACTGGAATTCGAACTCCGATTCCTCAATCCGAGCCGCTATCCATTACTCCATCGTACGTTGCTAAAATAAATGAAAAGATTTTAGGGTGCAGTAGGCCGCATAAAAATATTAAGTAGACCGCAATGCGTCCCGCGGGTCGCGGGTTGGACATCTCCCTGGTAATGACTCGTCCTTACATTTGCCATATCAATAACGATAGAGTAGCGAGAGGCTAGCAACTTTTCGTCTGTGGATTGCTGGGTGGGAAATAATTCATCACCCACAAGGCCACGTATACGCTTTGGAATTCTGTCGAGGCTGGTCGATGAGGACTGAACAGCACCAGCAATGTCAGAAATACTCAATCCTTGATCTGATCGGACTCAGACTTTGCAGTAGAATGGATCAAAAGGGTTTCTAAGTGACCAGGAATTAAGTGAAAACTATCTGAAAGACTAGGTCTATTATGCGTATAATATAAACGCTTTGTTAATGACTTAATATAGAAATATAATTTAAATGATTTTACCATAAAAATTCCTTGGAAATCAGAAAGGGGTTATCATTAGCCAGGAATTAATCTTTCGAATAGAATCTGGCTATTTTATGTATACAATATAAATTCTTTGTTCCTGAAAATATGCTATCTCTTCTACTCCAACAGCTTCTCATCCCGTCAATGGAACTCCCTTCCTATCACTTGCTACCCCGAGAGCTATAATCTTCAAATATACAAATGTAATGTCAATCGACATCGTCTGATGCCTTGACCTTGATCCCAGTTCTTCTCTTTATCCTTTTCCCTTCTCTTTACTCTTACTCTCACTCTCTGTAACCCCTTGAATGCTAGCGGCATTCCTACCTTGCTTGGGGTGATTTGCTTAAAAAAAAATAAAATAAAATATTGCACTATCGACTGGAAAGTGTCCTTATCAATGTTTATGATGACTAGATCCGGGCCGCTGGCCTAGACTGGGCGATTTGCGTGAAACTCAAAGTTTTGTAGAAATTAATCTTTTCGCCTCTCAAGAAAAGCTTCTTGGTTCTACTGTCATGTTCTGTTGTATTCCACTGTTGTTTTATTGGAAGTGTAAAAGACCTTTACCCATTCTGAAGAGTCAAAGTTCTTCGTCGCCATTATTATTTATTATTTCATGGCAAGTCTCGTGAATTCTCCGCTGTCGACGTGAGTTGTTCTCCTCAGAACTCTCTGGAAACTAAGAATATGAGAAAAATGACCTTTTTTATGGCTGGGGATATTGTCCTATAAGCCACCTTCCATGATACTTACGGGGACAGTTCATTGAGCGAGAGCTGATAGCTAATATCTTTGCTCTACTTATTTTAGTTTTCATTTATAATTCTGTTTTCATTTCGTTGATAAAGTAACCATTTAATAATTATCAATTTGTATTTATTTATATATTTCCTGTCGCATCTGTAGTTGGAAGGGAGGTAAATCAGTTTAAGTTAGTAGATTTATGAGTGATATAGAAAAAGTGAGGTATTAGTTAATTTATTTATGTGCATTTAGGATTAATCAATATTGAACAGCAGTGTTTCAACATGAATTCCTTTCTTTGTGATGTTTAATTTGTTCAACATTCACTGTTATAATTGGCATTAAATAATATTTATACTATTATTCTATTTTTTTTTTTATGTACAATTATACTTTTCTACTGAGAATTAGTGTACTCTCTGTACCTGATCCCTGGCCATTCTGTTAATTGGTGAAACTTCCTGGCTTGGAAAAACCTCCATAGTAATATTAAGAAGAAAGTACTTGGGAAGAGAAAGAGGGTGTGAAGGAGAAAATGTTGGCAGTAAGAAAGCCAAGAAAAATGAAAACTAGGTGAAATGTATTTCTCTTTGTCAGTCAAATATTCAGGGCTGCAGATTCTAAGAGTTCTTAAATAAAAACTTATGATTATGCCAGATTTTATTTTATTGTTGTGATGTATGTAAAAGTTTGAGGTTGCTTTTCTTTGTTGACTTATGGTGAACATTGTTTTAAACTGGTATCAGTTTGGATTAACAGAATATCAAGAAAAAGTGAGGTATTAGTTAATTGGTTAGTACAAAATTAACAAAATCATAAAATTTAACTTTGCTTAATTATTTTTCACATACACTAACTGTTTTACAAATTAAAATTTGTCCTACCTATTAAGTCCTCTCAGCAATGTTTTAATCTATACCGCTATCCTACCCCCAAATATTAAATACTGCCACTATATAGATGATGCCTTACTAATATATCCTTAAAATATTAAATTATTAGATAATATAAAGTAAACAAAATTGAACCTACAATTCACATTGGAAAAAGAAACAAACAACAACTTAACTTTTCTTGTTATTCTGTGATTAATATGACAGTTTCTTCAGCCTGTTCTTACTAAACTGATGTTGAAACAATGTGACATGAAATTTTTTTAAACAAATGAATATATAAAATTAAAGCGGAATTGAAATTAGTAAAATCTAATTTAAAAAAAAAAAACAGAACAATACAGTTAATTATTAAGACTTGTATCAGTAAACCATTATCTCAAAAACAAATTTTACAATCTAAAAATATTTTCTGGCTTTAAATAACCTGCAAAGTGCTAATAAACTATAAAAAACAAATCTAACCTGAGGTAAATTAACTTAAGTTTGTAAATTTGCGTGATTACATCTCTTAGTCTTTTTAATAATCTATACAAATAAAATATTTATCTGCATTTAGACAAAATTAGTTCCCAAGTAAAATGAACCATTTCATTGATCATTCCTTTACTTCTATGTTTCTTAGATTGCAGACTTATTTGTTCAAGCCTTTCATGTGAGACACTCAGATACCTTTGTCTATAACGTGATCGTCTTGCTTCAAATTGGCCTTGAAATAGGCTTTCTCATTGCCATATTTGTCATTCTATTTCTAATCTTTTTCTTCTGATAGATATTTCCATTTCACTGTTTTAAACACATAAACTTTTTAACATGAAAAGTTATTGATCAAAGAACGATTTATATAATGCCAAAAGTAATCAATGATTCATTATCTGTCTATATTTCTGAGATGAGGTATAATGTACACTATTTACATTATTCGGACTATTGCCCTCATCTTTGTCTCCATATTTATTACAACGGTTCGGCCGCTGTACGCTCCGGCCTTCTTCAGGTGGTTGGAATGTCGGTTAAGGCAGTGGAAAACTTGGAGAGGGGAATTAACAGGAGATAATTGACAAATGATATCCATTAAAAACATGGCACGTGGATCTAGAACAGTCTACCCCAGTGAGCGAAATAAATGGTTCAGTTAGACATTCGAACCACCTAAAGAAGGCCAGAGCGTACAACGGCCGAAACGTTGTAATAAATATGGCGACAAAGATGAGGACAATAGTCCGAATAATGTAAATAGTGTCAATGATTCATGTTTACCATTGGACATCTGAAAAAATATAAAGGGAACGGATTAATTAAACGGTTCATTGGCTTCTATTTTAGTTGTGAATTTTCTATCTCCGTTTTATTGAATCTCAATACATTGTTTCAAGACTTTTGTTTCATCGCATCTCTCTACTAGGAGGTACGGTGGAGTAATGGATAGCGGATCAGATTGAGGAATCGGAGAGTCGAATTCCGGTCGAATCCATTACATTCACTTACGTGCTAATACTCTTGGAAAAGATATGAATCCTCTTCTTCTCTCCCCCCCCCCCAGCTATGGGTAAATAGCAGGACAGTCCGGGTTCTATTGCTTTGGATAGCAACTGGTCTAACGCAGAATCTTATCTTTGTTGTTATTACAACGTTTTAGCTGTCGTGATAATAGCAATATAATGTCGTGATAAGATGAGGATATTAGTCTTAATGTAAATAATGATAACTTCTCATCCCAGAAATTCAAATTGAAGGCAATCAGGTGATGATAACAACAAAGATGGCGGATATTAGTCTGAATGCAAGTAATGTAAATAATTATAACTTTATGATTTATATATGAATCATAGAACGTCTCAATATATAAAGGGAACGGATTAATTAATCGGTTCATTGGCTTCTATTTTAGTTGTGAATTTTCTATCTCCGTTTTATTGAATCTCAATACATTGTTTCAAGACTTTTGTTTCTTGCCATCACACTATAAATACTTTCTAACAATTGCCGTCATTTTTACGGCACGTGTATACTTGTTGAAATATATTTAATAACCACACAAGAAAAGAAACAGGAATAAAGGAAAAAGAAATGTTTGTAGACAATGTGCGTCTGTGGACTCAGCTTAAGTGAAAAGGTGTCCAGGTATTCGACTAACAGATCTTGTTGAAGAATTAATCTCCTTTCTGTCAACGGCTAGATTCTTTAGATAGTAGTAATTTACAATAAATTTAGCGGCACGATTTTTCTGTAATATAATGTCACTGTGGGATCTTGTGGTGAAGGTAGCAGCGCTGTTTCTTGTCGCCTTAGTAATGAGGTGGGAGAAAAAGAGGATGGGTCCTCAAAACGTTGCCGACACCTGGTCTAAATAATGTCCTCATCTTTGTTGTTATCACAACGTTTTGGTTGTCGTGATAATAGCAATATAATGTCGTTGAGGATATTAGTCTGAACGTAAATAATGTAAATAATGATAACTTCTCATCCCAGAAATTCAAAGTGAAGGCAATCAGGTGATGATGAACAACAAAGATGGCGGATATTAGTCTGAATGCAAGTAATGTAAATAAGGATAACTTTATGATTTATATATGAATCATAGAACGTCTCAATATATAAAGGGGGCGGATTAATTAATCGGTTCATTGGCTTCTATTTTAGTTGTGAATTCTTTCTCTCCGTTTTAATGAATCTCAATACATTGTTTCAAGACTTTTGCTTCTTGCCATCACACTATTAAAACTTTCTAACAGTAGTTCACTAGTCATAAAAGAATTCTTAGTTAATAAGTTAGTTTGCGCGTACGTTACAAACTACCACTACCTCATGAATAATGGACTATTCCGTTTTCTTCACGAGGAAAGACGGAAATGACATATCAGAGACGCCGTGAGCGCTTCGACTTCGCAACTTTGTCTCGCTACTAGCACAATTGCAATTCAGAAGTGAGTTCGATTCTCACTGGGTGCTCCGAACGTTCGGCCTTGTGCCACATCTAAGCTACGCTTAAAAAAATCATTTTCGGGTACTTCGACAAGGTGCAATGTTGAGTAAGCTTGTCTCGCTAGATCAATTATGATTGAATAGTGAGTTCGATCCTCCCCCGGTGTCCCATATTTTCGGCCTTGGGCCACATCTAGGTTACGCTTAGAAGACCACGGTATCAGAGACGCTGTTTGGTTTCAGTGAAAGAAAGAGAGAAAGAAGCAGGTGATAAGGCTCTTATGTGTTTAAGGTCTGTTTCCCAGAAATGGAAATACTTGTCAATAATAAATATTTTCATTTGTACAGCCTTACTTATTTAAATAATGAGCTACATTCAAACTTTTGATTTCTTTTGTAAAATTTGGTTAAAGTTGTTAGGTGCAAATATTTAACGTTGCGTTAGATGAAATTTCACGGGTATTTTATATTTGTTAAACGACCAAGAAGTTATTCAATTATTAAACATAATGATAGATCAGAAAACTAAAATAGTAAATCTTGGAAATTTCCACAGTTATTACTAGTACTAATTATTAACTGTTGTAATTGATTTCAATGCTTGCAGTTATGATTGCTGGGATCATATCCTTTATATGATTGCCACGTTGATTATATTTTAATTCTTGTTATTACTGATGATTATGTCTGTGATATAAATAACGATGCTGCTTTTTTTCTCTGCTTTTTTTGTGGGGTCTAGTGAGAGAATGTTTGTGTTCATGGTAATTTTTATTTTTATTTATTTTGATGTTGGGGTTTAAAGCCTCCTGGACGGCGGATGTTAATTTCACGGTGAATTTAGTTTTACCGCGATAAATTTCGGTTTGAATGCAATTGAAGCCAGAAGTAAAACACTCGAGATATAAATTTTGACATATATATATATATATATTATAGCAAAAAAAGGAAGAAAAGTAAGATATGTAATCCGGTGTTCTTATTGATATTTTTATTTTTACAAAACAGTGCTCAATGTAAATTTACAAAAAATAAATATTATAAATTAACTGATTTAAAAATATGGTTTCATCGCTACACAGGAATTACCATGTTTCAAAAACAGAAAACAAAAACTTCAAATTCGATTATGTTAAATTAAAAGCATTATTTCTGTTTCATCTTCAAGTGAATTTTGGAATAACTTATTTTAAAATTTACTGAGTTTAAAAAGCACATACATTCATAAGTTTTGTTTCCAAGGATACAGAGAAATCCAATCATTTAGACAGGGGCGGTAGCGTGTTCTTTTTTATTAACTATTATTGTATCAATTATGAGATACGCCCGAAAATATATGTCATAGCTTATGTCCAGTTTTCTTTCCTATTTACATAAGATACGATTATAACTAATTAATTTTTAGAAAGACTTGGGAAACTTCATACCGATTAAATGTATAAAAGGAAAATTACTAGTTATATGGATGCCATATTACCGAAATTGGAACCGTTCATCTGCAGCCTAATAGTTAAAATACTCGTGTAATGTTCGCGTCGTCATCAGGTAATGATTAATAAACTGTTTTTAGAGTTCAATAGTATTGAGTATTTTATCCCCTCTGAGTGCGCCTTTAATTGTGGCCTTGTGCATTAAAAAAAAAGCTTACATGTTTCTCAATGTTCGATCCGATGTAAAAGACAAGATTTCGAATTCTGATTTTCAAACCAGACCGGCTCTTGCCATTAGAAAGTCTACAGGAACACTGATTATCCAATGGGACGCGATTTACCCATCTTCAAGATGCTGCCAGTCGAATATTCTTACATCTATAATTAATAGTGTATATAACAAAAAAATAAAGTGGGGGGGGGGGGGAACTCGTCGTAGTGTAATGGTTAGGAAGATTGTCTTGCTAAATCATTTACGATCCTCACTTGGTGCACCATACTTTCGGCCTGGCGCCGCATCTAAGCAGCGCTTAGAAAATCACTTTAAAAAAGAAAGGGGTGTAAGACAAGGATGTGTTTTCTCACCGGACTCAGTCTTAACAACATAAAATATGCAGATGACACAGTGTTGATAACAGACACAGAAAGAAAGCTACAAAAACTCCTACGGAAGTTAGTGAAGGAATGCGAGAAGAAAGGGTTAAACATTAACTGCAAGAAGACAGAATGCATGGTTGATGACGATGAGTCCAAAGTGCGAATTGCAAATCAAAGATACTGTTGAAACTTGACTAATGCATGGAATAATAATGCAACACAAAATGTACTTAGAACAAAATGTATTGAAACAAGAAAGTGTACACAATATTTACATATAGTCTTTGGTATATTCCTGGAAAGACCGTTTCTGGAGAATGTGTTGACTAAGTCGCAGTCGGGCAGAGTCTCTAGTTGACTCTCTTGATTCGCCTCTCCTGTCTTCCAGGTACCAACCATATTTATATCGTCGGTACTCCACTATGCAAATTAGGTGAATCCTACCACAACAGATACAAAAATCAAAACAAGTGCGGAAATTTAGATATTTGGGTGATATTTTAACAAGAGGACGGAAAGTGTGGCCCTGAGATCTGTAGGCGTATTGGGATAGCCAAAGAAGGATTTCAGAAGCTACACAGATTGGAGAGAAACAGAAAAACTTCGCTAGAAACCAAGAAAAGAATACTAAACTGCTATGTGATCTGTTCAAAGGAGACTTGAAATAGCAGAAATGTAGTTCTACAGAAGGATGCTGAGGATATCATGGACCGAACATGTGAGTAACGAAGAAAATGGTAACAAAAAGGAAACTTATACTTAAAATCAGACAACTGAGGATTCTGGGGCATATCATAAGGAAAGAGGACTTGGAAAATCTGATACTCACAGGACAAAGAGCAAGAGGGACAGAGGAAAACAACGCATAACTTATTTAGCGCTCTTGAGTAAATGGATGGTTGCACAGGGTTTAGGAGAAATAAGAGAAAGACAAAGTTTATTAAGAGCTACAAAGGACAGGAAATAGTGGAGAGCCATTATCGCCTACGTCCTGAGGGCACACGACACATAAAGAAGAAGAAACAAAGACAGCGGCGTACTGATTATTTTTCAAAATAACTTAATATTAATCATGGCGGTTAAAAAAAAATGTACTGAACTGTTACGCAATATCATTACTTTCTATATGGGAGTGAATGCTGGACAATCTCAGATGAAGAAGAGACTTGAAGCAACAGAAGTGTGGTTCTACAGAAGGGTAATGTGAAATGGCAGTGAATGCTGGACAATCTCCTCACAGATGAAGAAGAGACTTGAAACAACAGAAATGTTGTTCTACAGAAGGGTGAGGTGAAATGGGAGTGAATGCTGGACAAACTCATCACAGATGAAGAAGAGACTTGAAGCAACAGAAATGTTGTTCTACAGAAGGGTGAGGTGAAATGGCAGTGAATGCTGGACAATTTCCTCACAGATGAAGAAGAGACTTGAAGCAACAGATATGTGGTTCTACAGAAGGGTGATGTGAAATTGCAGTGAATGCTAGACAATCTCCTCACAGATGAAGAAGATACTTGAAGCAACAGAAGTGTGGTTCTAGAGGAGGGTGATGTGAAATGGCAGTGAATGCTGGACAATCTCCTCACTGATGAAGAAGAGACTTGAAGCAACAGAAGTGTGGTTCTAGAGGAGGGTGATGTGAAATGGCAGTGAATGCTGGACAATCTCCTCACTGATGAAGAAGAGACTTGAAGCAACAGAAGTGTGGTTCTAGAGGAGGGTGATGTGAAATTGCAGTGAATGCTAGACAATCTCCTCACAGATGAAGAAGATACTTGAAGCAACAGAAGTGTGGTTCTAGAGGAGGGTGATGTGAAATGGCAGTGAATGCTGGACAATCTCCTCACTGATGAAGAAGAGACTTGAAGCAACAGAAGTGTGGTTCTAGAAGAGGGTGATGTGAAATGGCAGTGAATGCTGGACAATCTCCTCACTGATGAAGAAGAGACTTGAAGCAACAGAAGTGTGGTTCTAGAGGAGGGTGATGTGAAATGGCAGTGAATGCTGGACAATCTCCTCACTGATGAAGAAGAGACTTGAAGCAACAGAAGTGTGGTTCTAGAGGAGGGTGATGTGAAATGGCAGTGAATGCTGGACAATCTCCTCACTGATGAAGAAGAGACTTGAAGCAACAGAAGTGTGGTTCTAGAGGAGGGTGATGTGAAATGGCAGTGAATGCTGGACAATCTCCTCACTGATGAAGAAGAGACTTGAAGCAACAGAAGTGTGGTTCTAGAGAAGGGTGATGTGAAATGGCAGTGAATGCTGGACAATCTCCTCACTGATGAAGAAGAGACTTGAAGCAACAGAAGTGTGGTTCTAGAGGAGGGTGATGTGAAATGGCAGTGAATGCTGGACAATCTCCTCACTGATGAAGAAGAGACTTGAAGCAACAGAAGTGTGGTTCTAGAGGAGGGTGATGTGAAATGGCAGTGAATGCTGGACAATCTCCTCACTGATGAAGAAGAGACTTGAAGCAACAGAAGTGTGGTTCTAGAGGAGGGTGATGTGAAATGGCAGTGAATGCTGGACAATCTCCTCACTGATGAAGAAGAGACTTGAAGCAACAGAAGTGTGGTTCTAGAGGAGGGTGATGTGAAATGGCAGTGAATGCTGGACAATCTCCTCACTGATGAAGAAGAGACTTGAAGCAACAGAAGTGTGGTTCTAGAGAAGGGTGATGTGAAATGGCAGTGAATGCTGGACAATCTCCTCACTGATGAAGAAGAGACTTGAAGCAACAGAAGTGTGGTTCTAGAGAAGGGTGATGTGAAATGGCAGTGAATGCTGGACAATCTCCTCACAGATGAAGAAGAGACTTGAAGCAACAGAAATGTTGTTCTACAGAAGGGTGAGGTGAAATGGCAGTGAATGCTGGACAATCTCCTCACTGATGAAGAAGAGACTTGAAGCAACAGAAGTGTGGTTCTAGAGGAGGGTGATGTGAAATGGCAGTGAATGCTGGACAATCTCCTCACTGATGAAGAAGAGACTTGAAGCAACAGAAGTGTGGTTCTAGAGGAGGGTGATGTGAAATGGCAGTGAATGCTGGACAATCTCCTCACTGATGAAGAAGAGACTTGAAGCAACAGAAGTGTGGTTCTAGAGGAGGGTGATGTGAAATTGCAGTGAATGCTAGACAATCTCCTCACTGATGAAGAAGAGACTTGAAGCAACAGAAGTGTGGTTCTAGAGGAGGGTGATGTGAAATTGCAGTGAATGCTAGACAATCTCCTCACAGATGAAGAAGATACTTGAAGCAACAGAAGTGTGGTTCTAGAGAAGGGTGATGTGAAATGGCAGTGAATGCTGGACAATCTCCTCACTGATGAAGAAGAGACTTGAAGCAACAGAAGTGTGGTTCTAGAGAAGGGTGATGTGAAATGGCAGTGAATGCGAGACAATCTCCTCACTGATGAAGAAGATACTTGAAGCAGCAGAAGTGTGGTTCTAGAGAAGGGTGATGTGAAATTGCAGTGAATGCTGGACAATCTCCTCACTGATGAAGAAGAGACTTGAAGCAACAGAAGTGTTGTTCTACAGAAGGGTGAGGTGAAATGGCAGTGAATGCTGGACAATTTCCTCACAGATGAAGAAGAGACTTGAAGCAACAGATATGTGGTTCTAGAGAAGGGTGATGTGAAATTGCAGTGAATGCTAGACAATCTCCTCACTGATGAAGAAGATACTTGGAGCAACAGAAGTGTGGTTCTAGAGAAGGGTGATGTGAAATGGCAGTGAATGCTGGACAATCTCCTCACAGATGAAGAAGATACTTGAAGCAACAGAAGTGTGGTTCTACAGAAGGGTGATGTGAAATTGCAGTGAATGCTGGACAATCTCCTCACTGATGAAGAAGAGACTTGAAGCAACAGAAGTGTGGTTCTAGAGAAGGGTGATGTGAAATGGCAGTGAATGCTGGACAATCTCCTCACTGATGAAGAAGAGACTTGAAGCAACAGAAGTGTTGTTCTAGAGAAGGGTGATGTGAAATGGCAGTGAATGCTGGACAATCTCCTCACTGATGAAGAAGAGACTTGAAGCAACAGAAGTGTGGTTCTAGAGGAGGGTGATGTGAAATGGCAGTGAATGCTGGACAATCTCCTCACTGATGAAGAAGAGACTTGAAGCAACAGAAGTGTGGTTCTAGAGAAGGGTGATGTGAAATGGCAGTGAATGCTGGACAATCTCCTCACTGATGAAGAAGAGACTTGAAGCAACAGAAGTGTGGTTCTAGAGAAGGGTGATGTGAAATGGCAGTGAATGCTGGACAATCTCCTCACTGATGAAGAAGAGACTTGAAGCAACAGAAGTGTGGTTCTAGAGAAGGGTGATGTGAAATGGCAGTGAATGCTGGACAATCTCCTCACTGATGAAGAAGAGACTTGAAGCAACAGAAGTGTGGTTCTAGAGGAGGGTGATGTGAAATTGCAGTGAATGCTGGACAATCTCCTCACAGATGAAGAAGATACTTGAAGCAACAGAAGTGTGGTTCTAGAGAAGGGTGATGTGAAATTGCAGTGAATGCTGGACAATCTCCTCACTGATGAAGAAGAGACTTGAAGCAACAGAAGTGTGGTTCTAGAGGAGGGTGATGTGAAATGGCAGTGAATGCTGGACAATCTCCTCACTGATGAAGAAGAGACTTGAAGCAACAGAAGTGTGGTTCTAGAGAAGGGTGATGTGAAATTGCAGTGAATGCTGGACAATCTCCTCACTGATGAAGAAGAGACTTGAAGCAACAGAAGTGTGGTTCTAGAGGAGGGTGATGTGAAATGGCAGTGAATGCTGGACAATCTCCTCACTGATGAAGAAGAGACTTGAAGCAACAGAAGTGTGGTTCTAGAGAAGGGTGATGTGAAATTGCAGTGAATGCTGGACAATCTCCTCACTGATGAAGAAGAGACTTGAAGCAATAGAAGTGTGGTTCTAGAGAAGGGTGATGTGAAATGGCAGTGAATGCTGGACAATCTCCTCACTGATGAAGAAGAGACTTGAAGCAACAGAAGTGTGGTTCTAGAGGAGGGTGATGTGAAATGGCAGTGAATGCTGGACAATCTCCTCACTGATGAAGAAGAGACTTGAAGCAACAGAAGTGTGGTTCTAGAGAAGGGTGATGTGAAATGGCAGTGAATGCTAGACAATCTCCTCACAGATGAAGAAGAGACTTGAAGCAACAGAAGTGTGGTTCTAGAGAAGGGTGCTGATAATACCGAACATATGAGCAATGATGAAGTTTTAAAAAAGGACACTTATACTTAACATCGGGAAGAGACAGTTGATAATTCTAGGGCACAATAATGAGGAAAGCGGGCTTGTAAAATCTGATACTCAGAGAAAAGATTGAAGGCAAGACAGACAGATAACCTGCCTAGCAAGATTAAGTAAATGGGTGGCGGAACAGGATTTTAGAAGAGATAAGAAAAATATATTTATTGAAAGCTACAAAGGACAGGAAATTGTGGAGAGCCATGATCGCCAACGCCCTGAATGGATGCAGCACATAGAAGAATCGTCAGCGAAGCGACAGGTACCGAGCATGTAATAACAATAATGTTCATTTACGTGTATGTCTACCAACGGCGGGTTGGTAAGCAAAGGGTCGGAGAACGACAACTGTTTCGCGTTTTGGAAAGTGAAATGAAAACACCAGCGATTCGCAACAGATATATATATATATATATATATATATATATATATATATTTGACATGGTTGACCTCATCAGATGTGTCGACATCTGAGCGTCTGGTCAGTGGTGAAAAAGTGAACAGCAGCAACAAAAAAATTTAAAAAGATAAAAGAATACAATGGTGTGCTTATTAACGTTTCAACCAAGAAGAGATTATTTTAAAACTATGGGGTTTGGTCATTTGCTTACATCTTGCTAAGTAAGTGAGGCAGATAGAATTTCGGCAGCGTCACGGATTGAGAACAGAAAAGAAAAATAAACAGTAGAAATGAGACAAATAAGAAATACTACATACACAATTATGAAACCATCCCCAAGACTCTTGCAGGAAATATGCTCCAATCGGGAAGCTTTTTTCCAAGAACTTCTACTTTTTGGATATTTTCCCTGACACTACAATCTTGACGTCTTCAAGCCTAGGCTAAACAGTTATCTTTTCTTTTCGTATTCCTATGGTAAGCAGTAAGTTCCATCCATACAGCTTCTTCCCAAGAACTACTGCTTTGTGGATGTTTTCCCATTCCCTACAATCTTGACCTCTTCAAGCCTAAGCTTAACCGTTATATTACCTTTTCGGATTCCTATGGTAAGAGGTAAGTTCCATCCGTACAGCTTCTTCCCAAGAACTACTGCTTTGTGGATGTTTTCCCATTCCCTACAATCTTGACCTCTTCAAGCCTAAGCTTAACCGTTATCTTTTCTTTTCGTATTCCTATGGTAAGAGGTAAGTTCCATTCGGACAGCTTCTTCCCAAGAACTACTGCTTTGTGGATGTTTTCCCATTCCCTACAATTTTGACCTCTTCAAGCCTAAGCTTAATCGTTATCTTTTCTTTTCGTATTCCTATGGTAAGAGGTAAGTTCCATTCGGACAGCTTCTTCCCAAGAACTACTGCTTTGTGGATGTTTTCCCATTCCCTACAATCTTGAGCTCTTCAAGCCTAAGCTTAACCGTTATCTTTTCTTTTCGTATTCCTATGGTAAGAGGTAAGTTCCATCCGTACAGCTTCTTCCCAAGAACTACTGCTTTGTGGATGTTTTCCCATTCCCTACAATCTTGACCTCTTCAAGCCTAAGCTTAACCGTTATCTTTTCTTTTCGTATTCCTATGGTAAGAGGTAAGTTCCATTCGGACAGCTTCTTCCCAAGAACTACTGCTTTGTGGATGTTTTCCCATTCCCTACAATTTTGACCTCTTCAAGCCTAAGCTTAACCGTTATCTTTTCTTTTCGTATTCCTATGGTAAGAGGTAAGTTCCATCCGTACAGCTTCTTCCCAAGAACTACTGCTTTGTGGATGTTTTCCCATTCCCTACAATCTTGACCTCTTCAAGCCTAAGCT
This sequence comes from Acanthosepion esculentum, assembly GCA_964036315.1. Classification (NCBI taxonomy): domain Eukaryota; kingdom Metazoa; phylum Mollusca; class Cephalopoda; order Sepiida; family Sepiidae; genus Acanthosepion; species Acanthosepion esculentum. The sequence continues at coordinate 111,995,969 of OZ038483.1, read as the reverse complement.
TAACCGTTATCTTTTCTTTTGGTATTCCTATGGTAAGAGGTAAGTTCCATTCGGACAGCTTCTTCCCAAGAACTACTGCTTTGTGGATGTTTTCCCATTCCCTACAATCTTGACCTCTTCAAGCCTAAGCTTAACCGTTATCTTTTCTTTTCGTATTCCTATGGTAAGAGGTAAGTTCCATCCGTACAGCTTCTTCCCAAGAACTACTGCTTTGTGGATGTTTTCCCATTCCCTACAATTTTGACCTCTTCAAGCCTAAGCTTAACCGTTATCTTTTCTTTTCGTATTCCTATGGTAAGAGGTAAGTTCCATTCGGACAGCTTCTTCCCAAGAACTACTGCTTTGTGGATGTTTTCCCATTCCCTACAATCTTGACCTCTTCAAGCCTAAGCTTAACCGTTATATTACCTTTTCGGATTCCTATGGTAAGAGGTAAGTTCCATCCGTACAGCTTCTTCCCAAGAACTACTGCTTTGTGGATGTTTTCCCATTCCCTACAATCTTGACCTCTTCAAGCCTAAGCTTAACCGTTATCTTTTCTTTTCGTATTCCTATGGTAAGAGGTAAGTTCCATTCGGACAGCTTCTTCCCAAGAACTACTGCTTTGTGGATGTTTTCCCATTCCCTACAATTTTGACCTCTTCAAGCCTAAGCTTAACCGTTATCTTTTCTTTTCGTATTCCTATGGTAAGAGGTAAGTTCCATCCGTACAGCTTCTTCCCAAGAACTACTGCTTTGTGGATGTTTTCCCATTCCCTACAATCTTGACCTCTTCAAGCCTAAGCTTAACCGTTATCTTTTCTTTTCGTATTCCTATGGTAAGAGGTAAGTTCCATTCGGACAGCTTCTTCCCAAGAACTACTGCTTTGTGGATGTTTTCCCATTCCCTACAATTTTGACCTCTTCAAGCCTAAGCTTAACCGTTATCTTTTCTTTTCGTATTCCTATGGTAAGAGGTAAGTTCCATCCGTACAGCTTCTTCCCAAGAACTACTGCTTTGTGGATGTTTTCCCATTCCCTACAATCTTGACCTCTTCAAGCCTCAGCTTAACCGTTATCTTTTCTTTTGGTATTCCTATGGTAAGAGGTAAGTTCCATTCGGACAGCTTCTTCCCAAGAACTACTGCTTTGTGGATGTTTTCCCATTCCCTACAATCTTGACCTCTTCAAGCCTAAGCTTAACCGTTATCTTTTCTTTTCGTATTCCTATGGTAAGAGGTAAGTTCCATCCGTACAGCTTCTTCCCAAGAACTACTGCTTTGTGGATGTTTTCCGATTCCCTACAATCTTGACCTCTTCAAGCCTAAGCTTAACCGTTATCTTTTCTTTTCGTATTCCTATGGTAAGAGGTAAGTTCCATCCGTACAGCTTCTTCCCAAGAACTACTGCTTTGTGGATGTTTTCCCATTCCCTACAATCTTGACCTCTTCAAGCCTAAGCTTAACCGTTATCTTTTCTTTTCGTATTCCTATGGTAAGAGGTAAGTTCCATTCGGACAGCTTCTTCCCAAGAACTACTGCTTTGTGGATGTTTTCCCATTCCCTACAATCTTGACCTCTTCAAGCCTAAGCTTAATCGTTATCTTTTCTTTTCGTATTCCTATGGTAAGAGGTAAGTTCCATTCGGACAGCTTCTTCCCAAGAACTACTGCTTTGTGGATGTTTTCCCATTCCCTACAATCTTGACCTCTTCAAGCCTAAGCTTAACCGTTATCTTTTCTTTTCGTATTCCTATGGTAAGAGGTAAGTTCCATTCGGACAGCTTCTTCCCAAGAACTACTGCTTTGTGGATGTTTTCCCATTCCCTACAATCTTGACCTCTTCAAGCCTAAGCTTAACCGTTATCTTTTCTTTTCGTATTCCTATGGTAAGAGGTAAGTTCCATTCGGACAGCTTCTTCACAAGAACTACTGCTTTGTGGATGTTTTCCCATTCCCTACAATCTTGACCTCTTCAAGCCTAAGCTTAACCGTTATCTTTTCTTTTCGTATTCCTATGGTAAGAGGTAAGTTCCATTCGGACAGCTTCTTCCCAAGAACTACTGCTTTGTGGATGTTTTCCCATTCCCTACAATCTTGACCTCTTCAAGCCTAAGCTTAACCGTTATCTTTTCTTTTCGTATTCCTATGGTAAGAGGTAAGTTCCATCCGTACAGCTTCTTCCCAAGAACTACTGCTTTGTGGATGTTTTCCCATTCCCTACAATCTTGACCTCTTCAAGCCTAAGCTTAACCGTTATCTTTTCTTTTCGTATTCCTATGGTAAGAGGTAAGTTCCATTCGGACAGCTTCTTCCCAAGAACTACTGCTTTGTGGATGTTTTCCCATTCCCTACAATCTTAACCTCTTCAAGCCTAAGCTTAACCGTTATCTTTTCTTTTCGTATTCCTATGTTAAGATGTAAGTTCCATTCGGACAGCTTCTTCCCAAGAACTACTGCTTTGTGGATGTTTTCCCATTCCCTACAATCTTGACCTCTTCAAGCCTAAGCTTAACCGTTATCTTTTCTTTTCGTATTCCTATGGTAAGAGGTAAGTTCCATCCGTACAGCTTCTTCCCAAGAACTACTGCTTTGTGGATGTTTTCCCATTCCCTACAATCTTGACCTCTTCAAGCCTAAGCTTAACCGTTATCTTTTCTTTTCGTATTCCTATGGTAAGAGGTAAGTTCCATTCGGACAGCTTCTTCCCAAGAACTACTGCTTTGTGGATGTTTTCCCATTCCCTACAATCTTGACCTCTTCAAGCCTAAGCTTAACCGTTATCTTTTCTTTTCGTATTCCTATGGTAAGAGGTAAGTTCCATTCGGACAGCTTCTTCCCAAGAACTACTGCTTTGTGGATGTTTTCCCATTCCCTACAATCTTGACCTCTTCAAGCCTAAGCTTAACCGTTATATTACCTTTTCGGATTCCTATGGTAAGAGGTAAGTTCCATCCGTACAGCTTCTTCCCAAGAACTACTGCTTTGTGGATGTTTTCCCATTCCCTACAATCTTGACCTCTTCAAGCCTAAGCTTAACCGTTATCTTTTCTTTTCGTATTCCTATGGTAAGAGGTAAGTTCCATTCGGACAGCTCCTTCCCAAGAACTACTGCTTTGTGGATGTTTTCCCATTCCCTACAATTTTGACCTCTTCAAGCCTAAGCTTAACCGTTATCTTTTCTTTTCGTATTCCTATGGTAAGAGGTAAGTTCCATTCGGACAGCTTCTTCCCAAGAACTACTGCTTTGTGGATGTTTTCCCATTCCCTACAATCTTGACCTCTTCAAGCCTAAGCTTAACCGTTATCTTTTCTTTTCGTATTCCTATGGTAAGAGGTAAGTTCCATCCGTACAGCTTCTTCCCAAGAACTACTGCTTTGTGGATGTTTTCCCATTCCCTACAATCTTGACCTCTTCAAGCCTAAGCTTAACCGTTATCTTTTCTTTTCGTATTCCTATGGTAAGAGGTAAGTTCCATTCGGACAGCTTCTTCCCAAGAACTACTGCTTTGTGGATGTTTTCCCATTCCCTACAATTTTGACCTCTTCAAGCCTAAGCTTAACCGTTATCTTTTCTTTTCGTATTCCTATGGTAAGAGGTAAGTTCCATCCGTACAGCTTCTTCCCAAGAACTACTGCTTTGTGGATGTTTTCCCATTCCCTACAATCTTGACCTCTTCAAGCCTCAGCTTAACCGTTATCTTTTCTTTTGGTATTCCTATGGTAAGAGGTAAGTTCCATTCGGACAGCTTCTTCCCAAGAACTACTGCTTTGTGGATGTTTTCCCATTCCCTACAATCTTGACCTCTTCAAGCCTAAGCTTAACCGTTATCTTTTCTTTTCGTATTCCTATGGTAAGAGGTAAGTTCCATCCGTACAGCTTCTTCCCAAGAACTACTGCTTTGTGGATGTTTTCCGATTCCCTACAATCTTGACCTCTTCAAGCCTAAGCTTAACCGTTATCTTTTCTTTTCGTATTCCTATGGTAAGAGGTAAGTTCCATCCGTACAGCTTCTTCCCAAGAACTACTGCTTTGTGGATGTTTTCCCATTCCCTACAATCTTGACCTCTTCAAGCCTAAGCTTAACCGTTATCTTTTCTTTTCGTATTCCTATGGTAAGAGGTAAGTTCCATTCGGACAGCTTCTTCCCAAGAACTACTGCTTTGTGGATGTTTTCCCATTCCCTACAATCTTGACCTCTTCAAGCCTAAGCTTAATCGTTATCTTTTCTTTTCGTATTCCTATGGTAAGAGGTAAGTTCCATTCGGACAGCTTCTTCCCAAGAACTACTGCTTTGTGGATGTTTTCCCATTCCCTACAATCTTGACCTCTTCAAGCCTAAGCTTAACCGTTATCTTTTCTTTTCGTATTCCTATGGTAAGAGGTAAGTTCCATTCGGACAGCTTCTTCCCAAGAACTACTGCTTTGTGGATGTTTTCCCATTCCCTACAATCTTGACCTCTTCAAGCCTAAGCTTAACCGTTATCTTTTCTTTTCGTATTCCTATGGTAAGAGGTAAGTTCAATTCGGACAGCTTCTTCACAAGAACTACTGCTTTGTGGATGTTTTCCCATTCCCTACAATCTTGACCTCTTCAAGCCTAAGCTTAACCGTTATCTTTTCTTTTCGTATTCCTATGGTAAGAGGTAAGTTCCATTCGGACAGCTTCTTCCCAAGAACTACTGCTTTGTGGATGTTTTCCCATTCCCTACAATCTTGACCTCTTCAAGCCTAAGCTTAACCGTTATCTTTTCTTTTCGTATTCCTATGGTAAGAGGTAAGTTCCATCCGTACAGCTTCTTCCCAAGAACTACTGCTTTGTGGATGTTTTCCCATTCCCTACAATCTTGACCTCTTCAAGCCTAAGCTTAACCGTTATCTTTTCTTTTCGTATTCCTATGGTAAGAGGTAAGTTCCATTCGGACAGCTTCTTCCCAAGAACTACTGCTTTGTGGATGTTTTCCCATTCCCTACAATCTTAACCTCTTCAAGCCTAAGCTTAACCGTTATCTTTTCTTTTCGTATTCCTATGTTAAGATGTAAGTTCCATTCGGACAGCTTCTTCCCAAGAACTACTGCTTTGTGGATGTTTTCCCATTCCCTACAATCTTGACCTCTTCAAGCCTAAGCTTAACCGTTATCTTTTCTTTTCGTATTCCTATGGTAAGAGGTAAGTTCCATCCGTACAGCTTCTTCCCAAGAACTACTGCTTTGTGGATGTTTTCCCATTCCCTACAATCTTGACCTCTTCAAGCCTAAGCTTAACCGTTATCTTTTCTTTTCGTATTCCTATGGTAAGAGGTAAGTTCCATTCGGACAGCTTCTTCCCAAGAACTACTGCTTTGTGGATGTTTTCCCATTCCCTACAAATCTTGACCTCTTCAAGCCTAAGCTTAACCGTTATCTTTTCTTTTCGTATTCCTATGGTAAGAGGTAAGTTCCATTCGGACAGCTTCTTCCCAAGAACTACTGCTTTGTGGATGTTTTCCCATTCCCTACAATCTTGACCTCTTCAAGCCTAAGCTTAACCGTTATCTTTTCTTTTCGTATTCCTATGGTAAGAGGTAAGTTCCATCCGTACAGCTTCTTCCCAAGAACTACTGCTTTGTGGATGTTTTCCCATTCCCTACAATCTTGACCTCTTCAAGCCTAAGCTTAACCGTTATCTTTTCTTTTCGTATTCCTATGGTAAGAGGTAAGTTCCATTCGGACAGCTTCTTCCCAAGAACTACTGCTTTGTGGATGTTTTCCCATTCCCTACAATTTTGACCTCTTCAAGCCTAAGCTTAACCGTCATCTTTTCTTTTCGTATTCCTATGGTAAGAGGTAAGTTCCATCCGTACAGCTTCTTCCCAAGAACTACTGCTTTGTGGATGTTTTCCCATTCCCTACAATCTTGACCTCTTCAAGCCTAAGCTTAACCGTTATCTTTTCTTTTCGTATTCCTATGGTAAGAGGTAAGTTCCATTCGGACAGCTTCTTCCCAAGAACTACTGCTTTGTGGATGTTTTCCCATTCCCTACAATTTTGACCTCTTCAAGCCTAAGCTTAACCGTCATCTTTTCTTTTCGTATTCCTATGGTAAGAGGTAAGTTCCATCCGTACAGCTTCTTCCCAAGAACTACTGCTTTGTGGATGTTTTCCCATTCCCTACAATCTTGACCTCTTCAAGCCTAAGCTTAACCGTTATCTTTTCTTTTCGTATTCCTATGGTAAGAGGTAAGTTCCATTCGGACAGCTTCTTCCCAAGAACTACTGCTTTGTGGATGTTTTCCCATTCCCTACAATTTTGACCTCTTCAAGCCTAAGCTTAACCGTCATCTTTTCTTTTCGTATTCCTATGGTAAGAGGTAAGTTCCATCCGTACAGCTTCGTCCCAAGAACTACTGCTTTGTGGATGTTTTCCCATTCCCTACAATCTTGACCTCTTCAAGCCTAAGCTTAACCGTTATCTTTTCTTTTCGTATTCCTATGGTAAGAGGTAAGTTCCATTCGGACAGCTTCTTCCCAAGAACTACTGCTTTGTGGATGTTTTCCCATTCCCTACAATTTTGACCTCTTCAAGCCTAAGCTTAACCGTCATCTTTTCTTTTCGTATTCCTATGGTAAGAGGTAAGTTCCATCCGTACAGCTTCTTCCCAAGAACTACTGCTTTGTGGATGTTTTCCCATTCCCTACAATCTTGACCTCTTCAAGCCTAAGCTTAACCGTTATCTTTTCTTTTCGTATTCCTATGGTAAGAGGTAAGTTCCATTCGGACAGCTTCTTCCCAAGAACTACTGCTTTGTGGATGTTTTCCCATTCCCTACAATTTTGACCTCTTCAAGCCTAAGCTTAACCGTTATCTTTTCTTTTCGTATTCCTATGGTAAGAGGTAAGTTCCATTCGGACAGCTTCTTCCCAAGAACTACTGCTTTGTGGATGTTTTCCCATTCCCTACAATCTTGACCTCTTCAAGCCTAAGCTTAACCGTTATCTTTTCTTTTCGTATTCCTATGGTAAGAGGTAAGTTCCATTCGGACAGCTTCTTCCCAAGAACTACTGCTTTGTGGATGTTTTCCCATTCCCTACAATTTTGACCTCTTCAAGCCTAAGCTTAACCGTTATCTTTTCTTTTCGTATTCCTATGGTAAGAGGTAAGTTCCATTCGGACAGCTTCTTCCCAAGAACTACTGCTTTGTGGATGTTTTCCCATTCCCTACAATCTTGACCTCTTCAAGCCTAAGCTTAACCGTTATCTTTTCTTTTCGTATTCCTATGGTAAGAGGTAAGTTCCATTCGGAGAGCTTCTTCCCAAGAACTACTGCTTTGTGGATGTTTTCCCATTCCCTACAATTTTGACCTCTTCAAGCCTAAGCTTAACCGTCATCTTTTCTTTTCGTATTCCTATGGTAAGAGGTAAGTTCCATCCGTACAGCTTCTTCCCAAGAACTACTGCTTTGTGGATGTTTTCCCATTCCCTACAATCTTGACCTCTTCAAGCCTAAGCTTAACCGTTATCTTTTCTTTTCGTATTCCTATGGTAAGAGGTAAGTTCCATTCGGACAGCTTCTTCCCAAGAACTACTGCTTTGTGGATGTTTTCCCATTCCCTACAATTTTGACCTCTTCAAGCCTAAGCTTAACCGTCATCTTTTCTTTTCGTATTCCTATGGTAAGAGGTAAGTTCCATCCGTACAGCTTCTTCCCAAGAACTACTGCTTTGTGGATGTTTTCCCATTCCCTACAATCTTGACCTCTTCAAGCCTAAGCTTAACCGTTATCTTTTCTTTTCGTATTCCTATGGTAAGAGGTAAGTTCCATTCGGACAGCTTCTTCCCAAGAACTACTGCTTTGTGGATGTTTTCCCATTCCCTACAATTTTGACCTCTTCAAGCCTAAGCTTAACCGTTATCTTTTCTTTTCGTATTCCTATGGTAAGAGGTAAGTTCCATTCGGACAGCTTCTTCCCAAGAACTACTGCTTTGTGGATGTTTTCCCATTCCCTACAATCTTGACCTCTTCAAGCCTAAGCTTAACCGTTATCTTTTCTTTTCGTATTCCTATGGTAAGAGGTAAGTTCCATTCGGACAGCTTCTTCCCAAGAACTACTGCTTTGTGGATGTTTTCCCATTCCCTACAATTTTGACCTCTTCAAGCCTAAGCTTAACCGTTATCTTTTCTTTTCGTATTCCTATGGTAAGAGGTAAGTTCCATTCGGACAGCTTCTTCCCAAGAACTACTGCTTTGTGGATGTTTTCCCATTCCCTACAATCTTGACCTCTTCAAGCCTAAGCTTAACCGTTATCTTTTCTTTTCGTATTCCTATGGTAAGAGGTAAGTTCCATTCGGACAGCTTCTTCCCAAGAACTACTGCTTTGTGGATGTTTTCCCATTCCCTACAATTTTGACCTCTTCAAGCCTAAGCTTAACCGTCATCTTTTCTTTTCGTATTCCTATGGTAAGAGGTAAGTTCCATCCGTACAGCTTCTTCCCAAGAACTACTGCTTTGTGGATGTTTTCCCATTCCCTACAATCTTGACCTCTTCAAGCCTAAGCTTAACCGTTATCTTTTCTTTTCGTATTCCTATGGTAAGAGGTAAGTTCCATTCGGACAGCTTCTTCCCAAGAACTACTGCTTTGTGGATGTTTTCCCATTCCCTACAATTTTGACCTCTTCAAGCCTAAGCTTAACCGTCATCTTTTCTTTTCGTATTCCTATGGTAAGAGGTAAGTTCCATCCGTACAGCTTCTTCCCAAGAACTACTGCTTTGTGGATGTTTTCCCATTCCCTACAATCTTGACCTCTTCAAGCCTAAGCTTAACCGTTATCTTTTCTTTTCGTATTCCTATGGTAAGAGGTAAGTTCCATTCGGACAGCTTCTTCCCAAGAACTACTGCTTTGTGGATGTTTTCCCATTCCCTACAATTTTGACCTCTTCAAGCCTAAGCTTAACCGTCATCTTTTCTTTTCGTATTCCTATGGTAAGAGGTAAGTTCCATCCGTACAGCTTCTTCCCAAGAACTACTGCTTTGTGGATGTTTTCCCATTCCCTACAATCTTGACCTCTTCAAGCCTAAGCTTAACCGTTATCTTTTCTTTTCGTATTCCTATGGTAAGAGGTAAGTTCCATCCGTACAGCTTCTTCCCAAGAACTACTGCTTTGTGGATGTTTTCCCATTCCCTACAATCTTGACCTCTTCAAGCCTAAGCTTAACCGTTATCTTTTCTTTTCGTATTCCTATGGTAAGAGGTAAGTTCCATCCGTACAGCTTCTTCCCAAGAACTACTGCTTTGTGGATGTTTTCCCATTCCCTACAATCTTGACCTCTTCAAGCCTAAGCTTAACCGTTATCTTTTCTTTTCGTATTCCTATGGTAAGAGGTAAGTTCCATTCGGACAGCTTCTTCCCAAGAACACTGCTTTGTGGATGTTTTCCCATTCCCTACAATCTTGACCTCTTCAAGCCTAAGCTTAACCGTTATCTTTTCTTTTCGTATTCCTATGGTAAGAGGTAAGTTCCATCCGTACAGCTTCTTCCCAAGAACTACTGCTTTGTGGATGTTTTCCCATTCCCTACAATTTTGACCTCTTCAAGCCTAAGCTTAACCGTTATCTTTTCTTTTCGTATTCCTATGGTAAGAGGTAAGTTCCATCCGTACAGCTTCTTCCCAAGAACTACTGCTTTGTGGATGTTTTCCCATTCCCTACAATCTTGACCTCTTCAAGCCTAAGCTTAACCGTTATCTTTTCTTTTCGTATTCCTATGGTAAGAGGTAAGTTCCATTCGGACAGCTTCTTCCCAAGAACTACTGCTTTGTGGATGTTTTCCCATTCCCTACAATTTTGACCTCTTCAAGCCTAAGCTTAACCGTTATCTTTTCTTTTCGTATTCCTATGGTAAGAGGTAAGTTCCATCCGTACAGCTTCTTCCCAAGAACTACTGCTTTGTGGATGTTTTCCCATTCCCTACAATCTTGACCTCTTCAAGCCTAAGCTTAACCGTTATCTTTTCTTTTCGTATTCCTATGGTAAGAGGTAAGTTCCATTCGGACAGCTTCTTCCCCAGAACTACTGCTTTGTGGATGTTTTCCCATTCCCTACAATCTTGACCTCTTCAAGCCTAAGCTTAACCGTCATCTTTTCTTTTCGTATTCCTATGGTAAGAGATAAGTTCCATCCGTACAGCTTCATCCCAAGAACTACTGCTTTGTGGATGTTTTCCCATTCCCTACAATCTTGACCTCTTCAAGCCTAAGCTTAACCGTCATCTTTTCTTTTCGTATTCCTATGGTAAGAGATAAGTTCCATCCGTACAGCTTCATCCCAAGAACTACTGCTTTGTGGATGTTTTCCCATTCCCTACAATCTTGACCTCTTCAAGCCTAAGCTTAACCGTTATCTTTTCTTTTCGTATTCCTATGGTAAGAGGTAAGTTCCATTCGGACAGCTTCTTCCCCAGAACTACTGCTTTGTGGATGTTTTCCCATTCCCTACAATCTTGACCTCTTCAAGCCTAAGCTTAACCGTCATCTTTTCTTTTCGTATTCCTATGGTAAGAGATAAGTTCCATCCGTACAGCTTCATCCCAAGAACTACTGCTTTGTGGATGTTTTCCCATTCCCTACAATCTTGACCTCTTCAAGCCTAAGCTTAACCGTTATCTTTTCTTTTCGTATTCCTATGGTAAGAGGTAAGTTCCATTCGGACAGCTTCTTCCCCAGAACTACTGCTTTGTGGATGTTTTCCCATTCCCTACAATCTTGACCTCTTCAAGCCTAAGCTTAACCGTCATCTTTTCTTTTCGTATTCCTATGGTAAGAGATAAGTTCCATCCGTACAGCTTCATCCCAAGAACTACTGCTTTGTGGATGTTTTCCCATTCCCTACAATCTTGACCTCTTCAAGCCTAAGCTTAACCGTTATCTTTTCTTTTCGTATTCCTATGGTAAGAGGTAAGTTCCATTCGGACAGCTTCTTCCCCAGAACTACTGCTTTGTGGATGTTTTCCCATTCCCTACAATCTTGACCTCTTCAAGCCTAAGCTTAACCGTCATCTTTTCTTTTCGTATTCCTATGGTAAGAGATAAGTTCCATCCGTACAGCTTCATCCCAAGAACTACTGCTTTGTGGATGTTTTCCCATTCCCTACAATCTTGACCTCTTCAAGCCTAAGCTTAACCGTCATCTTTTCTTTTCGTATTCCTATGGTAAGAGATAAGTTCCATCCGTACAGCTTCATCCCAAGAACTACTGCTTTGTGGATGTTTTCCCATTCCCTACAATCTTGACCTCTTCAAGCCTAAGCTTAACCGTTATCTTTTCTTTTCGTATTCCTATGGTAAGAGATAAGTTCCATCCGTACAGCTTCATCCCAAGAACTACTGCTTTGTGGATGTTTTCCCATTCCCTACAATCTTGACCTCTTCAAGCCTAAGCTTAACCGTTATCTTTTCTTTTCGTATTCCTATGGTAAGAGGTAAGTTCCATTCGGACAGCTTCTTCCCCAGAACTACTGCTTTGTGGATGTTTTCCCATTCCCTACAATCTTGACCTCTTCAAGCCTAAGCTTAACCGTCATCTTTTCTTTTCGTATTCCTATGGTAAGAGATAAGTTCTATCCGTACAGCTTCATCCCAAGAACTACTGCTTTGTGGATGTTTTCCCATTCCCTACAATCTTGACCTCTTCAAGCCTAAGCTTAACCGTTATCTTTTCTTTTCGTATTCCTATGGTAAGAGGTAAGTTCCATCCGAACAGCTTCTTCCCAAGAACTACTGCTTTGTGGATGTTTTCCCATTCCCTACAATCTTGACCTCTTCAAGCCTAAGCTTAACCGTTATCTTTTCTTTTCGTATTCCTATGGTAAGAGATAAGTTCCATCCGTACAGCTTCATCCCAAGAACTACTGCTTTGTGGATGTTTTCCCATTCCCTACAATCTTGACCTCTTCAAGCCTAAGCTTAACCGTTATCTTTTCTTTTCGTATTCCTATGGTAAGAGGTAAGTTCCATCCGAACAGCTTCTTCCCAAGAACTACTGCTTTGTGGATGTTTTCCCATTCCCTACAATCTTGACCTCTTCAAGCCTAAGCTAAACCGTTATCTTTTCTTTTCGTATTCCTATGGTAAGAGGTAAGTTCCATCCGTACAGCTTCTTCCCAAGAACTACTGCTTTGTGGATGTTTTCCCATTCCCTACAATTTTGACCTCTTCAAGCCTAAGCTTAACCGTTATCTTTTCTTTTCGTATTCCTATGGTAAGAGGTAAGTTCCATCCGTACAGCTTCTTCCCAAGAACTACTGCTTTGTGGATGTTTTCCCATTCCCTACAATCTTGACCTCTTCAAGCCTAAGCTTAACCGTTATCTTTTCTTTTCGTATTCCTATGGTAAGAGGTAAGTTCCATTCGGACAGCTTCTTCCCAAGAACTACTGCTTTGTGGATGTTTTCCCATTCCCTACAATTTTGACCTCTTCAAGCCTAAGCTTAACCGTTATCTTTTCTTTTCGTATTCCTATGGTAAGAGGTAAGTTCCATCCGTACAGCTTCTTCCCAAGAACTACTGCTTTGTGGATGTTTTCCCATTCCCTACAATTTTGACCTCTTCAAGCCTAAGCTTAACCGTTATCTTTTCTTTTCGTATTCCTATGGTAAGAGGTAAGTTCCATTCGGACAGCTTCTTCCCAAGAACTACTGCTTTGTGGATGTTTTCCCATTCCCTACAATCTTGACCTCTTCAAGCCTAAGCTTAACCGTTATCTTTTCTTTTCGTATTCCTATGGTAAGAGGTAAGTTCCATCCGTACAGCTTCTTCCCAAGAACTACTGCTTTGTGGATGTTTTCCCATTCCCTACAATCTTGACCTCTTCAAGCCTAAGCTTAACCGTTATCTTTTCTTTTCGTATTCCTATGGTAAGAGGTAAGTTCCATCCGTACAGCTTCTTCCCAAGAACTACTGCTTTGTGGATGTTTTCCCATTCCCTACAATCTTGACCTCTTCAAGCCTAAGCTTAACCGTTATCTTTTCTTTTCGTATTCCTATGGTAAGAGATAAGTTCCATCCGTACAGCTTCATCCCAAGAACTACTGCTTTGTGGATGTTTTCCCATTCCCTACAATCTTGACCTCTTCAAGCCTAAGCTTAACCGTCATCTTTTCTTTTCGTATTCCTATGGTAAGAGATAAGTTCCATCCGTACAGCTTCATCCCAAGAACTACTGCTTTGTGGATGTTTTCCCATTCCCTACAATCTTGACCTCTTCAAGCCTAAGCTTAACCGTTATCTTTTCTTTTCGTATTCCTATGGTAAGAGATAAGTTCCATCCGTACAGCTTCATCCCAAGAACTACTGCTTTGTGGATGTTTTCCCATTCCCTACAATCTTGACCTCTTCAAGCCTAAGCTTAACCGTTATCTTTTCTTTTCGTATTCCTATGGTAAGAGGTAAGTTCCATTCGGACAGCTTCTTCCCCAGAACTACTGCTTTGTGGATGTTTTCCCATTCCCTACAATCTTGACCTCTTCAAGCCTAAGCTTAACCGTTATCTTTTCTTTTCGTATTCCTATGGTAAGAGATAAGTTCCATCCGTACAGCTTCATCCCAAGAACTACTGCTTTGTGGATGTTTTCCCATTCCCTACAATCTTGACCTCTTCAAGCCTAAGCTTAACCGTTATCTTTTCTTTTCGTATTCCTATGGTAAGAGGTAAGTTCCATCCGTACAGCTTCTTCCCAAGAACTACTGCTTTGTGGATGTTTTCCCATTCCCTACAATCTTGACCTCTTCAAGCCTAAGCTTAACCGTTATCTTTTCTTTTCGTATTCCTATGGTAAGAGGTAAGTTCCATCCGTACAGCTTCTTCCCAAGAACTACTGCTTTGTGGATGTTTTCCCATTCCCTACAATCTTGACCTCTTCAAGCCTAAGCTTAACCGTTATCTTTTCTTTTCGTATTCCTATGGTAAGAGATAAGTTCCATCCGTACAGCTTCATCCCAAGAACTACTGCTTTGTGGATGTTTTCCCATTCCCTACAATCTTGACCTCTTCAAGCCTAAGCTTAACCGTCATCTTTTCTTTTCGTATTCCTATGGTAAGAGATAAGTTCCATCCGTACAGCTTCATCCCAAGAACTACTGCTTTGTGGATGTTTTCCCATTCCCTACAATCTTGACCTCTTCAAGCCTAAGCTTAACCGTTATCTTTTCTTTTCGTATTCCTATGGTAAGAGATAAGTTCCATCCGTACAGCTTCATCCCAAGAACTACTGCTTTGTGGATGTTTTCCCATTCCCTACAATCTTGACCTCTTCAAGCCTAAGCTTAACCGTTATCTTTTCTTTTCGTATTGCTATGGTAAGAGGTAAGTTCCATTCGGACAGCTTCTTCCCCAGAACTACTGCTTTGTGGATGTTTTCCCATTCCCTACAATCTTGACCTCTTCAAGCCTAAGCTTAACCGTTATCTTTTCTTTTCGTATTCCTATGGTAAGAGATAAGTTCCATCCGTACAGCTTCATCCCAAGAACTACTGCTTTGTGGATGTTTTCCCATTCCCTACAATCTTGACCTCTTCAAGCCTAAGCTTAACCGTTATCTTTTCTTTTCGTATTCCTATGGTAAGAGGTAAGTTCCATCCGTACAGCTTCTTCCCAAGAACTACTGCTTTGTGGATGTTTTCCCATTCCCTACAATCTTGACCTCTTCAAGCCTAAGCTTAACCGTTATCTTTTCTTTTCGTATTCCTATGGTAAGAGGTAAGTTCCATCCGTACAGCTTCTTCCCAAGAACTACTGCTTTGTGGATGTTTTCCCATTCCCTACAATCTTGACCTCTTCAAGCCTAAGCTTAACCGTTATCTTTTCTTTTCGTATTCCTATGGTAAGAGATAAGTTCCATCCGTACAGCTTCATCCCAAGAACTACTGCTTTGTGGATGTTTTCCCATTCCCTACAATCTTGACCTCTTCAAGCCTAAGCTTAACCGTCATCTTTTCTTTTCGTATTCCTATGGTAAGAGATAAGTTCCATCCGTACAGCTTCATCCCAAGAACTACTGCTTTGTGGATGTTTTCCCATTCCCTACAATCTTGACCTCTTCAAGCCTAAGCTTAACCGTTATCTTTTCTTTTCGTATTCCTATGGTAAGAGATAAGTTCCATCCGTACAGCTTCATCCCAAGAACTACTGCTTTGTGGATGTTTTCCCATTCCCTACAATCTTGACCTCTTCAAGCCTAAGCTTAACCGTTATCTTTTCTTTTCGTATTCCTATGGTAAGAGGTAAGTTCCATTCGGACAGCTTCTTCCCCAGAACTACTGCTTTGTGGATGTTTTCCCATTCCCTACAATCTTGACCTCTTCAAGCCTAAGCTTAACCGTTATCTTTTCTTTTCGTATTCCTATGGTAAGAGATAAGTTCCATCCGTACAGCTTCATCCCAAGAACTACTGCTTTGTGGATGTTTTCCCATTCCCTACAATCTTGACCTCTTCAAGCCTAAGCTTAACCGTCATCTTTTCTTTTCGTATTCCTATGGTAAGAGGTAAGTTCCATCCGTACAGCTTCTTCCCAAGAACTACTGCTTTGTGGATGTTTTCCCATTCCCTACAATTTTGTCCTCTTCAAGCCTAAGCTTAACCGTTATCTTTTCTTTTCGTATTCCTATGGTAAGAGGTAAGTTCCATCCGTACAGCTTCTTCCCAAGAACTACTGCTTCGTGGATGTTTTCCCATTCCCTACAATTTTGACCTCTTCAAGCCTAAGCTTAACCGTTATCTTTTCTTTTCGTATTCCTATGGTAAGAGGTAAGTTCCATCCGTACAGCTTCTTCCCAAGAACTACTGCTTTGTGGATGTTTTCCCATTCCCTACAATTTTGACCTCTTCAAGCCTAAGCTTAACCGTTATCTTTTCTTTTCGTATTCCTATGGTAAGAGATAAGTTCCATCCGTACAGCTTCATCCCAAGAACTACTGCTTTGTGGATGTTTTCCCATTCCCTACAATCTTGACCTCTTCAAGCCTAAGCTTAACCGTTATCTTTTCTTTTCGTATTCCTATGGTAAGAGGTAAGTTCCATTCGGACAGCTTCTTCCCCAGAACTACTGCTTTGTGGATGTTTTCCCATTCCCTACAATCTTGACCTCTTCAAGCCTAAGCTTAACCGTTATCTTTTCTTTTCGTATTCCTATGGTAAGAGATAAGTTCCATCCGTACAGCTTCATCCCAAGAACTACTGCTTTGTGGATGTTTTCCCATTCCCTACAATCTTGACCTCTTCAAGCCTAAGCTTAACCGTCATCTTTTCTTTTCGTATTCCTATGGTAAGAGGTAAGTTCCATCCGTACAGCTTCTTCCCAAGAACTACTGCTTTGTGGATGTTTTCCCATTCCCTACAATTTTGACCTCTTCAAGCCTAAGCTTAACCGTTATCTTTTCTTTTCGTATTCCTATGGTAAGAGGTAAGTTCCATCCGTACAGCTTCTTCCCAAGAACTACTGCTTCGTGGATGTTTTCCCATTCCCTACAATTTTGACCTCTTCAAGCCTAAGCTTAACCGTTATCTTTTCTTTTCGTATTCCTATGGTAAGAGGTAAGTTCCATCCGTACAGCTTCTTCCCAAGAACTACTGCTTTGTGGATGTTTTCCCATTCCCTACAATTTTGACCTCTTCAAGCCTAAGCTTAACCGTTATCTTTTCTTTTCGTATTCCTATGGTAAGAGATAAGTTCCATCCGTACAGCTTCATCCCAAGAACTACTGCTTTGTGGATGTTTTCCCATTCCCTACAATCTTGACCTCTTCAAGCCTAAGCTTAACCGTTATCTTTTCTTTTCGTATTCCTATGGTAAGAGGTAAGTTCCATTCGGACAGCTTCTTCCCCAGAACTACTGCTTTGTGGATGTTTTCCCATTCCCTACAATCTTGACCTCTTCAAGCCTAAGCTTAACCGTTATCTTTTCTTTTCGTATTCCTATGGTAAGAGATAAGTTCCATCCGTACAGCTTCATCCCAAGAACTACTGCTTTGTGGATGTTTTCCCATTCCCTACAATCTTGACCTCTTCAAGCCTAAGCTTAACCGTCATCTTTTCTTTTCGTATTCCTATGGTAAGAGGTAAGTTCCATCCGTACAGCTTCTTCCCAAGAACTACTGCTTTGTGGATGTTTTCCCATTCCCTACAATTTTGACCTCTTCAAGCCTAAGCTTAACCGTTATCTTTTCTTTTCGTATTCCTATGGTAAGAGGTAAGTTCCATCCGTACAGCTTCTTCCCAAGAACTACTGCTTCGTGGATGTTTTCCCATTCCCTACAATTTTGACCTCTTCAAGCCTAAGCTTAACCGTTATCTTTTCTTTTCGTATTCCTATGGTAAGAGGTAAGTTCCATCCGTACAGCTTCTTCCCAAGAACTACTGCTTTGTGGATGTTTTCCCATTCCCTACAATTTTGACCTCTTCAAGCCTAAGCTTAACCGTTATCTTTTCTTTTCGTATTCCTATGGTAAGAGATAAGTTCCATCCGTACAGCTTCATCCCAAGAACTACTGCTTTGTGGATGTTTTCCCATTCCCTACAATCTTGACCTCTTCAAGCCTAAGCTTAACCGTTATCTTTTCTTTTCGTATTCCTATGGTAAGAGGTAAGTTCCATTCGGACAGCTTCTTCCCCAGAACTACTGCTTTGTGGATGTTTTCCCATTCCCTACAATCTTGACCTCTTCAAGCCTAAGCTTAACCGTTATCTTTTCTTTTCGTATTCCTATGGTAAGAGATAAGTTCCATCCGTACAGCTTCATCCCAAGAACTACTGCTTTGTGGATGTTTTCCCATTCCCTACAATCTTGACCTCTTCAAGCCTAAGCTTAACCGTCATCTTTTCTTTTCGTATTCCTATGGTAAGAGGTAAGTTCCATCCGTACAGCTTCTTCCCAAGAACTACTGCTTTGTGGATGTTTTCCCATTCCCTACAATTTTGACCTCTTCAAGCCTAAGCTTAACCGTTATCTTTTCTTTTCGTATTCCTATGGTAAGAGGTAAGTTCCATCCGTACAGCTTCTTCCCAAGAACTACTGCTTCGTGGATGTTTTCCCATTCCCTACAATTTTGACCTCTTCAAGCCTAAGCTTAACCGTTATCTTTTCTTTTCGTATTCCTATGGTAAGAGGTAAGTTCCATCCGTACAGCTTCTTCCCAAGAACTACTGCTTTGTGGATGTTTTCCCATTCCCTACAATTTTGACCTCTTCAAGCCTAAGCTTAACCGTTATCTTTTCTTTTCGTATTCCTATGGTAAGAGGTAAGTTCCATCCGTACAGCTTCATCCCAAGAACTACTGCTTTGTGGATGTTTTCCCATTCCCTACAATCTTGACCTCTTCAAGCCTAAGCTTAACCGTTATCTTTTCTTTTCGTATTCCTATGGTAAGAGGTAAGTTCCATCCGAACAGCTTCTTCCCAAGAACTACTGCTTTGTGGATGTTTTCCCATTCCCTACAATCTTGACCTCTTCAAGCCTAAGCTTAACCGTTATCTTTTCTTTTCGTATTCCTATGGTAAGAGGTAAGTTCCATCCGTACAGCTTCTTCCCAAGAACTACTGCTTTGTGGATGTTTTCCCATTCCCTACAATTTTTACCTCTTCAAGCCTAAGCTTAACCGTTATCTTTTCTTTTCGTATTCCTATGGTAAGAGGTAAGTTCCATCCGTACAGCTTCTTCCCAAGAACTACTGCTTTGTGGATGTTTTCCCATTCCCTACAATCTTGACCTCTTCAAGCCTAAGCTTAACCGTTATCTTTTCTTTTCGTATTCCTATGGTAAGAGGTAAGTTCCATTCGGACAGCTTCTTCCCAAGAACTACTGCTTTGTGGATGTTTTCCCATTCCCTACAATTTTGACCTCTTCAAGCCTAAGCTTAACCGTTATCTTTTCTTTTCGTATTCCTATGGTAAGAGGTAAATTCCATCCGTACAGCTTCTTCCCAAGAACTACTGCTTTGTGGATGTTTTCCCATTCCCTACAATTTTGACCTCTTCAAGCCTAAGCTTAACCGTTATCTTTTCTTTTCGTATTCCTATGGTAAGAGGTAAGTTCCATTCGGACAGCGTCTTCCCAAGAACTACTGCTTTGTGGATGTTTTCCCATTCCCTACAATCTTGACCTCTTCAAGCCTAAGCTTAACCGTTATCTTTTCTTTTCGTATTCCTATGGTAAGAGGTAAGTTCCATCCGTACAGCTTCTTCCCAAGAACTACTGCTTTGTGGATGTTTTCCCATTCCCTACAATCTTGACCTCTTCAAGCCTAAGCTTAACCGTTATCTTTTCTTTTCGTATTCCTATGGTAAGAGGTAAGTTCCATCCGTACAGCTTCTTCCCAAGAACTACTGCTTTGTGGATGTTTTCCCATTCCCTACAATCTTGACCTCTTCAAGCCTAAGCTTAACCGTTATCTTTTATTTTCGTATTCCTATGGTAAGAGGTAAGTTCCATCCGTACAGCTTCATCCCAAGAACTACTGCTTTGTGGATGTTTTCCCATTCCCTACAATCTTGACCTCTTCAAGCCTAAGCTTAACCGTTATCTTTTCTTTTCGTATTCCTATGGTAAGAGGTAAGTTCCATCCGAACAGCTTCTTCCCAAGAACTACTGCTTTGTGGATGTTTTCCCATTCCCTACAATCTTGACCTCTTCAAGCCTAAGCTTAACCGTTATCTTTTCTTTTCGTATTCCTATGGTAAGAGGTAAGTTCCATCCGTACAGCTTCTTCCCAAGAACTACTGCTTTGTGGATGTTTTCCCATTCCCTACAATCTTGACCTCTTCAAGCCTAAGCTTAACCGTTATCTTTTCTTTTCGTATTCCTATGGTAAGAGGTAAGTTCCATTCGGACAGCTTCTTCCCAAGAACTACTGCTTTGTGGATGTTTTCCCATTCCCTACAATCTTGACCTCTTCAAGCCTAAGCTAACCGTTATCTTTTCTTTTCGTATTCCTATGGTAAGAGGTAAGTTCCATCCGTACAGCTTCTTCCCAAGAACTACTGCTTTGTGGATGTTTTCCCATTCCCTACAATCTTGACCTCTTCAAGCCTAAGCTTAACCGTTATATTACCTTTTCGGATTCCTATGGTAAGAGGTAAGTTCCATCCGTACAGCTTCTTCCCAAGAACTACTGCTTTGTGGATGTTTTCCCATTCCCTACAATCTTGACCTCTTCAAGCCTAAGCTTAACCGTTATCTTTTCTTTTCGTATTCCTATGGTAAGAGGTAAGTTCCATCCGTACAGCTTCTTCCCAAGAACTACTGCTTTGTGGATGTTTTCCCATTCCCTACAATCTTGACCTCTTCAAGCCTAAGCTTAACCGTTATCTTTTCTTTTCGTATTCCTATGGTAAGAGGTAAGTTCCATCCGTACAGCTTCATCCCAAGAACTACTGCTTTGTGGATGTTTTCCCATTCCCTACAATCTTGACCTCTTCAAGCCTAAGCTTAACCGTTATCTTTTCTTTTCGTATTCCTATGGTAAGAGGTAAGTTCCATCCGAACAGCTTCTTCCCAAGAACTACTGCTTTGTGGATGTTTTCCCATTCCCTACAATCTTGACCTCTTCAAGCCTAAGCTTAACCGTTATCTTTTCTTTTCGTATTCCTATGGTAAGAGGTAAGTTCCATCCGTACAGCTTCTTCCCAAGAACTACTGCTTTGTGGATGTTTTCCCATTCCCTACAATCTTGACCTCTTCAAGCCTAAGCTTAACCGTTATCTTTTCTTTTCGTATTCCTATGGTAAGAGGTAAGTTCCATTCGGACAGCTTCTTCCCAAGAACTACTGCTTTGTGGATGTTTTCCCATTCCCTACAATCTTGACCTCTTCAAGCCTAAGCTTAACCGTTATCTTTTCTTTTCGTATTCCTATGGTAAGAGGTAAGTTCCATCCGTACAGCTTCTTCCCAAGAACTACTGCTTTGTGGATGTTTTCCCATTCCCTACAATCTTGACCTCTTCAAGCCTAAGCTTAACCGTTATCTTTTCTTTTCGTATTCCTATGGTAAGAGGTAAGTTCCATCCGTACAGCTTCTTCCCAAGAACTACTGCTTTGTGGATGTTTTCCCATTGCCTACAATCTTGACCTCTTCAAGCCTAAGCTTAACCGTTATCTTTTCTTTTCGTATTCCTATGGTAAGAGGTAAGTTCCATCCGTACAGCTTCATCCCAAGAACTACTGCTTTGTGGATGTTTTCCCATTCCCTACAATCTTGACCTCTTCAAGCCTAAGCTTAACCGTTATCTTTTCTTTTCGTATTCCTATGGTAAGAGGTAAGTTCCATCCGTACAGCTTCATCCCAAGAACTACTGCTTTGTGGATGTTTTCCCATTCCCTACAATCTTGACCTCTTCAAGCCTAAGCTTAACCGTTATCTTTTCTTTTCGTATTCCTATGGTAAGAGGTAAGTTCCATCCGAACAGCTTCTTCCCAAGAACTACTGCTTTGTGGATGTTTTCCCATTCCCTACAATCTTGACCTCTTCAAGCCTAAGCTTAACCGTTATCTTTTCTTTTCGTATTCCTATGGTAAGAGGTAAGTTCCATCCGTACAGCTTCTTCCCAAGAACTACTGCTTTGTGGATGTTTTCCCATTCCCTACAATCTTGACCTCTTCAAGCCTAAGCTTAACCGTTATCTTTTCTTTTCGTATTCCTATGGTAAGAGGTAAGTTCCATTCGGACAGCTTCTTCCCAAGAACTACTGCTTTGTGGATGTTTTCCCATTCCCTACAATCTTGACCTCTTCAAGCCTAAGCTTAACCGTTATCTTTTCTTTTCGTATTCCTATGGTAAGAGGTAAGTTCCATCCGTACAGCTTCTTCCCAAGAACTACTGCTTTGTGGATGTTTTCCCATTCCCTACAATCTTGACCTCTTCAAGCCTAAGCTTAACCGTTATATTACCTTTTCGGATTCCTATGGTAAGAGGTAAGTTCCATCCGTACAGCTTCTTCCCAAGAACTACTGCTTTGTGGATGTTTTCCCATTCCCTACAATCTTGACCTCTTCAAGCCTAAGCTTAACCGTTATCTTTTCTTTTCGTATTCCTATGGTAAGAGGTAAGTTCCATCCGTACAGCTTCATCCCAAGAACTACTGCTTTGTGGATGTTTTCCCATTCCCTACAATCTTGACCTCTTCAAGCCTAAGCTTAACCGTTATCTTTTCTTTTCGTATTCCTATGGTAAGAGGTAAGTTCCATCCGAACAGCTTCTTCCCAAGAACTACTGCTTTGTGGATGTTTTCCCATTCCCTACAATCTTGACCTCTTCAAGCCTAAGCTTAACCGTTATCTTTTCTTTTCGTATTCCTATGGTAAGAGGTAAGTTCCATCCGTACAGCTTCTTCCCAAGAACTACTGCTTTGTGGATGTTTTCCCATTCCCTACAATCTTGACCTCTTCAAGCCTAAGCTTAACCGTTATCTTTTCTTTTCGTATTCCTATGGTAAGAGGTAAGTTCCATTCGGACAGCTTCTTCCCAAGAACTACTGCTTTGTGGATGTTTTCCCATTCCCTACAATCTTGACCTCTTCAAGCCTAAGCTTAACCGTTATCTTTTCTTTTCGTATTCCTATGGTAAGAGGTAAGTTCCATCCGTACAGCTTCTTCCCAAGAACTACTGCTTTGTGGATGTTTTCCCATTCCCTACAATCTTGACCTCTTCAAGCCTAAGCTTAACCGTTATCTTTTCTTTTCGTATTCCTATGGTAAGAGGTAAGTTCCATCCGTACAGCTTCTTCCCAAGAACTACTGCTTTGTGGATGTTTTCCCATTGCCTACAATCTTGACCTCTTCAAGCCTAAGCTTAACCGTTATCTTTTCTTTTCGTATTCCTATGGTAAGAGGTAAGTTCCATCCGTACAGCTTCATCCCAAGAACTACTGCTTTGTGGATGTTTTCCCATTCCCTACAATCTTGACCTCTTCAAGCCTAAGCTTAACCGTTATCTTTTCTTTTCGTATTCCTATGGTAAGAGGTAAGTTCCATCCGAACAGCTTCTTCCCAAGAACTACTGCTTTGTGGATGTTTTCCCATTCCCTACAATCTTGACCTCTTCAAGCCTAAGCTTAACCGTTATCTTTTCTTTTCGTATTCCTATGGTAAGAGGTAAGTTCCATCCGTACAGCTTCTTCCCAAGAACTACTGCTTTGTGGATGTTTTCCCATTCCCTACAATTTTGACCTCTTCAAGCCTAAGCTTAACCGTTATCTTTTCTTTTCGTATTCCTATGGTAAGAGGTAAGTTCCATCCGTACAGCTTCTTCCCAAGAACTACTGCTTTGTGGATGTTTTCCCATTCCCTACAATCTTGACCTCTTCAAGCCTAAGCTTAACCGTTATCTTTTCTTTTCGTATTCCTATGGTAAGAGGTAAGTTCCATTCGGACAGCTTCTTCCCAAGAACTACTGCTTTGTGGATGTTTTCCCATTCCCTACAATCTTGACCTCTTCAAGCCTAAGCTTAACCGTTATCTTTTCTTTTCGTATTCCTATGGTAAGAGGTAAGTTCCATTCGGACCGCTTCTTCCCAAGAACTACTGCTTTGTGGATGTTTTCCCATTCCCTACAATTTTGACCTCTTCAAGCCTAAGCTTAACCGTTATCTTTTCTTTTCGTATTCCTATGGTAAGAGGTAAGTTCCATCCGTACAGCTTCTTCCCAAGAACTACTGCTTTGTGGATGTTTTCCCATTCCCTACAATTTTGACCTCTTCAAGCCTAAGCTTAACCGTTATCTTTTCTTTTCGTATTCCTATGGTAAGAGGTAAGTTCCATTCGGACAGCTTCTTCCCAAGAACTACTGCTTTGTGGATGTTTTCCCATTCCCTACAATCTTGACCTCTTCAAGCCTAAGTTTAACCGTTATCTTTTCTTTTCGTATTCCTATGGTAAGAGGTAAGTTCCATCCGTACAGCTTCTTCCCAAGAACTACTGCTTTGTGGATGTTTTCCCATTCCCTACAATCTTGACCTCTTCAAGCCTAAGCTTAACCGTTATCTTTTCTTTTCGTATTCCTATGGTAAGAGGTAAGTTCCATCCGTACAGCTTCATCCCAAGAACTACTGCTTTGTGGATGTTTTCCCATTCCCTACAATCTTGACCTCTTCAAGCCTAAGCTTAACCGTTATCTTTTCTTTTCGTATTCCTATGGTAAGAGGTAAGTTCCATCCGTACAGCTTCTTCCCAAGAACTACTGCTTTGTGGATGTTTTCCCATTCCCTACAATCTTGACCTCTTCAAGCCTAAGCTTAACCGTTATCTTTTCTTTTCGTATTCCTATGGTAAGAGGTAAGTTCCATCCGTACAGCTTCTTCCCAAGAACTACTGCTTTGTGGATGTTTTCCCATTCCCTACAATCTTGACCTCTTCAAGCCTAAGCTTAACCGTTATCTTTTCTTTTCGTATTCCTATGGTAAGAGGTAAGTTCCATCCGTACAGCTTCTTCCCAAGAACTACTGCTTTGTGGATGTTTTCCCATTCCCTACAATCTTGACCTCTTCAAGCCTAAGCTTAACCGTTATCTTTTCTTTTCGTATTCCTATGGTAAGAGGTAAGTTCCATCCGTACAGCTTCATCCCAAGAACTACTGCTTTGTGGATGTTTTCCCATTCCCTACAATCTTGACCTCTTCAAGCCTAAGCTTAACCGTTATCTTTTCTTTTCGTATTCCTATGGTAAGAGGTAAGTTCCATCCGTACAGCTTCTTCCCAAGAACTACTGCTTTGTGGATGTTTTCCCATTCCCTACAATCTTGACCTCTTCAAGCCTAAGCTTAACCGTTATCTTTTCTTTTCGTATTCCTATGGTAAGAGGTACGTTCCATCCGTACAGCTTCTTCCCAAGAACTACTGCTTTGTGGATGTTTTCCCATTCCCTACAATCTTGACCTCTTCAAGCCTAAGCTTAACCGTTATCTTTTCTTTTCGTATTCCTATGGTAAGAGGTAAGTTCCATCCGTACAGCTTCTTCCCAAGAACTACTGCTTTGTGGATGTTTTCCCATTCCCTACAATCTTGACCTCTTCAAGCCTAAGCTTAACCGTTATCTTTTCTTTTCGTATTCCTATGGTAAGAGGTAAGTTCCATCCGTACAGCTTCTTCCCAAGAACTACTGCTTTGTGGATGTTTTCCCATTCCCTACAATCTTGACCTCTTCAAGCCTAAGCTTAACCGTTATCTTTTCTTTTCGTATTCCTATGGTAAGAGGTAAGTTCCATCCGTACAGCTTCATCCCAAGAACTACTGCTTTGTGGATGTTTTCCCATTCCCTACAATCGTGACCTCTTCAAGCCTAAGCTTAACCGTTATCTTTTCTTTTCGTATTCCTATGGTAAGAGGTAAGTTCCATCCGTACAGCTTCATCCCAAGAACTACTGCTTTGTGGATGTTTTCCCATTCCCTACAATCTTGACCTCTTCAAGCCTAAGCTTAACCGTTATCTTTTCTTTTTGTATTCCTATGGTAAGAGGTAAGTTCCATCCGTACAGCTTCATCCCAAGAACTACTGCTTTGTGGATGTTTTCCCATTCCCTACAATCTTGACCTCTTCAAGCCTAAGCTTAACCGTTATCTTTTCTTTTCGTATTCCTATGGTAAGAGGTAAGTTCCATCCGTACAGCTTCTTCCCAAGAACTACTGCTTTGTGGATGTTTTCCCATTCCCTACAATCTTGACCTCTTCAAGCCTAAGCTTAACCGTTATCTTTTCTTTTCGTATTCCTATGGTAAGAGGTAAGTTCCATCCGTACAGCTTCTTCCCAAGAACTACTGCTTTGTGGATGTTTTCCCATTCCCTACAATCTTGACCTCTTCAAGCCTAAGCTTAACCGTTATCTCTTCTTTTCGTATTCCTATGGTAAGAGGTAAGTTCCATCCGGACAGCTTCTTCCCAAGAACTACTGCTTTGTGGATGTTTTCCCATTCCCTACAATCTTGACCTCTTCAAGCCTAAGCTTAACCGTTATCTTTTCTTTTCGTATTCCTATGGTAAGAGGTAAGTTCCATTCGGACAGCTTCTCCCCAAGAACTACTGCTTTGTGGATGTTTTCCCATTCCCTACAATCTTGACCTCTTCAAGCCTAAGCTTAACCGTTATCTTTTCTTTTCGTATTCCTATGGTAAGAGGTAAGTTCCATTCGGACCGCTTCTTCCCAAGAACTACTGCTTTGTGGATGTTTTCCCATTCCCTACAATCTTGACCTCTTCAAGCCTAAGCTTAACCGTTATCTTTTCTTTTCGTATTCCTATGGTAAGAGGTAAGTTCCATCCGTACAGCTTCATCCCAAGAACTACTGCTTTGTGGATGTTTTCCCATTCCCTACAATCTTGACCTCTTCAAGCCTAAGCTTAACCGTTATCTTTTCTTTTCGTATTCCTATGGTAAGAGGTAAGTTCCATCCGTACAGCTTCATCCCAAGAACTACTGCTTTGTGGATGTTTTCCCATTCCCTACAATCTTGACCTCTTCAAGCCTAAGCTTAACCGTTATCTTTTCTTTTCGTATTCCTATGGTAAGAGGTAAGTTCCATCCCTACAGCTTCTTCCCAAGAACTACTGCTTTGTGGGTGTTTTCCCATTCCCTAGAATCTTGACCTCTTCAAGCCTAAGCTTAACCGTTATCTTTTCATTTCGTATTCCTATAGTAAGAGGTAAGTTCCATCCGGACAGATTCTTTCCAAGAACTGCTGTTTTTTGGATGTTTTTCCAATCACTACAATCTTGACGTCTTCAAATCTAGGCGTGTCCGTTATCTTTTCTTGCATATACCCGTGAACTTCATTTCCCACATTTGTTATGCTCACATAACACCACACAATAACTCTCTTCCTTGAGTTGTTATTAAGTTTTGTATTGGGGGATTATCAGTATTAGAAAAAAAGCAACTTTTGAAGGAGTGAGAAGAAATGACGAAGTTAGAAATTAAGAATGATAAAAAGATTGTGTCATTACCAGCAATAGTCCCATGGTAAGGTGTGGTCGTAAGGTGCCTCTATTTCTGTGCCTGTGCACCCCCGCTATAGATCGCGGTTGAAACCTGGAAGTGTATTAAATCGTTCGTAGCGTGTCTTGAGTAAGTAATCCTGGCCTAGGCTTTCACACTCCAGATCAAACCACAGCAAACATCCTCCGACATGAAGCCTCACTTCAGACATACCCACTTGTCTGTTGATTCCGTCCGGTTCGTGCGGTGGGGTTAATCCGCACTCTCCGTTGACGTGTCATCATAACACTGGCTGCATCCATTGTGCTACAAGAAGGTTCATTCGTACTTTGACAAGCTTTTTTTTTTCAATTCTGCTAGGTTTCTAGCCACTCCTCTCACCAGAAAAGCCCGGTGGAAAGACCGGTTTAGCCGCCGGTGACCAGAACAATTGGCAGGTAGCACTGGGTTACATGGTAACACTATAACTCGTAGAGAGTACTAATGTATCGTTGAGAGTATGGGAAAGATAAAAAAAAAGTTTATACGGATGAGAAAGAGAAAAAGAGACAAAGAAATGTGAGAGAAATGAGGCAAGTGAAAGTGAGGAAGGGGAGGAAAGAAAACGAGAAAAGAGAAAAGAGAAAGAAAGTAAAAGAGGAGACAAAAATAGAAAGCAACAAAGAGAAGGGGAAATGAAAGGTAAGTTGAAGGCAGAAAGAAAGCCAGGAAAAGTAAGACAAGAGAAATGAAGAAAGAAAAGAGGGGAAAGAAAGGGAAAGATAGAAAGAGATACTGGGAAGGAAATAAAGGAAAATAAATTTTATTTTATTTAACTACTTTATTACACGCACATGCACACACATGCACACACACGCACACACACACACATACACACACAGATATACATATAGATATGTATATATATATATAGAGAGAGAGAGAGAGGGAGAGAGAGAGAGGATTAAGACAAATATAAAATTTGTCACTTAACAGATTGATGTTTTCTTCATCATCCCGACTCCAGAGTTTCGTAGATGAACCCACCAGAAACTGTTCCGTCCACTCGTCAGGAGATATCAGCAATTGACTTCTTATTTCCTCATTTTCTTTTATATTGCATTGGAAATTTATACACTTTTCATTGGTGCAAGGTTGTTTTTTTGTTTTTTTATATATATTTTTTTAGGAATTAAATTCTTCAGTTTCTTATTTGCAATAAAGTTCATTACTTTTAGATTATGTGTTATTGCTTAGCCCTTGATGTCTTGATGAGTGTATAGGCACCAGAGTGTCTGCATTTGGACGTGAGCTCTGATCTTTTGTTTGTGAATTCATATTAATCTGGACAAGTAATTGTTATCTTCTCCTCTAGACAAAGTTACCTTTTTTTTCAGGTTTTGTTGCAAGCTGGTACCGTTTTCTTATTTTCCATTATATATATATATATATATATATATATATATATATATATATATATATATATATAAAGTGGAACGAAAAACAGTACTGAACTACTACGAAATATGAATTTCCCTATATGTTATTGAATGCTGAATAATTTCCTCGCAGATGTAGAGAGGACTTGAGGCAATAGAAATGTGTTTCTACAGAAGACTGCTGACAATACTATAGATGGTGCATGTGAGTCATGAGGAAGTTTTAAGGGAAATGGAATCAAAAAGGAAATTTACGCGTAAATACAGAAAGAGAGATTCTGGGGGGTGAATAAGGAGGAAAAAGGGCTTGGAGAAATTAACACTCACGTGACATACTAAGGCACGTGGACTAATGGTAGACATCGAGTAATCTACCCAACAAGGGACGAGATGGGATAGTAAAGAGATAAATATTGCTCAGACTTACAGAAGATTAGAAGTTGTAGAGAGCTATCATCGCACACATTCCTGAAGATATACTTACTGTAATGTCGTAAGTGTAGATTAGATGTGACACAAGGGCTGAAGCAGGGGGCACCCAATGGCGATCGAACTCACTACAGTTGTAATTGATCTAATGATGTTGAAGTGCTCAAATGATTTTCTAAGCGTAGCGAAGATGAGGCACACAGTGAGGATCGAACTCACTTTTACCCCTTTCCCCTTTTAGTGCAATTGGGAAGTTAACCTGACAATAATTTTCTTCGGTAACAGCCAGTTATTTGCCATGTGTGATACACGCTTAGGCGATCATGTATCTTTCAATACATGACTGACGAAGCAGATTTTTTCCCGCAGTTGGTTGCCATTTCTTTCTGCGGTAGACTAGTTGCCATCCAAGGCTATAGAACCCAGTCTGTCCTGCTATTTAGAAGAAGAGGATTCATACCTTTCCCAAGGGTATTAGCCATGATTACCCATCTGAAGTAACCTACCTAATCAATTTGTGTGAATGAATCATAGAGCAGGAACAAGGAAGGATGTTAAGAGTCAAATGTTACTTCGAGCTACAAGGGAGAGGAAGTTGTGGAGAGCCATGATTACCTATCTGAAGTAACCTACCTAATCAATTTGTGTGAATGAATCATAGAGCAGGAACAAGGAAGGATGTTAAGAGTCAAATGTTACTTCGAGCTACAAGGGAGAGGAAGTTGTGGAGAGCCATGATTACCCATCTGAAGTAACCTACCTAATCAATTTGTGTGGATGGATCATAGAGTAGGAACAAGGAAGGATGGTAAAGAGTCAAATGTTACTTCGAGCTACAAGGGAGAGGAAGTTGCGGAGAGCCATGATTACCCATCTGAAGTAACCTACCTAATCAATTTGTGTGGATGGATCATAGAGCAGGAACAAGGAAGGATGTTAAGAGTCAAATGTTACTTCGAGCTACAAGGGAGAGGAAGTTGCGGAGAGCCATGATTACCTACCTGAAGTAACCTACCTAATCAATTTGTGTGGATAGATCATAGAGTAGGAACAAGGAAGGATGGTAAAGAGTCAAATGTTACTTCGAGCTACAAGGGAGAGGAAGTTGTGGAGAGCCATGATTACCCATCTGAAGTAACCTACCTAATCAATTTGTGTGGATGGATCATAGAGTAGGAACAAGGAAGGATGGTAAAGAGTCTAATGTTACTTCGAGCTACAAGGGAGAGGAAGTTGTGGAGAGCCATGATTACCCATCTGAAGTAACCTACCTAATCAATTTGTGTGGATGGATCATAGAGCAGGAACAAGGAAGGATGGTAAAGAGTCTAATGTTACTTCGAGCTACAAGGGAGAGGAAGTTGCGGAGAGCCATGATTACCCATCTGAAGTAACCTACCTAATCAATTTGTGTGGATGGATCATAGAGTAGGAACAAGGAAGGATGGTAAAGAGTCTAATGTTACTTCGAGCTACAAGGGAGAGGAAGTTGTGGAGAGCCATGATTACCCATCTGAAGTAACCTACCTAATCAATTTGTGTGGATGGATCATAGAGTAGGAACAAGGAAGGATGGTAAAGAGTCTAATGTTACTTCGAGCTACAAGGGAGAGGAAGTTGCGGAGAGCCATGATTACCCATCTGAAGTAACCTACCTAATCAATTTGTGTGGATGGATCATAGAGCAGGAACAAGGAAGGATGTTAAGAGTCAAATGTTACTTCGAGCTACAAGGGAGAGGAAGTTGCGGAGAGCCATGATTACCTACCTGAAGTAACCTACCTAATCAATTTGTGTGGATGGATCATAGAGTAGGAACAAGGAAGGATGGTAAAGAGTCTAATGTTACTTCGAGCTACAAGGGAGAGGAAGTTGTGGAGAGCCATGATTACCCATCTGAAGTAACCTACCTAATCAATTTGTGTGGATGGATCATAGAGTAGGAACAAGGAAGGATGGTAAAGAGTCTAATGTTACTTCGAGCTACAAGGGAGAGGAAGTTGTGGAGAGCCATGATTACCCATCTGAAGTAACCTACCTAATCAATTTGTGTGGATGGATCATAGAGCAGGAACAAGGAAGGATGGTAAAGAGTCTAATGTTACTTCGAGCTACAAGGGAGAGGAAGTTGCGGAGAGCCATGATTACCCATCTGAAGTAACCTACCTAATCAATTTGTGTGGATGGATCATAGAGTAGGAACAAGGAAGGATGGTAAAGAGTCTAATGTTACTTCGAGCTACAAGGGAGAGGAAGTTGTGGAGAGCCATGATTACCCATCTGAAGTAACCTACCTAATCAATTTGTGTGGATGGATCATAGAGTAGGAACAAGGAAGGATGGTAAAGAGTCTAATGTTACTTCGAGCTACAAGGGAGAGGAAGTTGCGGAGAGCCATGATTACCCATCTGAAGTAACCTACCTAATCAATTTGTGTGGATGGATCATAGAGCAGGAACAAGGAAGGATGTTAAGAGTCAAATGTTACTTCGAGCTACAAGGGAGAGGAAGTTGCGGAGAGCCATGATTACCTACCTGAAGTAACCTACCTAATCAATTTGTGTGGATAGATCATAGAGTAGGAACAAGGAAGGATGGTAAAGAGTCAAATGTTACTTCGAGCTACAAGGGAGAGGAAGTTGTGGAGAGCCATGATTACCCATCTGAAGTAACCTACCTAATCAATTTGTGTGGATGGATCATAGAGTAGGAACAAGGAAGGATGGTAAAGAGTCTAATGTTACTTCGAGCTACAAGGGAGAGGAAGTTGTGGAGAGCCATGATTATCAATCTGAAGTAACCTACCTAATCAATTTGTGTGAATGAATCATAGAGCAGGAACAAGGAAGGATGGTTAAGAGTCAAATGTTACTTCGACCTACAAGGGAGAGGAAGTTGTGGAGAGCCATGATTACCCACCTGAAGTAACCTACCTAATCAATTTGTGTGAATAGATCATAGAGCAGGAACAAAGAAGGATGGTAAAGAATCAAATGTTGCTTAGAGCTGCAAGGAACCGGAAGTTGTGGAGAGCCATTATTCAGTTATGTACCATGTGTGATAGACGCTTAGGCGATCATGACTGACAAGGCAGATTTTTTCCCGCAGTAGGTTGTCATTTCTTTCTGCCGTAGACCAGTTGCCATCCAAGGCTATAGAACCCGGTCTGTCCTGCTATTTGCCCATAGCTCGGTGGAGAAGAAGAGGACTCATAACTTCCCCAAGGGTATTAGCACGTAAGTAAATGTAATGGATTCGACTGGCTCTCCTATTTCTCAATCCAAGCCGCTATCCATTACTCCACCGTGCCTCGAACTCACTACCCAGTCGTAACTTATCTAACGGGACAAGCTTGCTAACCATTACACTACGTCGAGGTTCCCGCATACTCTAACGTTAAGGCTTCGTTATCATTGCACTGAAATTTTAAAGTTGTTATTAGCTACATTATGGAAGCCAGAATTATTGCTCATATTATGGTAATTATAGTTGTTGTTGAGTCTTTGAAGGTAAACCTTTAGAACTATTCAGTTGATAATCATAATTCGATTCTTAAATGCAAGAAAAATATTTAAAAAAATCAAAAAGCCCGTTTTCCCTTTGGACCAAAAGAAATGCTTTGGGCTAAAAGTCCTGCGTTCTTTTGAAGCCGCTTGCATTCGTCCGGAAATAACCATGAATTCATTTTCGCGGCAGCATATGAGAAACGGTTCAGTAACATTTCTCACTCTCTCTCTCATTCTCTCACTCTCTCTCTCTCTTTCTCCTCCCCCCTCTCTCCCCCACTCTCTCTCTCTCTCTCTCCGTTTTATCTACGGCTAAATTTTCCATGACAGCAAAAAGTAATTACGTAATAACAATTAAGTATTTTTCTCACTAATAAAAATAATTCCTATCGTCAGATATTTTTATTATCTATCTTATGACTGCAATAATTTTCACAGCCTTTTATTTCGTTCCACGGGTTATGAGGCCGGGACGCTCTGATGAAGAGAGAAAACGTTTACTCAAACCTTGCCCTCTGCAAATGCAATTAAAACGTTTTCATGTTTCTTCTTCTTCTTCTTCTTCTCATTTTTTCTTTCTCACTCCCCCTTCTTCTTTTTCCTTCTTCTCTGCCTACTACTACTCCTTCTCTTCCTCCTTCTTCTTCTACTTCTTCTTCTCATCCTTCTACTATTGCTTTTTCTTCTTCTTTCCTCCCCATTATACTCTCCTCCTTCTACTCCTCTTACTACTTCTTTACCGTCTTCTTTTTCCTTCTCTGCCTTCTTTTTTCTTTTCTGTTTAACATCACAACGATGATGTCTTTACAACAAATTGGAAAAAATGATTCCATCCAAAGTTCATCCAAAAAATTGGTTCTGTTTTGTCAGAATTGACTGAAGTTGTCAATTTGTAAAACCAAAATATGACAGACGATTAAAAAGGTCCTCTTTGTTTAATTTTGAATTTTCAGAATTAAACCTAAAACAGAATATCTCGTCATTTTGAACATGGGGGGGGGGAAGATGTATTTACTTTGTTGCATAAGTCCAAGCTTGGTCATACTGCTTCTCTGCTGTCAACATTAACAGAGAAGGATCCACTTATGATCGGCACTGGTTTCTGAAGTTCCGCAGCGGGGATACGTGTCTTGTAGAGTACGTCCATCTGCCACTGACAATCAACATCTGAGAACAGAAATCGAACAAAAACCACGTCAAAGCGTCAGCATTTCAACAATATTGCACCATCACAAGAAAATTAGCAAGGTCAAGAAACTCGATAAATGGGTTCGAAATGAACTCAGTCAATGTCAAAGTGTTTTCTATGCTGCATCTGCGAAATTCGGATGATCCATTTCTTGATCGAAGAATGAGTTGTGATTAGAAATAGATCCTTTACGACAATCGTAAACGAGCAGCTCATTGGCTTGGTCATGACGAAACACCGAAACATTTTCCCAAACCGGGAATTGCACCAACAGATTATGCTGACTGTCTCCTAGATGAATGCAAATTTACTTATGCAAAAGGCGATCGTTGCTAGTTAATCTACGAGGTACAATTCTGTTTCATGACCCTACTCGGCAACATGCTGCCAGGATGACACTGCAGATGATCACCGACTTGGGATACTTGATTTTGCCACATTCACCATATTCTTCTGATGTCTTGCCCACTAACTACCACTTTTTCAAGCATCTTCACAATTTCTTAAGCCAAAAGACATCCCGTTGCAAAGAAGATACAGAAACAGCATTTAAAGGTTCCTTGGCATATTCTTTCATCTTATTTTTTTATTTTTTTATTTTGTGCATGGGATGATTGGATAGTAAGGAACCAATGTCTGAAGTTCCGCAATGGGGATATGAGTCTTGAAGATCAAGGTGGTAGAGGATATCCATCTGCAATTGACAATCAACATCTGAAAGCACTAGTCAAACAAAACCCATGTCAATGGGTCAGAGTAAAGACTGAGATAATGGGCAACAATATCAGACCATCTCAAGACAGTTGGCAAGGTGAAGAAACTTGATAAATAGCTTCCATATGAACAGTGTAAGTCAACTAGTTTGATGTTTTCAAGTGTGATTAATGTGAAATTTGAATGATCCATTTCTTGATGAATAGTGACTTGTGATGAGAAATAAATCCTTTATGACAATCGTAAATGAACGGTTCAATGGCTTGGTCATGACAAAGGAACCAAACACTTTCCAAACCCAAAATTGTGCCAACAGAAGATTATGGTGACTGTCTGGCGGCTCACGATTGACATATCCATTACAGCTTTCTAACCAGAGCATCACTACCAAAGTTTACTGTCAGCAACTGTATGAAATGCACATTCAGTTAGGCAAAATACGACCAGTACTGGTTAATTGGTGAATTCAATTGTTTCATGATCCTGCTCGGCCACATGTTGCCAAGATGACACTGCAGAAGCTCACCGACTTGGGATACAAGACTTTGCCACATCCACCTGATCTCTCGCCTATTGACTACCTCTTTTTCAAGCATATTGACAATATTTAAGTCAAAAACATTCTCTTGAAAAGAAAATGTAAAAACTGCATTTAAAGGTTCCTTGGCGTATTTCTTTCATCTTATTTTGTTGTTTGTTTACACCTTGTAGAAAGTGGATGTAATAGTCTTAAGATGCCTGAATTTCTTACATAAAGAATAGTTCTTATTATTCATTTTTGAGTCGTATTTCTTTACTCTTATATTGTTGTTTGTTTACACCCAGTAGTAGTAGTAGTAGATGTAATAGTCTTAAGTTGTCTGAATTTCTTACATGAAGGATTGTCATTTTTGGATACTTTTGACTCATATTTCTTTCCTCTTATTCTGTTGATTGTTTACACCCAGTAGTAGTAGTAGTAAATGTAATGTCTTAAGTTGTCTGAATTCCTTAGATGAAGCATTGTCATTATTATTAATTTTTGACTCATATTTCTTTCATCTTATTTTGTTGCTTGTTTACACCCAGTAGTAGTAGTAGATGTAATAGTCTTAAGTTGTCTGAATTTCTTACATGAAGCATTGTCATTATTATTAATTTTTGACTCGTATTTCTTTCATCTTATTTTGCTGCTTGTTTACACCCACTAGTAGTAGTAGATGTAATAGTCTCAAGTTGTCTGAATTACTTAGATGAAGCCTTGTCATTATTATTAATGTTTGACTCGTATTTCTTTCATCTTATTTTCTTACTTGCTTACACCTAGTAGTAGTAGATGTAATAGTCTTAAGTTGTCTGAATTTCTTACATGAAGCATTGTCATTTTTGGATAATTTTGACTCGTATTTCTTTCATCTTATTTTGTTGCTTGTTTACACCCAGTAGTAGTAGTAGTAGATGTAATAGTCTTAAGTTGTTGGAATTTCTTACATGAAGCATTGTCATTATTATTAATTTTTGACTCGTATTTCTTTCATCTTATTTTGTTGCTTGTTTACACCTAGTAGTAGTAGATGTAATAGTCTTAAATTGTCTTCACTTCTTATTAAATTTTGACTTTTTTTATTTAAAAATATCAAGCCTGAAATTATGCCAACGTCATTGCTAACTGCGTATTATTACGAAATGAAAAACACATCAGTAGTACGCAATTATCAATGACGTAAGCACAATTTCAAACTTGAAATTTCTAGATAAAAGCAAATTACAGGTAAAACTATACATTATATTATGAAAATGATAAAATCAATATTTCGTGGATTGAGGAAAGTCTAATGAATGTTAATGTACCAAAATTATCCCCCCCCCACAAATATTGTTCCCTATTTTTTACTTGCGGATCACTGTATTCAAATAGTCCCCTGCCTATTGCAGTGGGCAAGCAATCGCTACCGCTGATTATGGTGAACAAAATATCGCTTCACATTCTGCGAGTCTGCTGTTACAATTACACGTAACAGAATAGACTGCAATAATCTTCACACTGACAAGGTTAACAATGACTACAGCAGCCGTTTTACCGCCACTATCTTGCTAAGGTGATATTTACTGAGTTTAGCATGTCACAGGGGCATAAGTGTGGGGCGCACCATCAGGATCGAACTTCCTCCGCTTGCAAATAGGCAGCTTGTTCAAATGCTCTACGGCAGATTCCTCCTTGTTTAGACAAGAAAGATATTTATATATCCACTCACACATTTCCCATCCTGTCGCCTGTCGTAGTGTGCCAGTGACAAAACTGTTTTCTTCTATAGACAACCGCCCGCCCGTCCGCCAGTCACGTAATGTTAGTTGAGGGTAGAGGCAGGAAAAGCACACATCTCTACCCGCCATACATTTTTTTGTTAATACGGGTGAGGTTAATTCGCATTCTTGTCATGGAATTAGATAACCCAGTTTGGGAAAACGCTTGCAAAATAAGAGAATCGCTTGCATAAAATTCTTTCGCAAATAGATGGCACAAGGCTATTAAAAAAGGAGAGCGTTCGGTAAAGAAAAGCTTCTTTATTTGTGAAATCAAAAAGATTGCCAGTGCATCCAGTCTCTCGTTTAGTTAACAAATATTGACTGTACTAAAAACTTCAACAAAAAGAAACTGTGGAGACTCATGATCGCCTACATCCTGAAGGGACATGGCCTTAAAAAGAAGTTTAAAAGGAAATGAAAGAGAAATGATAATAAAAAAAAAAGATTTATAATTTCTGTGTAGAATACTGACGTCTTAATTTTGGAGAAAAGATTTTTTTTAATCATTTCACCCCAAGCAAGGCAATAAAGCCACTAAGACACAAAGAGTTATTGAGAAAATATGAAACGAAGTACTATTAAAAAGAGAGAAGAAAAAAAGAACAAGAATTAAGACAGGATAACGATTGACATTGCATTTAATTTTCTGACGATCAAAGTTAACTGTGAAGCAAGAAATCGGAAGAGAGTTTCACAATAGGGAAGGGTGATAGAAGAAGCTGTTTGCATAGAACATACGGTTACATCTAGCCATTTCCACTGTAAAGTGATGAGACCTTGCCGCCAATCTAGTACTGCGGTTAAATTCTTAAAGTCTAAGTACCGTAGCGGGAAGTTCATCCGAACAATTACCATGAAAATATATATAGAAAAGACACAGGGAAGCTACATTACGGCAGTGAAAAAAAATAACTGAAGCCGAGATGCCAGGTCAGGACAAATAACACAGCAGATTATTCTTTGGATTTTATCAAGAATCACAATGGAATACTCTCTTTCTCTTGCCAGTGAATGCCAAAACTTGAGACGTTTTTTTTTTTTTAAAAAAAAGGGATCAAAATATATTTTGAATATATTAATAGATGTTTGAGCAATGAAATCGATCCTCACCGTGTGGCCTATACTTGTTGCCAGATGCCCAGATGTGGCGGCAATATTCAAAGCATGGACGAATAGTAGACTTATAAATATGTAAGATAGATTCTGGCGAGAAAAATTGTCAAACACGACACACAGTGAACCTAATTTCTGTGTTGCAGACTTATTAATTGATTCAATAAACTCTTTCCATTTCATGCCAACTGAAAATCTCTCCTGGAGGTTAGCATCAGTCATGCTGAAGGAAGGTCAAAAATGGTTCTCTCAGATAATTAAAAGATTGCAGTTTCGATTTTGATGCTTTGAAAATAACAAGCCACTCTTTGCCCCATTTAACAACAGATTGTAGGTTATTTTTTTTATATCAGCTGACAATTTGACCTTACCATTA
Organism: Acanthosepion esculentum; assembly: GCA_964036315.1. Taxonomy (NCBI): domain Eukaryota; kingdom Metazoa; phylum Mollusca; class Cephalopoda; order Sepiida; family Sepiidae; genus Acanthosepion; species Acanthosepion esculentum. Next base: position 111,958,014 of record OZ038483.1, on the reverse strand, counting down.
CGACAGGAGTGAGTCGCTGTGTCATCAGCATAGAGACTATGTTGAGAACTGAAGACATCAGGAAAGGTCATTTATGAAAATAAGAAACAACGGAGGTTTATTGATAGAGCCCAGGATGAAAATATTACGATATAAAAATATATAATAATTTATTTTACAAAATAAATATATCTTTTACTTTCTCATCTCATGCATAACGTAACAAAAACGGCTTGTCGTAGCAGTCTTTTTTTTTTTTTTTTTTTGCCAAACTGATATACTGTTTTAGTACGTTTTTAGTACGTTTTACAATACGCTGTTTTTAGTATGTTTTACGACAAGCCGTTTTTGTTACGCTTTACGATGTGCCGCATTGGTTATGTTTTACGATATGCCGTTTTGTTTCCGAAAAGAATTACAACCAAAAAAGGAAATTGGATCGTGATAATTTCCGGTTTTATTTATGAACAATATTCTTTAAAAAAAAAATAAATAAATTGCTATTACATTTCATCTCTATATATAAAGTTGTAACCTCTGTCTGTCTGTTATCGAACTCTTTCTAGGGCTTTTGGAGAGAGACACCCATAACCATATATATTCTGAAAATGCATTACCCATGATACTTGGATAATTATATTTCATTTTGATCAAAGGGGTTCCCGGGAAGACGGGGGGTGCACAAACCCCTCACTGATTTGTTTTTCTTTTTGATTTAAATTAAATTTACATTTGAACAAGGGAATGACTCCTATCCAAAATATAGAAAGAGAAAGCCAGAAGATAGAGGTCACATCGGCAAGATGAAAATGAGACAATATGGACGTTAAGTTGAGCAAGAAATCACCAATCAGTGGCTAGTGCCTTACAATGCATATTTGTTGCGACAATTCAACTGTCATATCAATGTTGAAATCTCATCAATTCATTCAATCAAGTATTGCATCAAATACATATGAAAGGGATCAGATCGAGCTGTTTTTGTACAAACTCCCCATCGAAATTTTTTCCCTTTGATTTAAATTAAATTTAAATTTGAACAAGAGAATGACTCCTATCCAAAATATAGAAGGAGAAAGCCAGAAGATGGAGGTCACAGCGGCAAGATCATTGAGTAAGATTGAAATGCATCATTTTTCAACACAAATTTAAAATCAATCATCATTTTCTTACAAAAAATGTGTGACACGCAGCAAGGCGCGAGTAATTTGTCTAGTTTAATTATATATCCGTTATTATAATGTAGATACTTAACAAGTTCACCAATAGCTTTTGAGTAAAATTCCACAGGTTCTGATGTGAAAAAATTTTCGACAATCTCTTGAATCATGTTTTCATTGGAGCAAGTTTTTCCAAATCAGAAAAAGTAATAACCGGTTGGTTCAAGGTCAGGGGAATAGGGCGATCGGGGTAGAAACAGACCAACCGAGTTCCAAAGGTTTTCCCAGTGTTATTCCTGCCTTGTGTTGTCATGAAGGAGAAAAAAAAATGTTCCTATTTAAGAGCACAGGACACTTTTCGACCAAACCTTTATGAACACGTTCCAGCTGCTGAACGTATAAATGAGCTTTTAGTGTTTCATTTTTTCTTTATTTTTCCCGTGACCCGTAGGGGCTGCATGTTGGTAAGAAGAACGTTATATTCGGACAGATTCTTCACAAGGACTGCTAATTCGTGGAACAGACTCCCGCGGGGATTCTTTCCAGAACTCTACAATCTTAACCTCTTCAAGTCAATAATTAACTATCCGCCACATGCTCGTAATCTTCAATTTCTACTTCCTCTTCTTACGTTTATAGCCCAAACCTTATTCAGTAATCCACTAACTAGATTGGCTCGTAGGCCTTGTTTTGGGTGAAATTTACTTTGAAAAAGAAAGTGGCTGCGTGGCAAATGAAATAAACCAATACAAGGTGTCTGAAAGGCCGATTTTCATTTAAAGAATGTTATGTCGTGTATATGCTTGGACTGAAAGGATCACGGACTGTTAGCGTCTATCAGAGATTGATTCGAACAAGTACTGTGTCTAGGCGTAACAGCTGAAGAACAAGGATGTAAGAGGCGATCAAGAGTATGAATCCTTCCCTTTTGACAAGTTAAAAATTGTTCTATATTATCTGGAAAAAGTTTTACTCATGTGGCATAAATAAAACGCGTCTCTAATAATATTTTACAAACGCTGTGCGGTAATTTTGAACAAGTTGAAAAAATTAACTGACGACGTTCTTTTTTTTTTTTTTTTCACTAAGAAGGAATTTAAATAATTAAATAGAAAAGATAGATAAGTAAGCAAATAGAGACAGAAGAGAAAAGAAATAACAGATAAAGAAAGAAATAGATCAACTTAAAAGGCTTGGAATCTTCTGAACGCTCTTAACTTGATTTAACACTAGTATTTAGAACAGTAAATTCAAATGAATATACAAGTTTCAACAAATATTTTACTAAAAGCCAGTATAAATCTATAAGAGCACGTCCATTAAAAATTCAACCGCTGCCCTATCGTCTGAACATACGAAAATATTCTTTTTCCAGCCGAGTAGCGAGTGAATGGAATACTCTCTTTCTCTTGCCAGTGAATGCCAAAACTTGAGACGTTTTTTTAAAAAAAAATAGGGATCAAATTATATTTTGAATATATTAATAGATGCTTGAGCAATGAAATCGATCCTCACCGTGTGGCTTATACTTGTTGCCAGATGCCCAAATAAGCTCAGTTTCATAAATAACGACTCAGCGACATCGCTCCTCTGGCGGTTGGGAAAATGTCCAGCCTTTTCTTGGAACAAACACGACTTTCCCATGAATAAACAGTGATCGGCGTCGGCGGAAGAAAGGAATCAAATTTGCCGAGTTAATGGCGAACGGGGGTGGATGAGCGTCGGTCGGAATTTGAAATTCATTCTCGGCAAAATAGATTGCTATGAGAAGAGGAACGTGTCATAAAAATCAAGCTACCTAATCATGACCACTGTGTAGTGACTTCGATCCTCACTGGGTGCCCAATACAAAATTCGACATTAAATAATCGAACAAGGTCGATATTTTTTAAAAAACAAAAAAAAACAAAAAAAAACAAGGGTTGGTATGTCGTAAAATGAACGTAACTAAATTGGCATGTAGACATTAGTTAATGGTTAACGAGCCTAGTCTGGTTGACCGTTACTCCTGAATAATGAAATTGGTCCTCACTGGGTGCCACATAAAAAATTCGACTTTAAATGACCCAACGAGGATTGGTATTTCGTAAAATCAATCAACCTAACTAAATTGGCATGTCGGCATTAGGTAATGGTTAACGAGGCTAATCTGGTTGGCCGTTACTACTGAATAGTGAGATTGATCCTCACTGGGTGCCCCACACAAAATTCGACATTACCCAACAAGGGTAGATATGTCGTAAAATCAATTAACCTAACTAAATTAGCATGTCGGCATTAGGTAATGGTTAACGAGGCTAATCTGGTTGATCGTTACTGCTGAATAGTGAGATTGGTCCTCACCGGGTGCCCCATACAAAATTCGACATTAAATAACCCAACAAGGGTTCGCATGTGATAAAATCAGCGAACTCAATCAAGCTAATCTACGTTATTGCTAGTCAACCCTAGACTTACTGTTTGGTCGGCTTTACACTCAGCGTGATATCCAACAGCTAGACAAAACGTTAAAAACCGCTTTACTTTTTTATTCTTTCTCATTAAAAGTCTTAGACTTAATTTGATTCAGATATTAGTAAATAGTGAATTCGACAGATGACATAGGTTTCGAGAAATATTTTACCAAAAGCCAGTATAAATCTGCTAGAGGACATCCATGAAAAATCCAAGCGCTGCCCTTGAAAATGGCTAAATGTATAGCCGAAAGCGCTCGGAAAGAAAGAAGAATTTGGACAGTTTTTATATGATTTGTCTATCGAAAAGAAAAAAAATATGAGAAATTGTATAAAAAAAAACTAAATCAAAGCACCTTGTCTGTCATATTCAATGAAACGTACATGAAAGAAGGATTGTTGCCTAAATATGCAAATATATATATATATATATATATATATATATATATATATATATATATATATATATATATATATATATATATAAATATGCAAATATATATATATATATATACAAATATGCAAATATATATATATATATATATATATATTTATTTATTTATTTGTTATAATTTATCATATAGATAAAAAAATTATAATAAATAAATAACTATCGCTCTACTATCGCTATCGAGCCCTCTTTTGAATTAATGCTGTGACCGTTGGAATTTATATATTACTTTCGTTCTCATCGCATCGGATTTTATATATATATATATATATATATATATATATATATATATATTGGGTTGGTGCGTAATTATCAGACGTTTTTTAAACAATATTATGCAAAAAGAAACATAACAATTCAACAATAACATTTTTAAATGAATATGATTATCGACACGCATTTTTATAACCTAAAAATAAAAAATATTTTTATTAAAAAAACTAAACAAAACAGCAATTTTTATTAACGTTGAAGTTAATTTGAAGTTCTCTTTTTTTATACAGAGAGGGCTCTCTGTATAAAAAAGAAGAACTTCAAACTGGGCGTCTAACTAATTTCCATCTAAGCAATAGTTTTATTTTTCCAATACATATTGTCCATCTTCTTTAGTGATAATTCTATTTATTAACCTGGATTTAGCTCTCTTGAGCGAGGCTCGAAACCGGTTAGCGAGCCTGTTTTTCAGTTTTACTTTTTATTTATCATCATGGGTGGTAATAAAAAAAAATTGTCTTTTAATGACAGTCATATATATATATATATATATATATATATATATATATATATATATATATAGTATAAAATGACAATTTGAATACCTGGTTAAGGCAGTGGAGAACTTGGAGAGGGGAATTAACAGGAGATAACTGATAACTGACACCCATTAGACATGGCACGTGGAACTAGAACAGTCTACCCCAGCGAGCGAAATAAAGGGTTCAGTTCGACATTCCAGCCAGCTGAAGAAGGCCGGAGCGTACAACGGCCGAAACGTTGTAATAAATATGGCGACAAAGATGTGGACAATAGTCCGAATACTGTAAATAGTGTACATAATGCCTCATCTCAGAGATATATAGACGGATTTTTATTTATTAATCCGATAGATTTGATTACTTTCACAATACTTTTAGTGGATACCCACATTTGAGAGCGAGTATTCTTTAATAAGATTTCTCGAAATTTCGGGCTGGTAGACGAAAACAAATAAATAGGCTGTTTAATAAATAAACGGGGCGTCTACTCAAATACGAGTATCCACTAAAAATAACGTTTAAGTAATAAAATCACTTCTTTAGAAAAAAAAAAAATATATATATATATGTTACGCCTGTTGCATTCCATATATATATATATATATATATATATATATATATATATATATATATATATATATATATATATATATATATATATATATATATAAGGTACGCCTGTCGCATTTCCACTGTTTTTACTGGGCTGTCGACCCCACTATCATTGCAGTCATGCGGAAATCAAAATATGAGTCAGGGTCCGTGACTAGCGTTCCGACCCCACTCCAAATCTCGGCATGTGGTAAGAGGGATAATCACTTAAAATGAACTTGACGAGAATTACTTTCTGTTCATTCCGGTCAGAGGGAGGGGATAACGGGATTTAAAAAAGTAAACCAGAGAGGGTGGGAAAAAGGAAAAAAGAGAAAAGAAACAAAAAAAATTCAAGGGTGGATATTTTCAAAAGCATTTTCCACTTTTGAGATCGTCACACGAACGACAGCCAAATTCTTTCCTCCATTGCCCGTGGCCATTATTATTATTATCATTATTATTATTATTATTATTATTATTATTCATTCAATTGATCATTCTTAAACTCCATGCTAAAAAAAAAATATTAATTTTTTTTCTTTTCTGTTTTTTTTTCTTTTATTATTTTTGTTGTGATCATTTTCCGTTAACCATGTCTGCAGAGTCTAAAGGAATTCTTGCTTATTGAGAGGAGCGAAAGAAAACAGTAACGCCTCGGTTTCTAATGTCGAGTCAGTAAGATTCTAGATCATTATGCAACGCTTTCAAAACAAGACAGTGTTATTCCAAAATATCGCTACGACGACTACGATGAAGACGACCTACAAATGCTCCTAAAATATGATTTCGCTTATGACGAAAATAAAGGGCATTATCATTGTACTGTAATAGTTATATCATATTCAGTCTGTAACTTTTATGTCCGTTCTTGACTACTGATGATTCCATTCTTAATTCCAGTGCAGAGCTATATAAAATCATTGTCAATGCATTTAAAGTCAACTTTGATGTTAAAAAATTTAAGCGAAATGTCAATCGTTATCTTCTGTCTTAATTCTTCTTCCTTTATTGCTCACTCTCTCTCCTTAATAATATTTTTTCATATTCTCTAACACTCAGTAACCCACTGCGTCTTAGTGGTTTTATTGTCTTGCATGGGGTGAAATGATTAAAAGAATTATTGGAACACCTTGTTAGAGCATTTACGACTGAATAGTGAGTTCGATTTTCACTAAGTCCTTTACACTTTTAGGCCTTACGCCATATCTAAGCCACGTTTATTAAATTGCTATAATATACTTCTTGTGTCTGTAATGATTGCATTAATTTATGTCATCTGAAAATGCCTTTATTACTGATTTGCATTAATTTATGTCATCTGAAAATGCCTTTATTACTGATTTGCATTAATTTATGTCATCTGAAAATGCCTTTATTACTGATTTGCATTCATTTATGTCATCTGAAAATGCCTTTATTACTGATTTGCATTAATTTATGTCATCTGAAAATGCCTTTATTACTGATTTGCATTCATTTATGTCATCTGAAAATGCCTTTATTACTGATTTGCATTAATTTATGTCATCTGAAAATGCCTTTATTACTGATTTGCATTCATTTATGTCATCTGAAAATGCCTTTATTACTGATTTGCATTAATTTATGTCATCTGAAAATGCTTTTATTACTGATTTGCATTCATTTATGTCATCTGAAAATGCCTTTATTACTGATTTGCATTCATTTATGTCATCTGAAAATGCCTTTATTACTGATTTCAGTTCATTCCTATAGTAAATTCATATTAACATAACGCATATAAGTCCTTTCTACAGTAATTACATTTTTCCAGATCCCAGAACAACCCCTTTTTTATTTTCAGTGGATTTCTGTAGAAAAATAACGTTCTATATATTTATGTCATGCATATAAAAGCCCTATCCTTACTATAATAATAGTAGTATATAGGTTCGCCTATCGTCTGGTTCACACTTTTCCCCGGTTTTTGAAAAGGAGTAGAGATTTATCTCTTGCTTGTTTCCTGTTTAGGATAAGGTTTCCTGTTCTTTCTAAAGTCTTCTTATTCTCATTGATTCCTAGTAGCCCCTTGTATCTTAGTGATATTGTGTCTTTGCTTGGAGTGAATTGACTAAAAGAAATTGTTCCAGACCCCTGCAATTCCTTTCAGTATTTTCATTGGATTTCTATAAAATCCATTCTTCATTGAGTCACGAACCTATTTAGTCATGGACGCATTGAGTCACGGGTCCCTTTAGTCATGGACCCATTGAGTCACGAGCCCCTTTAGTAATGGGCACATTGAGTCGCGGGCCCCATTAGTCATGGACCAATTGAGTCACGAGCCCCTTTAGTAATGGGCACATTGAGTCACGGATCTCTTTCGTCATGTACCCATTGAGTCACGGGCCGCTTTAGTAATGGGCACATTGAGTCGCGGGCCCCATTAGTCATGGACCAATTGAGTCACGAGCCCCTTTAGTAATGGGCACATTGAGTCACGGATCTCTTTCGTCATGTACCCATTGAGTCACGGGCCGCTTTAGTAATGGGCACATTGAGTCGCGGGCCCCATTAGTCATGGACCCATTGAGTCACGAGCCCCTTTAGTAATGGGCACATTGAGTCACGGATCTCTTTCGTCATGTACCCATTGAGTCACGGGCCGCTTTAGTAATGGGCACATTGAGTCGCGGGCCCCATTAGTCATGGACCCATTGAGTCACGAGCCCCTTTAGTAATGGGCACATTGAGTCACGGATCTCTTTCGTCATGTACCCATTGAGTCACGGGCCGCTTTAGTAATGGGCACATTGAGTCGCGGGCCCCATTAGTCATGGACCCATTGAGTCACGAGCCCCTTTAGTAATGGGCACATTGAGTCACGGATCTCTTTCGTCATGTACCCATTGAGTCACGGGCCGCTTTAGTAATGGGCACATTGAGTCGCGGGCCCCATTAGTCATGGACCCATTGAGTCACGAGCCCCTTTAGTAATGGGCACATTGAGTCACGGATCTCTTTCGTCATGTACCCATTGAGTCACGGGCCGCTTTAGTAATGGGCACATTGAGTCGCGGGCCCCATTAGTCATGGACCCATTGAGTCACGAGCCCCTTTAGTAATGGGCACATTGAGTCACGGATCTCTTTCGTCATGTACCCATTGAGTCACGGGCCGCTTTAGTAATGGGCACATTGAGTCGCGGGCCCCATTAGTCATGGACCAATTGAGTCACGAGCCCCTTTAGTAATGGGCACATTGAGTCACGGATCTCTTTCGTCATGTACCCATTGAGTCACGGGCCGCTTTAGTAATGGGCACATTGAGTCGCGGGCCCCATTAGTCATGGACCCATTGAGTCACGAGCCCCTTTAGTAATGGGCACATTGAGTCACGGATCTCTTTCGTCATGTACCCATTGAGTCACGGGCCGCTTTAGTAATGGGCACATTGAGTCGCGGGCCCCATTAGTCATGGACCCATTGAGTCACGAGCCCCTTTAGTAATGGGCACATTGAGTCACGGATCTCTTTCGTCATGTACCCATTGAGTCACGGGCCGCTTTAGTAATGGGCACATTGAGTCGCGGGCCCCATTAGTCATGGACCCATTGAGTCACGAGCCCCTTTAGTAATGGGCACATTGAGTCACGGATCTCTTTCGTCATGTACCCATTGAGTCACGGGCCGCTTTAGTAATGGGCACATTGAGTCGCGGGCCCCATTAGTCATGGACCCATTGAGTCACGAGCCCCTTTAGTAATGGGCACATTGAGTCACGGATCTCTTTCGTCATGTACCCATTGAGTCACGGGCCGCTTTAGTAATGGGCACATTGAGTCGCGGGCCCCATTAGTCATGGACCCATTGAGTCACGAGCCCCTTTAGTAATGGGCACATTGAGTCACGGATCTCTTTCGTCATGTACCCATTGAGTCACGGGCCGCTTTAGTAATGGGCACATTGAGTCGCGGGCCCCATTAGTCATGGACCAATTGAGTCACGAGCCCCTTTAGTAATGGGCACATTGAGTCACGGATCTCTTTCGTCATGTACCCATTGAGTCACGGGCCGCTTTAGTAATGGGCACATTGAGTCGCGGGCCCCATTAGTCATGGACCCATTGAGTCACGAGCCCCTTTAGTAATGGGCACATTGAGTCACGGATCTCTTTCGTCATGTACCCATTGAGTCACGGGCCGCTTTAGTAATGGGCACATTGAGTCGCGGGCCCCATTAGTCATGGACCCATTGAGTCACGAGCCCCTTTAGTAATGGGCACATTGAGTCACGGATCTCTTTCGTCATGTACCCATTGAGTCACGGGCCGCTTTAGTAATGGGCACATTGAGTCGCGGGCCCCATTAGTCATGGACCAATTGAGTCACGAGCCCCTTTAGTAATGGGCACATTGAGTCACGGATCTCTTTCGTCATGTACCCATTGAGTCACGGGCCGCTTTAGTAATGGGCACATTGAGTCGCGGGCCCCATTAGTCATGGACCAATTGAGTCACGAGCCCCTTTAGTAATGGGCACATTGAGTCACGGATCTCTTTCGTCATGTACCCATTGAGTCACGGGCCGCTTTAGTAATGGGCACATTGAGTCGCGGGCCCCATTAGTCATGGACCCATTGAGTCACGAGCCCCTTTAGTAATGGGCACATTGAGTCACGGATCTCTTTCGTCATGTACCCATTGAGTCACGGGCCGCTTTAGTAATGGGCACATTGAGTCGCGGGCCCCATTAGTCATGGACCCATTGAGTCACGAGCCCCTTTAGTAATGGGCACATTGAGTCACGGATCTCTTTCGTCATGTACCCATTGAGTCACGGGCCGCTTTAGTAATGGGCACATTGAGTCGCGGGCCCCATTAGTCATGGACCAATTGAGTCACGAGCCCCTTTAGTAATGGGCACATTGAGTCACGGATCTCTTTCGTCATGTACCCATTGAGTCACGGGCCGCTTTAGTAATGGGCACATTGAGTCGCGGGCCCCATTAGTCATGGACCCATTGAGTCACGAGCCCCTTTAGTAATGGGCACATTGAGTCACGGATCTCTTTCGTCATGTACCCATTGAGTCACGGGCCGCTTTAGTAATGGGCACATTGAGTCGCGGGCCCCATTAGTCATGGACCCATTGAGTCACGAGCCCCTTTAGTAATGGGCACATTGAGTCACGGATCTCTTTCGTCATGTACCCATTGAGTCACGGGCCGCTTTAGTAATGGGCACATTGAGTCGCGGGCCCCATTAGTCATGGACCAATTGAGTCACGGGCCCCTTTAGTAATGGGCACATTGAGTCACGGATCTCTTTCGTCATGTACCCATTGAGTCACGGGCCGCTTTAGTAATGGGCACATTGAGTCGCGGGCCCCATTAGTCATGGACCAATTGAGTCACGAGCCCCTTTAGTAATGGGCACATTGAGTCACGGATCTCTTTCGTCATGTACCCATTGAGTCACGGGCCGCTTTAGTAATGGGCACATTGAGTCGCGGGCCCCATTAGTCATGGACCAATTGAGTCACGAGCCCCTTTAGTAATGGGCACATTGAGTCACGGATCTCTTTCGTCATGTACCCATTGAGTCACGGGCCGCTTTAGTAATGGGCACATTGAGTAGCGGGCCCCATTAGTCATGGACCCATTGAGTCACGAGCCCCTTTAGTAATGGGCACATTGAGTCACGGATCTCTTTCGTCATGTACCCATTGAGTCACGGGCCGCTTTAGTAATGGGCACATTGAGTCGCGGGCCCCATTAGTCATGGACCAATTGAGTCACGAGCCCCTTTAGTAATGGGCACATTGAGTCACGGATCTCTTTCGTCATGTACCCATTGAGTCACGGGCCGCTTTAGTAATGGGCACATTGAGTCGCGGGCCCCATTAGTCATGGACCAATTGAGTCACGAGCCCCTTTAGTAATGGGCACATTGAGTCACGGATCTCTTTCGTCATGTACCCATTGAGTCACGGGCCGCTTTAGTAATGGGCACATTGAGTAGCGGGCCCCATTAGTCATGGACCCATTGAGTCACGAGCCCCTTTAGTAATGGGCACATTGAGTCACGGATCTCTTTCGTCATGTACCCATTGAGTCACGGGCCGCTTTAGTAATGGGCACATTGAGTCGCGGGCCCCATTAGTCATGGACCAATTGAGTCACGAGCCCCTTTAGTAATGGGCACATTGAGTCACGGATCTCTTTCGTCATGTACCCATTGAGTCACGGGCCGCTTTAGTAATGGGCACATTGAGTCGCGGGCCCCATTAGTCATGGACCAATTGAGTCACGAGCCCCTTTAGTAATGGGCACATTGAGTCACGGATCTCTTTCGTCATGTACCCATTGAGTCACGGGCCGCTTTAGTAATGGGCACATTGAGTAGCGGGCCCCATTAGTCATGGACCAATTGAGTCACGGGCCCCTTTAGTAATGGGCACATTGAGTCACGGATCTCTTTCGTCATGTACCCATTGAGTCACGGGCCGCTTTAGTAATGGGCACATTGAGTCGCGGGCCCCATTAGTCATGGACCAATTGAGTCACGAGCCCCTTTAGTAATGGGCACATTGAGTCACGGATCTCTTTCGTCATGTACCCATTGAGTCACGGGCCGCTTTAGTAATGGGCACATTGAGTCGCGGGCCCCATTAGTCATGGACCAATTGAGTCACGAGCCCCTTTAGTAATGGGCACATTGAGTCACGGATCTCTTTCGTCATGTACCCATTGAGTCACGGGCCGCTTTAGTAATGGGCACATTGAGTAGCGGGCCCCATTAGTCATGGACCCATTGAGTCACGAGCCCCTTTAGTAATGGGCACATTGAGTCACGGATCTCTTTCGTCATGTACCCATTGAGTCACGGGCCGCTTTAGTAATGGGCACATTGAGTCGCGGGCCCCATTAGTCATGGACCAATTGAGTCACGAGCCCCTTTAGTAATGGGCACATTGAGTCACGGATCTCTTTCGTCATGTACCCATTGAGTCACGGGCCGCTTTAGTAATGGGCACATTGAGTCGCGGGCCCCATTAGTCATGGACCAATTGAGTCACGAGCCCCTTTAGTAATGGGCACATTGAGTCACGGATCTCTTTCGTCATGTACCCATTGAGTCACGGGCCGCTTTAGTAATGGGCACATTGAGTCGCGGGCCCCATTAGTCATGGACCAATTGAGTCACGAGCCCCTTTAGTAATGGGCACATTGAGTCACGGATCTCTTTCGTCATGTACCCATTGAGTCACGGGCCGCTTTAGTAATGGGCACATTGAGTAGCGGGCCCCATTAGTCATGGACCCATTGAGTCACGAGCCCCTTTAGTAATGGGCACATTGAGTCACGGATCTCTTTCGTCATGTACCCATTGAGTCACGGGCCGCTTTAGTAATGGGCACATTGAGACGCGGGCCCCATTAGTCATGGACCAATTGAGTCACGAGCCCCTTTAGTAATGGGCACATTGAGTCACGGATCTCTTTCGTCATGTACCCATTGAGTCACGGGCCGCTTTAGTAATGGGCACATTGAGTCGCGGGCCCCATTAGTCATGGACCAATTGAGTCACGAGCCCCTTTAGTAATGGGCACATTGAGTCACGGATCTCTTTCGTCATGTACCCATTGAGTCACGGGCCGCTTTAGTAATGGGCACATTGAGTCGCGGGCCCCATTAGTCATGGACCAATTGAGTCACGAGCCCCTTTAGTAATGGGCACATTGAGTCACGGATCTCTTTCGTCATGTACCCATTGAGTCACGGGCCGCTTTAGTAATGGGCACATTGAGTCGCGGGCCCCATTAGTCATGGACCAATTGAGTCACGAGCCCCTTTAGTAATGGGCACATTGAGTCACGGATCTCTTTCGTCTATGTACCCATTGAGTCACGGGCCGCTTTAGTAATGGGCACATTGAGTCGCGGGCCCCATTAGTCATGGACCCATTGAGTCACGAGCCCCTTTAGTAATGGGCACATTGAGTCACGGATCTCTTTCGTCATGTACCCATTGAGTCACGGGCCGCTTTAGTAATGGGCACATTGAGTCGCGGGCCCCATTAGTCATGGACCAATTGAGTCACGAGCCCCTTTAGTAATGGGCACATTGAGTCACGGATCTCTTTCGTCATGTACCCATTGAGTCACGGGCCGCTTTAGTAATGGGCATATTGAGTCGCGGGCCCCATTAGTCATGGACCCATTGAGTCACGAGCCCCTTTAGTAATGGGCACATTGAGTCACGGATCTCTTTCGTCATGTACCCATTGAGTCACGGGCCGCTTTAGTAATGGGCACATTGAGTCGCGGGCCCCATTAGTCATGGACCAATTGAGTCACGAGCCCCTTTAGTAATGGGCACATTGAGTCACGGATCTCTTTCGTCATGTACCCATTGAGTCACGGGCCGCTTTAGTAATGGGCACATTGAGTCGCGGACCCCATTAGTCATGGACCAATTGAGTCACGAGCCCCTTTAGTAATGGGCACATTGAGTCACGGATCTCTTTCGTCATGTACCCATTGAGTCACGGGCCGCTTTAGTAATGGGCACATTGAGTCGCGGGCCCCATTAGTCATGGACCCATTGAGTCACGAGCCCCTTTAGTAATGGGCACATTGAGTCACGGATCTCTTTCGTCATGTACCCATTGAGTCACGGGCCGCTTTAGTAATGGGCACATTGAGTCGCGGACCCCATTAGTCATGGACCAATTGAGTCACGAGCCCCTTTAGTAATGGGCACATTGAGTCACGGATCTCTTTCGTCATGTACCCATTGAGTCACGGGCCGCTTTAGTAATGGGCACATTGAGTCGCGGGCCCCATTAGTCATGGACCCATTGAGTCACGAGCCCCTTTAGTAATGGGCACATTGAGTCACGGATCTCTTTCGTCATGTACCCATTGAGTCACGGGCCGCTTTAGTAATGGGCATATTGAGTCGCGGGCCCCATTAGTCATGGACCCATTGTGTCACGGACCTCTTTAATGGACCCATTGAGTCACGGGCCTCTTTAGTAATGGGCACATTGAGTCACGGACCTCTTTAGTCATGGACCCATTAAGTCACAGGCCCCTTTAGTAATGGGCACATTGAGTCACAGACCCCTTTAGTCATGGACCCATTAAGTCACGGATCCCTTTAATCACGAACCCCTTGAATTACGTAACCCTATAAGTACATTCCTTCATAGACAGACCTGCATGCAGAAACTCACAGTCTCGTTGTTTTTGCTCAACACTTGTACATGCACACTGCACACCGCACATCACTTTTTAGCCAGCCATTCTTGAAAGAATTTGTGGACAATTAATCCTCACCAATATATGAGAAGATAATCAAGCCGTGATAAACTGTGGGAAATGAAAATTGTCATTTGCTCTTATTGAGTGGTAAAAGATGGCGCTCACGCAAAGAATGACGACACACGTTTAAATGGTAAGCATGGACTCAAGACCAATCAAAGAGATGCCTAGCGGCCGGCACTGGAAGTAGTGGCTGGGTGTGTTTTCTTTCAAACAGTGGCACGATTCATTTTCCTTTATTTCTCTCAATGGGAAACCGATGATTGGGACAAGGGCTGTATAGCGAATATGAATGTCATCCTCCCGGCCCCACTGAAACCCATTCATGGATCCCTTACGATTCCATGAATCTTAGGTTAAGGAGCCTTGCTCCATATATAAGAAAGATTTGCATTAATTTATGTCATCTGAAAATGTCTTTATTACTGATTTCAGTTCATTTCTATAGTAAATTCATATTTACATAAAGCATATAAGAACCCTGTCCTTTTTACAGTAATTACATTTTTCCAGGTCCCAGAACAACCCCCTTTTTTTATTTTCAGTGGGTTTCTGTAGAAAAATAACGTTCTATATATTTATGTAATGCGTATAAAAGCAATTATTATCTTACTATAATAATTGCATTTATTTCAAACCCCTGAAAATCCATTTATTTTCAAATCAATTCTATAGTAAAATACATAGGGAAATATCAATTCTATAGTAAATTCGTGAGACAGTTATCTTTATTATGCATACAATATCCACCTTTTCTCTGTAATAACTGCATCAATTCCTGACCCTTAACAATCCCTTTATTATGCTCAAGGCATCTTAAATAAAATTATTAATAATGAATTTACATCAGGCATATAGTCGTCCGATTCTGTTTCGGGATAACGACCACATCACGCTGAAACACCGGTTCCCATACCGAAATTAAGCAACACCGAGCCTGGTCAGTACCTAGATGGGTGATCGTTTTATCATGGCTCGGAAATTAATCGGGGAGCCGGATTTAAATTCCGGTTGCGTTCGCTATATTCGCTTATCCGCAAATACATTTGGGAAATGTATGAAGCCACCTCTTTCCCCCAGATATGGGTTAATTAGTAAGAATTGTATCGCTAAGATGTTATTATCCCTCACAAAATATTCTTACAATCTAAAAAAAATGATTTTCTGGCTTTAAATAACCTGCAAAGTGTTGATAATAAGCAGAAAACGAATCAATCACAGTTCGTGAGCTGGCAGTTGCTTTCCCACCGCCGTCACGTAGCTTCCCTGTGCCTTTTTCTATAAACATTTTCACGGTAAGTGTTTGGGTGAACTTTTCCCTGTGGTACCTTGACTTCTCGAAATTAAACGAAGTAATAGATTGGCAGTTAGTTCTCATAATTCGACCGTTGAAATTGCTATATTTAATCATAAGTTCTATTCTAAAAATGTCTTCGTCGCTTCCCTCTGTCTTTTCTCCAAATACTTTCACGGCAACTGCTCTGACGAGCTACTTTTGCTGGTTCCCAGACAGCATGAATTTAAACGTGCTATTAGGCTGGCATTTCGGGCCTACCCGTTCACTGTCGAAACAGTTAAATGTAGCCGTCTCTTCTACTCCAACAGCTTCATGTCTCGCACCTCCCGTCTCTGGAATTCCCTTCCTTTTACTTGTTTCCCTGATAGCTATAATCTCCAACTATTCAAATGCAATATCAATCGACATCCTCAGATGCCTTGATCTAATTCCCCGTCCTTCTCTTCATCCTTTTCTCTATCACTCCTCTTTTCTCTCGCTCCCACTCTCTGTAACCCCTTGCGCGCTAGTGGCATCCCACCTTGCTTGAGGTGAAATGCTTATTAAAAAAAATCACTTCCAGCCCGTGGAACTCCCCTCCGGTTCCTCAACTCTGATCTTCAAAAATGTAAATGTGATGTCAATCGTCATCTTTTGTATCCTTAAATCCTGTTCTTTTATTGTTCTTTCCTCTCACTACTAATTTTTCTCGGATTATTTTTTACTCTCTGTAATCTCTTGTATTTTAGTGGCTTTATTGCCTTGATTGGGGTGAAATGATTTTTAAAAAAGAAAGTAAGAAGAGCACTTTGTGTCACTTTATATGTATATTAGTTTAGTAAACGCTCTAGTTATATAATGTACAATGTACTTCCAGACTAAAACTATTTCCACTGAATATTTATAGACGCGTCTAGTACAGAATCACTTACCAATTTTGCTGCCAGGAAAGTTGGCTAACTCTTTTATACTAGACAACTTTTCTCGTCAGAATCTATCTGGCACATTCATAAATCTACCATTCATCGGTGCTTCGAATATTGCTGCCACATCTCGTTTTGTGTTTCCGCTATATAAGAAAACCACATTTTGACAGATATATTTACCAAAATTACACAAAAATATCTTGAAATACTAAAGAGTTAATTCATTCAATAAAATCGCCCAATCACGGCCTCTAGACGACTTCGGAATCTCCTGCAGTTCTTCTGGACGGTTTGTAGGTGAATGCAGCCATAATCCTCGCCTTCAGTTCATCTTTGGTGTTACAAGGAGTTTTGTTGGTCTCTCGCTTAACTGCACCAGACGCATAATAATCAAGGGCGTTACCGTCTGGGGAGTTAGGTGGCCACATGTAAAAGGTGACTGGGTCTTAGAAACTGTCTGACAGCCATAAATGGGTTCTCCTTCTTCTGTGGCATGGTTCAGAGTCCTGTTGCTAGACATAGGGTTTTCCAGCAGTCACCTTCTTGACCCAGAGTAGTATTACTTCCTCAAGGCACTTGATGTAGGCCTCCGTGTTGAGTCTGAGGCCCTGTGTGAAGATGAATGGAGGCATAACGTCGCCATCACTAATGATCACTCCAAACACACCTTCATCCAACTCTTTCCGAATCCTCTGCACTGTCCTCAGATTGATACCCAAACACTCTGAAATGTTTGTATTGGAGACTCCGGCGCGAATGCCAAGCAGTACAGCATGCCGTTTCCAAATTTCTGGCGGAGGGAATTGCGTCATGATGCTCTTGTTCTCACAGACGGTGCCCTACTATACTGTACAGTCGATAAAATCAAAAACAAAGAACGCGCATGCGCGAAATTAAAAATATATAATGCCGACAATTTACCCATCGCACCCTGTATATCTCGATAATCTTAACAAAAAGAAACAAAAAAAAAACAAATATGAATATGTAATGTTATCGGTCCTCACCTGGCATCTTGGTTTCAGTCTTTTTTCCCACCACCGTAACGTACTCTCCTTGTGCCTTTTCTATAAATATTTCTTAATGGTAATTGTTCTGATGTGCTTTACTATTCGGTACCTTGTCTTTATGAATTTAAACGCAGTACTTGATTGTCAGCTAGGACTCATTATTCACTGATGAAATGGCGAGATGCAACCCCAAGATCAATGTTAAGAGTTTTTTCTCCTGCGCTTCTCGATTCTGGATCTCTCGTTGAGAAGAAATCTAATAATGAGATGTGGGATAAATACTCGGTCTAAAGAAATCAAGACCAGCTGATATATGCAAAACCCTTTGGTTTTTAACATTTAAGTCGATTGGCTCGGTATGAAGTTGTTGTAGCGTACCTAGGAACGATAATAGGTATGTCCTCATTCACATAAATACGGTAGTAAATACTGTATGTTGGTCTGCAGTCGGAGATTCGTCTCCAGCTGTGCTGGTCAAACACTCTGCCTCCGGGCATAGCGGATCCCCAGACGAGGCTATGTCGAAGGGCAGAGTCTCGTCTCGAGAAACAGCTACCCGACACCGTTTTATACGGGGTCTACGGGGAATTTTTAGCCGAGCCTACATTAATTTCGGTATTGTGCCACATCTGACCGCGTGGGCGGTTGGTAGATATCCTAGAGTTGTGGATTCATTGTGGAATTCACTTGACTCATTTCTTGCAGTTGACTACTTCTACGCGCCACTGGTGAATCTTATATGTTGTTCTTCGCCTAAGTTTTATCATTCACTAACAGTAAAGCCCGGCGTTGCTCCGGGTTTTATGTAGTTAAATTGCTTTGGGGTTTGAATTATTGAACTTACGCACATATCCGCAGTTGGTGAGGTCACTTATAGGCCGGGAATCTCACTGGTAGCAAAATCAATGAGATCAAGGGCAACCGGTGGAAATAGGTGGCTGCTGAGTTGCTGCTCCGTGACTACCCGAAGACTGCCACCCGTTCATAATCGGTCTAGATTTTGAATTCTGCCAATGTAAAATAGTGGTTGCGTTTTCACTGTAGGACTCGCCCCTTCACTATTAAGTCCATAAGTTTTCCCAGTTTTAAGCGGAATATACTGGTGGTAATGTCATGTGTGTGAGTGTAATGCTGTCCGGGTAGGAGTTCACGCGTTATCTGAACCCATTTGGGGTTGCAGGTAAACGTTATAAATAAGTCTGGCCGTCCATATTGTGTAATGTATGTCATAGCGTCCTGCATGCGT
This sequence comes from Acanthosepion esculentum, assembly GCA_964036315.1. Lineage (NCBI taxonomy): Eukaryota > Metazoa > Mollusca > Cephalopoda > Sepiida > Sepiidae > Acanthosepion > Acanthosepion esculentum. Next base: position 111,938,875 of record OZ038483.1, on the reverse strand, counting down.
TCATGCATGTAACGCCCCCCACCCCACCCCGTGTAGGTAGAGGGAACAATGCACAGCTTCCCTAGGTCGCGGTGATTGACTTCATTTCGAAGGCCGTCGCGTAAGTGTACGTAGGAGTCTGAGCGCAGCTGTTTCTGATGATTCCGTATAAAACAAAGCCTCTTCGATTACATCTTAGCGGCCATGTCAACCGCAAACTGGTGGAAAAGCTCCCTGCATCTATGAAGCAGTTTGAAGTCTCCACCCCTAACCATGAACCTGTATGAGTAGAAGGCCTTGCACGATAAAGCTTTGGAAGATGTTGTAGGTTGGCCACCCGGGGTATGAAGGGGAATGCCGAAGTGGTAGCCATCGTCACCATAAGGGAAAAAAGTAAAGGGTACTGCAATGCGTCATATGATCTGAAATCCTGCGAAGAGCGCCGCCTCTTGATTTGAGGACAATATCGCGAGTGCGGTCTTGCTCCCAGGAGTATCGGTTTTCGTGTTCATCATGAGGTCATAATGCTGAAGGAAGGAAAGGGAGCATTTTCCAAAGCATATTTGAAACTGCGAATGTAGCTGTTAACCTCGTGAAGCATGGCCTGAAGTAGTAGTATGACGTAAAATACCAACCCGGGTTTCGGCCTGTAGGGTGTAGTCTGCAATAAAGTACAGTTGAAGGAATTTAGGCGTAGAGGTCTCCTCGGGCAGCAGAGACCCAATGCGGTTGTATACCTGCCCCTGTACCTTGAAAGTGGGCATCCAACCCTCTTCTCGAACCACCTGAGGTCATTTGAAAGTTGTTGTATTGTCTAATTGTTTTAAGGAAGTGGTTGAAGTCGGGATGGGAGCCGGCTATTAGTCCCCTCAACGTGGTAGGTGGTTCATGCAGAGTTGGCAGCGGAACTTTGCTGGAGGAGCAGCACAGACCGGCAGGCTCCCCGGCCCATTTGCGGGCGTTGCAGAATTGGCAAACGCATGTTATGGACCTTACATTGATGTCGTCACGCGTAGTTAAGTTAATGTGGTGGTCGTAATTGAAAGCCCGGAAAGATCAAAAAGAGCTACTGGAACAGGTAAAGCCACGGGCGGTCGCAAGGCGCTGAATGTCGACGTCGAGGCATATGCGACGAGCTTGGGGAGTTTGAGATAAGCGCACAGCGGCCATGTTTGTAGCTGCCCTTGAAAGTCTGTTTGCCCTTGTCTGTGGGCCCTCGGAGTTTCTGGAAGCAGAAGTCGCTGCAGCGTTGCAGGCATTGCGGGTTGCCCGCTGCGGCTCTGTCTCGGACTCCCTGGACCTTGCTGTTGCAGCAGCGTCCCTGGATTGACGGGCACGCCTGCGGTCAAATGTTTCAGCTGCCCCCGACCTGGCAGTGGTGGCAGCATTCGTAGCATTTCGCACAGACCTACGGAGCGGTGTCTCAGCAGTCTTAGCGCTCGCTGTTGCAGCAGTTAGCATCCCTGGATTGATGGGCGCGCCTGCGGTCAAGTGTCTTTATTGCCCTTGATTTCGCAGTGGCAGCAGCGTTTCTTACGTTACGAAGAAGCCTTTGATGATGAGTCTCGGAAGCCCGAGATGCAGAGGCGGTTGGTGCAGCCTGTGCGTTCATTCTCGATCGTTGTGCATTCTTGAGCCTTATCGCAACGAAGCCCTGTAGGCAGCTTTCCCAGCCAAGCAGGTGGCACGCTCCTGTTGTGACTGCGAGGCCTGCTGAGGGCGCTGCGTTGAGCGACCTGTGATAGTCGCATTGTAGTCTGCTCCTAGGACTCGCGGGACCTTCTTGCCCTCATAGCGGACGCTCTTGCAGACCGAAGGCTAAGACGTACCCTTCTTTTTGGCGGCATGGGGAAAAGTGATGCTAGTAGTGGTTGATTAGGGTTGCTCAATTGCAGGAGTACAAAGTCTAACTTAGTATCACAAAGCGTGAGCCAGAATCGGGAAGGTAGGTATTTAAGCAAAACAGCTAAATAAATTGTTTATGGTAGTTGAGAAAATGTAGTTAAACAAATGGAAAACAAAAACGTAAGAAACAACTTGCAGTAGGAGAAATGATCAGTTGAAGGAGCCTATCGTATCAAGCGGATGGCGGCTTAACAGGAGCAGAAGTGAGACCTTCGTCCCACAGCTGTGCACAGCAGGTTCAAATGCGAAGTATTACTGGTCAATCGGTTGTGCCAATCAGCGGTCGTCCTAGGGTCTCGAACACCAATCAGCGACCGCGTACTGCACTGAGCCAATGAGATACCGCTATGGTCACATGTGTGTGAATAACAATCAAATGTAGAGTCAGTAGTGTAGACATCTCAGTTTAACATACGTTTGATTGGTGTATTCGCAAATTCTGATGTAGACATGATTGTATCGACTTCCCTCAGGTATTAGTTGGTCACAAAGGAGCTCACAGGGCAAAAGTTTTTAATTGTCACGACTAAAGCCGATAAAGTTAATCAAAATCCCAAGCCAGGTGCGAAAAACATCGCCAAATTCAGGTAAACTCGATTTGAATGTGAAATCAAAAGGGGTATGATTTCATCGATTTTTATCCAATAATTGAAACCGATATTGAAAAGGAAAGTCAGTTCAATACTGTCGGTAAATACTATGCTCAACGGGAATTTTGCTATAAATTCTTCGCCATTTGCGAAAAATATAGCCAAAAATCAGCTAGACTGGACTTGAATCGGATGTCCCAAAGCGATCGTTTGTATCGTTTTTTTTCCAGTAATTTATATCGATATTAATGTCAGCACCTCATAACTGTTGATAAAAACAATGCTCAACGTTATTTTGGTGGAAATTCTTCGCCATTTGCGAAAAATATAGCCAAAAATCAGTTTGACTGGATTTGAATTGGAAGTCAAAAGTGACATTATGTTATCGATTTTTTCCGATAATTGATACCGATATTGGAGAAAAAGGTCAGCAACTAATAACTGTTGTTAAACTAATGCTCAATATGATTTTCATGAAAATATCTTGCAGTTTGCGATAAACAGAGCCAAAAATCAGTTACATTTGATTTGAATCGGATGTTGCAAAGTGATCGATTTTATCGATTTTTTCCGATAACTGATATCAATTTTTAAAAACAAAGAACAGCACCTTAAAACTATAAGTAAGGACATTGATCAACGTGAGTTTGGTGGATATCACTTGTAATTTGTGAAAACTATCACTGAAAAACTGATTAATTTTTTTCGAATCAATATTCGACCCCCTATCGGTTTTATCGATTTTTTTCAAAAATCGGAGGAACAATCGAAAAATCCGAAGACGTTAAGTACGAATGCCGTAAATTTACGATCTCTGTGTGAATTTTCATGTCAATCGGACGAACGGTTTGATCAGGATGAGGTAACAAGGTGACAAACACAGACACACAGACAAACTAACAGAATGCCATTTATAGATATAAATTACTAACCTTCATTTGATTATTCTATTCAGTAACCTTCCCTCGGTTACAACAGAAGTATAAAAAAAACTATAAATGTATATAGTTGGACTGAAAAATAGAAAAGATGCAAGCTACACTCCATGATTTATGGGGTTAGGGTGTAGCTATGTAATCGTTCATGGGAGTGAAAAACTTGCTGTATTCGTAATACTGGTGACATTTGATGCGCGGGTAGTGTAACAGCTAGAGAAATCGGCATGCCGGGTTCGAATCACGGCTGAACACGTTAGGTTCACTTTAACACAAATATCTTTTTGAAAGATATTCCATATATTCCCCCAGCTATGGGTTAAACAATAGGACAAACTATTTGGCAAACCAAGTAAAGGACAACTCTGAATTCAAAACAAACTGATATGCTTTTTTTTTCTTTTCTTTTTTTTAACAGTAAGGTTCACCCTGTAGAAATCCGGGGGGGGCACTCGAGGTAGAGGGTTACGTTAAAGGGTAGTTTATACGGATAGGAGGGGAAGATAACGGTTAACTCTAGACTTGAACAGGTTAGGATTGTAGCGATCAGGGAGACAACCTCTTGGGAATCTGTTCCATAGGGCAGTGATTCGAAGGAAGAAGCTGTTCGAGTGGAACTTACTTCACACCAATGGAATACGGAGGGAATGTGATCGGTATGAATCCGCCTCCTCTCCTCAAGCTATGGGTTAATTAGTAGAACTTTTATCAGTAAAAATCGTCATTATCTTACCCCCCACCAAAAAAAATTCTCACAAATCTAAAAAAGATATCTGGCTTTAAATAACCTGCAAAAGGCTAATAAACCGCAAAAACCGAAAGACCACTTCCTGCCTACCATTCTGCTAACCTCTAAGAGAATGACTCGTTGCGCCTTTTCGGGCCGACATTCGCGGCTGACATGAAGTGGAAAGATTATATTGAACTAGCAGCATGGCCCGGCGTTGTCCGTGCTTGATCCAAAAATCATACGACTCATACAGCAATCGCTATCACTTGACTTAAAATATTTTTGCACTTCCTTGCCTTTAAAGGAGTGCCCTTAGTCGTGCTGATGTTGCTACATGCCTTACTTCTTGTCTATCTCACACTGCGAATTTTTCTAAGCTCTATACTAAACATTAAATCTGTTACGAAAAAAGAACTAAACAAAATGAACACAAAACGATCAGCTTTAAAAAAGGACTCGTAACCAGAAAAACCGAATGAAAACAGAATGTTAACAACAAATACTTTTTCATACCCAACCCAGTTCTGCGGAATCAGAATCAACGTTGAGTTTAAGCAAGCGAATGAGCCAACTGGAGTAAAGTGCCATGCAGATTTAAATTTTTCCCACTTGTGACGAATGCAGCTATCGATTTTTTTTAATGCTAGCATGCTAGTTAACATTCGTGTCGGTCAGCTGTTGGCTCTCATGCTGGCCAGTAGAATCTTCCTGCCTATTCGTGGCAGCCAGCTATAGGCTCTCACTCTGGCCAGTAGAAAATGGCCGCAAACTACACGAAAACTACCGTAGAAGCATGAAAAAATCGATTATTTCCACTATCGATGGGAGTTGGGAAATGCAAAGTCGGTCTTGGCCTTTTCACTAACTTAGAGCATGTGCATGTAAATTTTGGTGCAAATCCGTCGAAAATTGCGGCCGTGCATTCGTTACACACACACACACACACACACACACACACACACACACACATCTTTTTATAGATAGAGATCCATTGCTAGGTCATCTGCTAAGAAAACTGGTTCACAGTGTTGTGCTAGACATATTTTTATCCGCAATCTATCTTACTCATTTACCTTTCAGTCTACCATTCGTTCTATCTTTGTATGTTAATATCATATACGGTCCGGTAATCCTGCTATATATTTAGAGATTCTTGATAAAATGCAAAAAAGAATCAGCAATATTATTGGTCCTGACCTGGCATCTCGGCTTCAGTGACTTCCTGACGCCGTAATGTAGCTTCCTTGTACCTTTTCTATAAATACTTTCATTGTAACCGTTCGAATAAACTCTTCGCTATGGATTGTGGGGGAGGGGCGGTTATTACTAACACTACTTTGTTTAGTTTCTTGTATATAGTTTTGTTCATTTTTCTAAATATTCATTGGCGTTTAGATTTTTAAATTGTTATTTTATTCCCCTCCTCCTACCACAGTCAATAAATTGTAAAGGGTGTTCCAATAACTTGGACCGATTTTAAATGTGAATTAAGTTTAAGCGTCTAATGATTTTTTTTTTTTTCTTTCTTTTTCTTTCGGGTTTAACAACTTAAGTCTTTGTCAATTTCAACCATGGAAAGATTAACAATCAAACAACGTGTTAAAGTTATCGAAGCCTATTACGAAAATTGGACGTTCAAACAGAAATGCATTTCACGCACTTCGCGATTTTTTGGGTCAACGTAATCGACCAACCGAGAGTGCAATTGGAAACGATGTAACGTTTTTGTGGAGAGGTTCAATTCCTGCGCGCGGTGACGAATAGGGGTGTCTGGATTTTCGGCCACATTCTCGTGCACTGCAGCACTGTTTTCAGCTGAACGGCGTAAAATAACACGCGATGGTGTTTACACATCTGCCACCAACCCAGTTTGTTTGAATTAACGAACAATTTTTCCAATTGCACTCTCGAAACTTTAACCCGTTGTTTCATTGTTAATGTTTCCATGGTTGAAATTGCCAAAGACTTAAGTTGTTAAATCTGAAAGAACAAATATCACTCTTCGCTATGATACCTAAACTTTATTTAAGCGCAGTACTAGATTGGCAGTAAGGTCTCATCAATTTGCAGATAAATTGGCTTAATACAACCGTAACTTCTATGCTAACAGTTTATTTTCTAGTTCTTCTCGCCTGTGGAACTCGCTTTCGGTTCCATGCTTTGCAGCCAACTTTGATCTATAAAAAATTTAAATGCAATGTCAGTTGTTATCTATTATCTTCTTGATTACTCTTCTATTGTTTCCGCTCCATTACAATGTTTTTTTCTTATTCTTTCACACTCAGTAGCCCCTTGTGTCTTAGTGGCTTTACTGCCTTGCATGGTGTGACATGATTAAAAAAACAATCATTTAATTAAAAAGAAGATTTATGTGTTCATAAATTCTAATCGAAAAGAGCGCCCCGCACTCGTCAATAGGAAAAAAATCTTCTTCATGACAACGCATGGTCGCATACAACAAGAATAACATAGGAAAAAGATTGGGAACTCGGTTGGTCTGTTCTCCCCAATCCGCACCAATCGATTACTACCTTTTTCGATCGCTGCAAAACGCTTTGATGTGGGGAAGTCTTTCTCTAATAAAAACCTTGTCCTGGGTATGACGATAAACAACATCCGGTATCAAAGCCTCTGATCCGGAGGTTTTGTGTAGCCTGACGCCACCTCTTAATTGCTGTTGTTCCCAGGTCCACCCTGACTTCGGGTGGTAGCTCCTATTAGAGTCCCAGCTATGGGCAAGTAGTTTAAACCCTAAACTGGGGTCAAAACACTATGAAAACTTAAAAATACATTTTTATAGTAAAAATACCAGCAATACATTTTCATATTAAAAAAAAAAAAGAACTTAAAAAAACTTACTAGTAATATTTTTGTCAAAAAAACAAAAACAAAACATTACCAGCAATATATTTTTGTAAAAGAAATTACTAATGCTCCCAAGAAAATTAAATTTCGGCATTAAATGACCCATGAGGAGTTGATATGCCGATAAACCTCAAAACGTGCGGAATTTTAGGCAAAACGTATGGGAGAGCTGCCTAATAAGTTGCACCAAGTCAATGAATATTATGCTATATATAACTAAATAAAAAGTAATTGTACTTTTTTTCTCATAAAATTAATGTTGATAAAGAAAAGTTTATCCACAATCAAGCCTAATATATCATGCTCCAAATTCTGCTTCTGGTTGCCTTTGTAGCAAATTCCTTTCATTGTAGCAAGATTATTCGGTTAATTTGCAGTGTAACACCCGCACTCAGTTTGCATTAAAAATTTCCAGAATTCTTACATTTATGTGTAATTGTACAATCTCCATTCGAATCTGGTTTGATAAATTTGATAAAGTCTACCGTTTTGGAGTTATCGACAGTGAAAGTTTGGATTCATTCGCGTCGCGGGCAGCCATTACGGGCGTTGTTTGCATACATTCGCTGCGGAATAGCTATCAGTGCAGGTATCATTGCGCAAACTGAGTGTGTCTACGTAAATAGTTCTCGTGCGCAGTAATTGAGACAAATTTAGACAAGAAAGATCAGTTCCGCGTTTACCTTTCCGCAGCGAACGTCTGCAAACAACATTGAATCCCAAATTTCACTGTCGATAACTCCAAAACGGTAGATTTTATCAAATTTATGAAGCCAGACTCGAATGAAGTATGTACAATTACACATAAATGTAAGTATTCTGGAAATTTTTAATGTGAACTGAGTGCGGGTGTTACACTGCAAATTAACCGATTATTCTTAAGGCTATACCGTTAAAATATTTGTATCGTTTTTGCTCTGTGAGGTCATAAAGAATCTAATAATTCTCAATTGGATTCGACGCTTAAGCTTGATTTCCATTTAAGTAAGTCGATATTTACCTACATATGTACACCATGTCTCCGGTTTAATAACTCGTTATTGCGAATGGACTGCTATAAAGAATATTGTATTAAATATTTGAGTTAAATACAATATTTCGTAATGGCGAACACACGCATGATTTTGTCACGCTCCTGAAAATATTGCGAGGTTTCAACGGTTCGTTGGCTCCTGTCATTCATATTTCAAAAAATGTTTGAAATCGCATGTGCCATGAAATAAAATCTTTTTTTTAAATTTTTTTAGATTTCATTTTCCACAAAATTTTCATATTATATTCAGAGTAATATCCTTCTGTTTCCCGACCTTTGGTATAGAAAACGGGTAACATTACATTTTCAGAAGAAATATACTGACAAACACCATTGTGTCCAAGATTAAATGCTGACATATGCAAGGTTCTTGGGTTTTTTTCATATGTGTTTGCATTTTTTTAAGAATTATCAGGGGATGAATTAACACTTTCATTACTACATTGTTATAGTATTGTTGCCTAGCTCTGGTCACCCGTTTTTGGAAAAATGGGAAAGTGCCATTTACTAGAAATAAATGATTACAAAGAAACAGACGGTGATTTCTGATCAACGCTGCCATTTTGATTTAACTGACGACGATTTCTAATAATCACTGCAATTTTGGCTTTACTGAGGACGATTTCTAATGCTCGTCGCCATTTTGGTTTCTCTGACGTCAAATTCTAATGATCGCCGCCATTTTAGTTTCGATGACGGAGATTTTTCATGAGCGCCACCATTTTGGTTTCGTTGACTACGATTTCTCATGACTTCCACTATTTTGGTTTCGCTGACGACGATTTCTCATAATCGCCGCCATTTTGGTTTCGCTGACGTCCAATTCTAATGATCGCCGCCATTTTAGTTTCGATGACGGACATTTTTCATGATCGCCACCATTTTGGTTTCATTAACGATGATTTCTCATGAATTTCGTTATTTTTGTTTCGCTGATGACGATTTCTCGTGCTAGTCGCCATTTTGGTTTCGCTGACGTCAAATTCTAATGATCGCCGCCATTTTGGTTTCAATGACGGAGATTCTTCATGATCGCCACCATTTTATTTTCGCAGTGGAAAAAAAACTGGCTTGTTGTATTCAATGCCTCGAAAATGAAACTAGTTACATTATATTAACGGCGATCGAACCCTAAACTATCACCGATCATGATTAACAGGTGTCCTCTCGAGGAAGTAACTCCCTATTTTATGTATGATGGACTCTCCCTTCTTGTAAAATTAGAGTTCATAATGTATAAAATAGGGGGTTACTTTTCAATCACCCTGTAGTAGCGTACAATACGGCCTGTTTTGTGGCGTTTTTTTTTTTAATTATACTGCGTGTGGGGGAGTGCCATTTAGAATTGTCAGCATGACACAGTCTCCGAACGAAACCAAAATGGCCGCGCCCATGTGAAATCGCCGCCAGCGTGTAAACTCTAAATGCTCAGTAAAGAGACGAACTTTTTTTTACTGATTCATATTCAAATTATTTCATGAAAGAATAAGTAATGGGCATTCTTCTGTCGATTCATGGGGCGCGAGTGTCCTCAACGAGTGACTTGGACTAAAACGATAATGATAATCAGCTATCTGCCTCTGTTGTGTCTGTAAAAGGCAATGTCTCATATTTTTCCCCTAAACAGGCCAGCACAGCCAGGCAACAATGCTACAACAATACTGATAGGTAAAGTCTTGATAACACAGGCCATTACTAATTTAATGAATAGGATCGCTTCCTGGTGCCGCTTATTAGTAAACTTGAGTTATATTACTATGTTTAGTAAATACTCATGCCGAGTTGTGTGCAGGGGCGTTGTACGCTAATGGATATATCAGCCGTTTCTTTTTAAGGAAACATTTGGTATTCACTGACAGGGAATTCAGTACTGTTTTCGGTTGAAATTTCCTCTTAAAATAATTTTTTTAGGAAATCAGGTTCCTCAAGTCCAGTAGCTTTTATCGCTCTTTCCAGTATTGATGGGGGTTTTCTTTCCGAACTGTAATAGCCGTTAAACAATTCTATCTTCCCTTCTTTCTTTCTTTCTTTCTTTCTTTCTTTCTTTCTTTCTTTACTGTTATGTATGATGAGTAGTTAGGCTAATACATTTTGCCATTACAAATGTTTTCCTCAAAAACGGAAATTAATTATGACTCATCCTCGTAGAATCTGCATTTTCATGTTATGATGGTTAGTAATCATAAAACTGTTGGTTGTCTTTGCATCGTTAGATGTGATGACAGCAGTAAAAAAAGAAAAAAAAGAAGTCTTATTAATAACTTCTCTTTATTCTGTTTTAATGAGAGCCGCCTATCGGACGTCGCTTCTTTTACGTTCAGTGGATTGGGGTGCAAATGAGTACGTACTGCCTGATACGGGTACATATACCAATTCCTGGCAGCTGTCTGCAGTCCACTCGAAAGACATTGAAAGGTCAACGCGTTGCGAAAGCGAACGCTCTTCAAAAGAGGCCGGAACTATGCAACACCGGTGAAATTGGCGCCACTTTAAAAAAAAAAAAAAAAAAAAAAACAGTCAAACGTCACTTGAAAATGGCATTTACGAAAATTAACAGGCCGTGCTGCGTATATATAGTAATTTACTCAGCTTATCTTAGTTTGGCACAATGCTGCCAATATGGAGCACCCAGTGGGGTAGAATTTATAACTTTAATGGTCTTCGGGGAGGCTTCACTTGGGGAAAACCAGTGACAACTAAAATGGATAGAACATGTAGCTCGAAGAGAAAATATTGACAAAATCAAGATGTCGTTATTCTACACAACTTCAAATAAAATGTTAGGAAATACCTTTCCACATCAATACTGGAAAGAGCTATAACAGCTACTGGACTTAAAAAAAAACAGTTTTCTGGAAAAATGGTTTTAAGAGAAAGATTTTATAAATTTCAAACGCCGGTGGCAGAGGCTGCTCGGTCAATACATACCGAATGTTTCCTTATAAGGAAACGGCTGTTATTACCATTACCATCTTAATTCATCAAGACAAAATATATACCTAAAGGCATGAGAACCTTGCCTGGTAGAGCACCTAGATATTTCTTCTTCTTCTCCTTATTCTTCTTCTTCTTCTTCTTCTTCTTATTATTATTATTATTATTATTATTATTATTATTATTATTATTATTGTAATTCTGTTTGTCTCTATAAATAACTATTGCTCTACTCTTGGTATTGAGCCCTCTTTTAAATTAATGTTATGAATGTTTGAATTTATATTCTTTTCGTTCTCATTATATATATATATATATATATATATATATATATATATATATATATATATATTATACAATAAGAATTAAGATTTTAAGATTACATTAGGTTAATGATCATTTTCAACTTGTAAATTGAAATAAAATTTACAAGGACTTTTCAAACCAGTCAATGGATAATAAATTTTTTAAATAATAATTTTATTGAAATAATTTATAATCCATTGACTGGTTTGAAAATTTCAATTTACAAGGTGATAATCATTAATCTAATGTAATCTTAATTCCTATTATATGAAGTATGTTGCTTTGTTTAATTAAACATTGAAGACTATGTGTGAATCAGTTTTAATATTTAATATTTTATATTGCATTAATAGGATTCACTTGCATTTTATACCATATATATATATATATATAGGCAGCATATTTTCATTCCATCATGTTTCATTGAATAGTATAAACATATTGTGTTTAATTTTATACTGATCGTTTCCAGTTGTCTAATAAGTCTATACCAAAATCAACCAAGCAACACTCAACAAATTTGCTTGTTTTGTGAAAAATCCCACTGATATTTTTTAAATTCTAAAACGAGTGTAACAGAGCACGTTCGCGCGTGTTTTTTAAAAAATCATTATAACAGTGGATTGCAGGTATATCGCAGTTACAATACCATGTTTGTCTTTGTAATATACTCCTGAAGATGATCTTAGAAAATGTCGAAAGGGCTTGAGTTAAAAAAAAAAAAAAGAAAAAAAGAAACTTCTGCGCCTTCCATGATGAATATCATCTCAACATCGCAAAACTGGTTAAACAACTGGAAAGGATCAGGATAAAAATAAGTAGACACAATTATTCTATATTATTCAATAAAACATATATACAGGGTGTCCCTAAAGTTCGTATGCACTTTAAAAAAATTATAACTTTATTTGTATTTGCGATAGAAATCATCTGTAAAAAATGTTATAAAGTTTAATGTACCTAGTTTTAAGTATATCTAAAATAACTAATGTGATTTCAGGCATTACTGTAAATCAGTTGGCAAATGTTTTCCGTGAACTGCAAAATCGTATCACCCTTCGTATTGCTAATGATGGAGGACATGTGGAAACTTAAATAAAATTTTAATAAAAACTTTAAACATATAGATTTACTTCTTTCTAATCCTTTTTAAAAATTATTTCTTAGGCAAATACAAATAAAGTTATAAATTTTTTAAAGTGCACACGAATTTTATGGGCACCCTGTGTGTGTGTGTGTGTGTCTGTGTGTGTGTGTGTGTGTGTGTGTGCGCGCGCGCGCCCGTGCGTTGTATTTTGGTCAGTAATTTGTCTTTGAAACGTGTTTAATTAAAAAGTAATTTTATGGCTACTGAATTTATTGATCTTTTTTTCTAGTATTTGAATAACTTTTCGAAAATGTGGCTGATTATGTGTATAAAACAGCCAAAATATGCTAGTGAATTTTAGAAAATTATTATGGTTACGATAAATTAATTCTGAGCCACATATAAGGGATACAATCAAAAGCACGTTTTTTTTCTAATAGTCTATCCATATATTTCTGAATGTCAGGTTTTCCAGCAACATTTTGATTGATCTTTGAAGCCGAACAAATTTTATTTCCATACGTCATACGCTTCAGCGATAATTTTATTAGTCTCAACGAATTTGATTCATTTTTTTTTTTTCCACTTAAATCAGATGTGAGTAATCTTTTTTGATATTGTAGATAAACGTGTAATTTGGGAAGGGTAACAGTGGCATCATTTCGTCGGGGATTAAGTCCTACCTTATGTTTCGCTTTGGGTTCTTGATATCGTTAGAAAACCGATCTGCTGATGGTCTTTGCAAAAATGGAAAAAAGCATTTTTACCAGGAGTCAAGTGCCTTATCTATTCGTGGGGATTTCCCAAATCTTTAGAAAATTCCTTTTTTTTTCTTTTTTTTTTTTTTTTTTTTTTGTTGCAATTCACCCCAAGCAAGGCGGGAGTGCCACTAGCACGCCAGGGATTACAGACGATTGAGAGCAAGAGTAAAGAGACATGATTGAGGAAAGGTTACAGAGAAGGACGGGGAGCAAGTTCAGGGTACCAGATGTCGATTGACATTACACTTGAATATTTGAAGATTATAGTCATCGGGGAAGCAAGTAAGGGGAAGGGAGTTCCACAGACGGGAAGTGCGAGAGAAGAAGCTGTTTGAGTAGAAGAGACGGTTATATTTAACGTTTCGACAGTGAAAGGGTGGGACCGTGATGCCAGCCTGGTAGCTCGTTTAAATTCCTGCAGTCTGGGAACCAGCGAAAGTAGCTCGTCCGAACAGTTGCCGTGAAAATACATGTAGAAGACACAGAGGGAAGTCACGGCACGTCTGTGAGAAAATGATCGTAGACGAGATGCCAGATCAGGACCTATCACATTGCATATTCGTCTCTGGATTTTATATTTATTTTCCATTTATGTTGTTCAATTCCTGTTCATCTTTCTAGAATTTTGGCCAAAGTTCCTGATTGTTTCCGCGCTAGTCTTGGGATCTTTTTATTTTCCTATATTTTATTTTATAATATCTCCTTCGTTTAAAGGTACTTTCGTTTTTTCGATAGGCTTCTCTATCTCCTTATAGATTTTTCTCTGTTCGTTTACGTCATCTAGGAAGAAAATGAATAACTACCGACACCGTGGTTTGAGCGTGACACTCTGGACTATGAATATATCTTTTCCGCTGTAGGGGAACTATCATACAGACACCACATCGGTTCTTAATAATTACTGCGAAAGACGAAAGTACATGAAAAGATAATAATGTACTGAGCATCTCGTTACTCTTACCACTTGAAGATTGTGAGACAACAGCATCAACAGTTGACCACGTGGAATTTAAGTCAAGAAAAACAGTAACATATGAGTATTGCTATATATATATATATATATATATATATATATATATATATATATATATATATATATATTTCGTTTTACCTTTGAAAGTGAAGTCTAAAGATCCAGAGAAAAATAAAATTCTCTGGTGAAATAAATTATAACAGATGGAGCCTTAAAGTGATCTGCTTTTCTTTAAATTAAATTTTATATATATATATATATATATATATATATATATATATATATATATATATAAAATAGCGCACATTAAGTGTTGTTGGTAATGAAACCGTGCTCGATGTAAAGCAAAAGAGCTACATTTTCAATTAGTAACTGACGATTGTCCCCTACATGAAACTCAGGGATGTACTAAACAGTGAGAAACAAACATATATTTTTTATATTATATATATTGTCATTTAGGAAGAAAATGAGTAACTACCGACATCTACGTTCGAGCGTGACATCCTGGAGTTATGAATATATGATTTCCGCCAGGTGTGTAAATAGCGATGTCAGGCTACTGACTGCGGTGATCATTGAGTGATTATTGAGTGACTATTGAGCGGAACTATCCAGTTGAATTAGTGTGAATAATTGGGCATCGATGATTTGGGGTTTTAATTTAGGATTTACCGGACGTTAAGCCGAACCGCGCTACGAACAAGATATTCACTGAAATGGTTAATTTTCTCGGATTGATTTTTACTTCATTGTTCTTGTTAAGTATTTATTAGCGATTGTAATTAAATACTGTTTTATCTTAACATTGAAGTCTCGAGGTATATATATATATATATATATATATATATATATATATATATATATATATAGACAATATTAGTGGTGAATATACACATACATATGCAATTATATATACACATACATATATGTATAAAAATAATTCCAAGAGGATATGTTCCAGGTAGAACTCGATGTCCAGGACAGAGTAAGGATATAATAAAACCTTCAACTTTGGACCTCCCTGTCTCTCTCGTCTGTTACCCCTCTATATAGATCACAGGTCCCCCCCACACACACACTCTCACACATACTCTGACCAATTTTTCCCGGAGTTGTTTTTCTGTTTTCTTTTTGAATCTGTAGGCCTGATGAATTGGATCGTTCTTACGATTCCAATGGAATAAATTATGACCATGGAATATTAGTGTTTAAGTCTTTTTATTATATATATATATATATATATACATATATATATATATATATATAGTTTACGAAAAACTAGGTTATCCGTATGGGTAGACCCAAGGAGGATAAAATCCAGAGAGCTCAATGTAAATCAGAGCTAATAATGATGATCCGCGGCCCTTTAAAAGGGCTGTGGTGGAATAATTTATTACATGGAACCTTAAAGTGGTCTGCTTTTATTTCATGTATATATATATATATATATATATATATATATATATATATATATATATATATATATATATATATATATATAGTCATCTGGAGGTAATTTCAGTTTAAATTGATAAATTAATTTAAATTTAAATATATTACTCTTTAACTATCAATATTGATAGTAAAATGTTAAAATTAGAAATATTTGTTTTGATATTTAAACACTGAAGTCATCACCTGACGTTAAGCATTAACTGTGAAATTTATGGAAAAATTTAAATAGATATAAATATAAATATGTGTAAAGATTTGAAAATATATGTGTAAGTATTGATATATGAATATACATAGGTGCCTGTGTATATCGATACATGTGTATGTGCCTATGTGTGTAATTACACATGTAAATGAACGTATGTATATGTGAGATTTACATAAGTGTATGTGTGGTATATATATGTATATGATAAAACAAAATCTTTAATATTGCCTTCAAATATTGCTCCATCTTAATTTAAAACCTAAACTTTAAGTAAAAAGGATTACCCATCTAAAAATAGTCACAAATTACATTCAATAATTAGATTCAAACTGATAGAGATGTTACCTTAACAATCATTTGCAATATTGATAGATTAATATCAGTAAACTATTATATTTTAAATAATTTTTAAATGTACTTTCTATGAATGTGTTTTTAAATATAATATTTAAGTCATATTAAATCCCTAAATTATTTGTAAAAGAGTTAAAAATTTAAATTGCTAGCAAACATCAAATTAATTTCTTCGGTGATTTTAAAAAATTAAATTACTATCAAACATTAAAATCTTTCTTTACATAAATTGTTAAAAGTTACCACTCCTCCTATCTCTGAGTAAAGCCTAATGACAGCTTCTTTCTCTTCACTTCCCACTTCTTTCATTTTATTTTTTTCCCTCTTCTCCCCCTTCCCTTTCAATATATCACTTCCGTTAAGTTAACCGATTAAATAGATCAATGTCTGGTCCCTCCTCCGCTAATACTAAGTATAATAGATAGAAATATTAAAATAAACCCTCTCTAAACTCGATCATGTCTCTCACACCACCCCTCATTACCCTCTCTGTTAAATTACATAAAATTAATACTACCCGTCAAAAGTGTAAATATTCATTTCATTTTTCATTTTTCGTTTCACCTTTTGGAAGTGTAGTCTGATGATCCTGCGTCCTTTAAAAGGGCTATGGTGAAATAAATTATTACATGGAGCCTTAAAGTGGTCTGTTTTTCTTTAATAAATATATATATATATATATACACACACACAGGTAAGATTCCGTGGGTAAGTAATCCAAGTAGATTCTAATAATATAAGATATTAAATCTGATCCACAAAAGAGTGCTCAATATATTTATTATAGAACATATAAAAGAATTACATAAAAATGAAACTCAATTATACCCCATTTTGATAGCCAACTCGCCGTAACCCCCACCCTCACCCCGGACAGGATAATTTCCCTAAAACGTTTTAGCATTGACAAGCCCCAGGGAAATTATCCAATTGAGTTTCATTTTCATTTTCATGTAATTCATATATACAAGGTAACCAAAAAGGTTCTGTCCGTTTTCAAAGCAAAAAAAAGAAAACGTTTCACAGTATGTGTAACTTATATTTAGTCTTCGACGTAATCGCCATCGGCATCCAGCACCTTCTGCCAACGTGCCTGCAGCTGTTCAATGTCCTTGCGGTAGAACTCGGGGGGTTGACGCAAAGAAGTCCGTGAGGGCTTTGCGCAAGTCTGCTTCATTGGTGAAGGATTTCCCACGAAGATGATTATCCAGGGAGTGGAAGAGGTGGTAATCGGGTGGCGCAAGGTCAGGTGAATAAGGTGGATGGCACAAAGTCTCCCATCCAAGTTGCTGTATGATATCCCTGACCACTCGCGCAACATTTGTCCTGGCGTTGTCATGGAGAAAAAGCACACCTTTGCGATTCACCAGTGCTGGCTCCTTCTGGCGCAATGCCTGTTGCACACGTTTCAATTGCTGCGAGTATAGGTCTCCAGTGACCGATTGGCCTGTTGGTAGCAGTTCATAATGAACCACTTGACGACCTGTCCACCAGACACAAAGCATAATCTTGCGTGGGTGCATAAGAGGTCTTGCGGTGTGAGGGAGAGCATCCTGAGGAGACAACCAATGTCTGTAACGCTTGGGAGTTTCGTACAGAAACCACTTTTCATCACTGGTAAGCACTCGATTGAATAAGGATGCGGTACAGTGGTGAGAAAGCAGCGATACGCAGGCTGCCACTCGTTGTTCCTTGTGGACCTCCAACAGCGTTTGCAGAACCCACTTGCTCAGTTTGTACGTCTTACCTAGGCGGTGCAGGTAAAGTCTAACTGTTTCATCGGAAACGTTGAACTGTCTTGCAAATTCACCACACGTTAGACTACTGTCCTCTTCAATGGCCGCCTTCAGGACTCCGTCATTCAAGACCTGTGGTCGTCCACTGCGAGGCTCATCATGGAGAGACAAATCTTCCAACTTGAATTTTCGAAACCAACGCCTTGCAGTACGTTCATCCACAGCACTATCCCCAAACGCTTGACATATGCGGCGACTTGATGCAGCTGCTGATAAGCCCACTTTGAAGTCGTAAAGTAAACAGCCCCGAACGAGATCTCTAGACACTTCCATCCTTCTCACAGCTGTCCGGCTTATAACTGATGGCCGGGCACGTGTTTTTTATAACGCCTGATGTTCCTACTTCCGGCTGTCCGAATTTGGAAACAATTGCTACACGCATTTCGTATATATTTCAACTTCATTCAATGACTAATCAAAAAACGGACAGAACTTTTTTGGTTACCGTATATATGTATTTTTGAATGGCAGTTTTCCAGCAACATTTTAATCAGCAACTGATCTTCGAAGACAAACAAGTCTGTTTTTACATACGTCATATTATTCAGTGATAATGTTATTACTTTCAAGGAATTGATACATTTTTCTACTTAAATTAGACTTCAGTAATCTTTTTATACTGTGGATAAACGTGCAATTTGGGACATGATTTTTTACAGGGTTATGTAAGTACTACCTTGGGTTTTGCATTGGGTTATTGATAGTGTTAGAAAACGGATCTGTTAATGGTTTTTGCAAGAACGTGAAAAGCGTTTCGCTAAGAGTTAAGCGTCTCATGTGAGGATTTCGAAAAGTTTTTGAAATTATATTGAATGAATTTTTATGTTTCTTTAACGTGCATATTGTTAAAAAAAAAATAAACAAAGCCTATTCATCTTCCGCTCGAAATTTCTGTTTAATGTTTTTTAATCAATTTTGCGCTTGTCTTATAACCGTTTTCACTTACCCATGTTGTTCCAGATCTGTTTTACTTCTTCAGTTAATGGTGTTCTACCCCCACCCCCTGTAGCAGTGTTTCTCAGTCGTTACGCCCAGGTGCACAAATGCGCTCTGAAAGGTAGCCAGGTGCGCCACAACTTAACAGAAGAGTAATTTATTAATTATTTTTATATCTAAAATAATCTTTATTTTTAAAAAAAAAGCTTGAGGCACCAAAAATATGTTTTCCATGCCTATGTCAGTCCTTTGTCATTTGATATTTCAAACTGGATGCTAAATTCCTTAATCTTTAAGGAGTAGATAATCATTTCCCTTTTGCCTTCCTCAACGGATTTAAATCAGTCATCCTCGGTCTCTCCAAAAAGAAAAATAGCAGATTCTTCATAAATCCATTTCAATGAAAATATTACCGCTCAAATATAGGGTGACCCCAAAAAACGGGAATTTTTGAAGTGCGTATTGCCAGACATGAGAAAGTGGCAACACTGCGAGACAGTTCCCATTTTGGGGGGTCACCCTGTATATGGTAAAATGTCACAAAAATAAATGCTTATTTCACGACACTTCTTTATTATTTTCAAATTTTATCACTTATATTTAATTTAAGGTGCACCCCGAAGTTTTAATTATTCTACAAGCGCGTCCTGAGTTAAAAATCGTTGAGAAACACTGATCTATAGGTTTCGTTGAATTCATTTTCCTATAGAGATTTCACTATTAATTTAGGAAATAATTTCCTATTTATAAAATGTATTTTCTTTGTGTTTTCACTATTAATTTTGGAAATAATTTCCAATTTATAAAATGTATTTTCTTTGTGTTTCACACTATTAATTTAGGAAATAATTTCCTATTTATAAAATATATTTTCTTTGTGTTTTCACTATTAATTTTGGAAATAATTTCCTATTTATAAAATGTATTTTCTTTGTGTTTCACACTATTAATTTAGGAAATAATTTCCTATTTATAAAATATATTTTCTTTGTGTTTTCACTATTAATTTTGGAAATAATTTCCAATTTATAAAATGTATTTTCTTTGTGTTTCACACTATTAATTTAGGAAATAATTTCCTATTTATAAAATATATTTTCTTTGTGTTTTCACTATTAATTTTGGAAATAATTTCCAATTTATAAAATGTATTTTCTTTGTGTTTCACACTATTAATTTAGGAAATAATTTCCTATTTATAAAATATATTTTCTTTGTGTTTTCACTATTAATTTTGGAAATAATTTCCAATTTATAAAATGTATTTTCTTTGTGTTTCACACTATTAATTTAGGAAATAATTTCCTATTTATAAAATGTATTTTCTTTGTGTTTTCACTATTAATTTTGGAAATAATTTCCAATTTATAAAATGTATTTTCTTTGTGTTTCACACTATTAATTTAGGAAATAATTTCCTATTTATAAAATATATTTTCTTTGTGTTTTCACTATTAATTTTGGAAATAATTTCCAATTTATAAAATGTATTTTCTTTGTGTTTCACACTATTAATTTAGGAAATAATTTCCTATTTATAAAATATATTTTCTTTGTGTTTTCACTATTAATTTTGGAAATAATTTCCTATTTATAAAATGTATTTTCTTTGTGTTTCACACTATTAATTTAGGAAATAATTTCCTATTTATAAAATGTATTTTCTTTGTGTTTTCACTATTAATTTTGGAAATAATTTCCTATTTATAAAATGTACTTTCTTTGTGTTTTCACTATTAATTTTGGAAATAATTTCCTATATATAAAATGTATTTTCTTTGTGTTTTTAGTCGGAAGCTTTGCTTTAACCGAGCTTTTACATTTGGTGTGTCATCTTATATCGTTGCCATTAGGTCAAGGGCCATCGGAGTTGAATAGGTGTTGCATGTTCACGAACGAAAAATTAAAAGTGTTGAATTGGTTGAGAACACAGACAAACAAGAGATAGAAAAGAGAGAGACAAAGAAAACGGGATATAAAAGGTTTTATTCTTTCAGGAATTTTTGGGGGGAAGAAAAAGTTTCAAAGAATGTTCCTGAAAGAAAGTGAACATTTTATGAATTTTCTTAAGAGTCTCTGTAAAGAATGAAGAGAATGAGTTAACTGAAATTGTCAGAAACGCCCAACAAACAGAATTGACAAAGTTTCCAATAAACAAGAGAAAAGAAAAGAATAAGGCAAAAATAATATTCAGCAAGCAAACGATATATGCAAGGCAAAGCAACAGTAATAAGACAAAAAAGTTTACAAACTTAGAACTGGTGTTGACACGCAAGACCGAACTCGAACAAAACGTACTTCAAAGACAAGACAGATCGGGACTGACACATATAGGACAGCGAATTGAACTATCTTATTGTCTATGAAAAAATCCTAGCATGCATTTGTGTTTCGTCTATAAATTGGGGAGGAGGAGGAAGTATTTTGCAGTAATTCCCTCTCTCGATTGAAACCACCAAAGAGTTAAACTGACTCTGCTGGTGAGTTAAAGAGTGAGTGAGGCATATAGTCCAAGCCGTGCGCATCTGTTACACGATGCGCTAATTTCATCGTGCAATCATGACCGCGGTCCGAAGTGAAAGAGAGAGAGAGCGAGCCTTTAGGGATTCATAGCACGCGTGCTCAGATTTCCTCCACCCAACCCTAGAGTACTTTTGAATGTTGCTACATTCGTTCGCAAGGATTGTGTTTTGTGTATGTTTATGTAACTGTTTTTGGTTACTTTTGGCGTTCTCAGAATCCTTGAAAAAGGATCTAAAGGGATTGTTAAAAACGAAACGTAAATATTGTAGCAGACGTTGGAACATTTCGCGAGACACGCATGCGGTGATAACCCACTCAGCAGCAGCAACTTTTTTTCAGCTTCGGGCGTGCGCAAAAAGAAAATAAATGTGAACATTCTTGATATGAAAACCCAAGTGGCGCTCTCTCTATCTATTTATCTGTCTATCTCTCACTCACTCATTTACACATACACACTTCGGACCGAAGTTGTGATAGGACGCTAAAATTAGCGCTCCGTGTAATAGACGCACATGTCTTAGACTTTTTGCTTTTTTATTCCTGTTGTTACTTCATCTAATATCAAGAACTCTGTCTGCAGAATTTCAATCATATGCTCTATTTGTATTTGCTTTCTTGGGAGCAGAAATGAGATTAACTGTTTCGCTCGTAAAAAAAATAAGGAAAATCTTTCTTTGATTAATTTACATCGATTAGTGTTCATTAGACCTCCCTCAGATCAAAACGTTCGTCAAATTTGAAAAATTGTTGCGTAGAAAGACTGACTAACCTTCTCTACACTTAGACTCGTGGGAGAAATATTCCACGAATTATCGCATTGTGACAATCAAGACTTAGTCTCTGCTGTTATCGCTGGCTTCGTCGCTGGGCAATCGCGTGGTCTGCAGCGGTCGGCTAAGCTTGCCTTCCATGGAGTCTGCCGCTAATGCCGACCTGGTCGGATCAGCCTTCGTTGGTGAATCAGCGTTGGCTTTAATGTGGGTCAGTGGCTCAGAATCGACTGCTGCGAAATCCGCGGGGGCCGTTTTTTCTGATCGATCAAAACAAAAATGTTCATGACCTTGGTATTTTGGAGCTGTGTTCCGGAAATGGATGTGCGGAGCCGAACGAAATTGACGTCTGTTTTTGTCATATGAGCAGTGGATGTCGGAGTGAGTACTTCCGTTTGGGTTAAAGAATTAAAGTGTATGACATATCTCCCTATTTTTCAGTTAAGATAAATAATTATTACGAGAAAGGCCCGTAAATCTTCACGGCTTTCCTATTTTAATTTTTTGATGAATCTCACTTAATCCTTTAGTTAATGATTGAATAAGCTCACACCGAGTTCTACGACAATAAGATATTCGTAGAGATTCTATCGCATCGTTAAATATTTGAGCTTAACAACTTTAATAAAATATTACAGTAACAATCATAAATATCAATGTTGGTTGTTGTGTTAAGAAGTAAGGGGATACAAATGAAAAAAAATTGACAACTTTTCCATTTCACTGAAACAGACGTTAAACACTTCGGTTTTCCTTCCTTTCTTTCTTTCATTCATTTTATCACTGAAACCAAGTAGCGTATGTCTTTTGTTTTTCCACGCAATTAAAACGGAATAGGTCATTATATAAGGTATTGGCAAGATATGTTAAGCCCCTCTATCTTTCTTTCTTTCTTTCTTTCTTTCTTTTTAGCCAAATCCCCGTCTTACGAACATTTCTCTTAATAACAGTTTAAAAAATAATTCAGCAGATGATGTTATTTTATTTAAGGTAACTGGATTTTTGGCGATTGCCTTACTTGGTTTCTTTCTCTCCACTCCTATCTTCTCTTCTCCCTTTCTTCATTTTCTCACTGAAACCAAGTCGTATTGTCTTTTCCCTCTCTTTCCTTTCCTTCTAGCCAAATCCCCGCTTTACGAACATTTCTCTTAATGTTATTTTATTTATGGTAACTGGATTTTTGGCGATTGCCTTACTTGGTTTCTTTCTCTCCACTCCTATCTTCTCTTCTCCCTTTCTTCATTTTCTCACTGAAACCAAGTCGTATTGTCTTTTCCCTCTCTTTCCTTTCCTTCTAGCCAAATCCCCGCTTTACGAACATTTCTCTTAATGTTATTTTATTTATGGTAACTGGATTTTTGGCGATTGCCTTACTTGGTTTCTTTCTCTCCACTCCTATCTTCTCTTCTCCCTTTCTTCATTTTCTCACTGAAACCAAGTCGTATCGTCTTTTCCATCTCTTTCCTTTCCTTCTAGCCAAATCCCCGCTTTACGAACATTTCTCTTAATGTTATTTTATTTATGGTATCTGGATTTTTGGCGATTGCCTTACTTGGTTTCTTTCTCTCCACTCCTATCTTCTCTTCTCCCTTTCTTCATTTTCTCACTGAAACCAAGTCGTATTGTCTTTTCCCTCTCTTTCCTTTCCTTCTAGCCAAATCCCCGCTTTACGAACATTTCTCTTAATGTTATTTTATTTATCGTATCTGGATTTTTGGCGATTGCCTTACTTGGTTTCTTTCTCTCCACTCCTATCTTCTCTTCTCCCTTTCTTCATTTTCTCACTGAAACCAAGTCGTATTGTCTTTTCCCTCTCTTTCCTTTCCTTCTAGCCAAATCCCCGTCCTACGAACATTTCTCTTAATGTTATTTTATTTATGGTAACTGGATTTTTGGCGATTGCCTTACTTGGTTTCTTTCTCTCCTCTCCTATCTTCTCTTCTCCCTTTCTTCATTTTCTCACTGAAACCAAGTCGTATTGTCTTTTCCCTCTCTTTCCTTTCCTTCTAGCCAAATCCCCGCTTTACGAACATTTCTCTTAATGTTATTTTATTTATGGTAACTGGATTTTTGGCGATTGCCTTACTTGGTTTCTTTCTCTCCACTCCTATCTTCTCTTCTCCCTTTCTTCATTTTCTCACTGAAACCAAGTCGTATTGTCTTTTCCCTCTCTTTCCTTTCCTTCTAGCCAAATCCCCGCTTTACGAACATTTCTCTTAATGTTATTTTATTTATGGTAA
This sequence comes from Acanthosepion esculentum, assembly GCA_964036315.1. NCBI lineage: Eukaryota > Metazoa > Mollusca > Cephalopoda > Sepiida > Sepiidae > Acanthosepion > Acanthosepion esculentum. The sequence goes on along the minus strand of OZ038483.1, from coordinate 111,914,492 downwards.
CTGGATTTTTGGCGATTGCCTTACTTGGTTTCTTTCTCTCCACTCCTATCTTCTCTTCTCCCTTTCTTCATTTTCTCACTGAAACCAAGTCGTATTGTCTTTTCCCTCTCTTTCCTTTCCTTCTAGCCAAATCCCCGCTTTACGAACATTTCTCTAAATAATAATTTTAAAATAATTCAGCAGACGATGTTATTTTATTTATGGTAACTGGATTTTTGGCGATTGCCTTACTCCGTTTCCGTCGTTCGGTACTGTGCGTCCGGAAAATGGCACTTCATCGCGAATGTCATCGTTCTCGGTCTTTTGGCTGGAATCAAAGTGTTGTATCAGCCCTCAGGGGTGGTGGGCATAAACTACACTTCATCTTTCTGTTGGGTCTGCGGAAATAGCGCAACTGAAATCATTTAACATCTGTTCTTATCAGCTTAATTTGATACCCCCTTCTCTCTCTCCACTCCTATATTTTCTTTTCTTTTCTTTTCTTTTCTTTCTTTCTTTCTTCATTTTCTCATTGACACCAAGTAGTATTGTCTTTTTCCCCTTTTTCCACAAAATCAAAAATAGTCTATTATTTGTGAGGTGTTGGCAGGGTGTAACGATAGCTTGTCCTCCCCCAGCTGGCGGAGGACAAGCTGAATTATAATTCATCAAGACAAAATATATACATGTTAAAACCTCCAATCAATTATGTTCAGAAGCCACGAGAGCCATTCCCAGTATAGCCTCATTTTTCCTTTTTAATTTATATCTACTACTACTATAACTAGTATATTTTTTTTTAATGCCATACATTGAATAAGGGGTCGTTTTGATTGGTGCATACTCGGGACTTAAGAACAAGACAAATGGGTGTGTTTTCAGGACACGACTGAAAATCAAGATTATCTCAACCGGCAGTCCGAGGATTAATATCTGATAATACCGCACGTGGGCTCTCAGCTTCTACGCCATTGCACGCATCACCCTCTGATTAAACAGGGCGGAAAACACGATTCGTGAATATTAGTCAACAGTTCTTGTAATAACATCCCAACATTGGCGGAGGAACTGTCATACAAGATGCAACCATATCCAGGTTTGACGTTCTTTGTCGAGAAACTGGATATGCTCTTGCGTTTCCAATAAAACTGTGCCGGATTATCGGAATTTTCTTCCGCTGGAAACGACCATATGACATGATATAATGGTGAAATCATTTAAGGAGACGGGAAACAGACATTCTTTGAAACGTCTTTATGAATGATCATATTTGGATACATCAGAAGCTAAGCTTGCTTTGGTACGACGCCTGATGATAAGGCAACTTTTAACAATTTTCAGTTTTCCTGACACATGTAGACCGACTGATACTGTATTAACTTTTCTGAATTTCCAAAATTTAACATTGTCATCATTATATTTGGTTGCTTGTTTACACCTAGTAGTAGTAGTAGATGTAATAGTCTTAAGTTGTCTGAATTTCTTACATGAAGCATTGTCATTATTATTAATTTTTGACACGCATTTCTTTCATCTTATTTTGTTGCTTGTTTACACCTAGTAGTAGTAGTAGATGTAATAGTCTTAAATGGTCTGAATTTCTTAGATGAAGCATTGTCATTATTATTAATTTTTGACTTATTTCTTTCGTCTTATTTTGTTGCTTGTTTACACCTAGTAGTAGTAGATGCAATAGTCTTAAGTTGTCTGAATTTCTTACATGAATCATTGTCGTTATTATTAATTTTTGACTCGTATTTCTTTCCTCTTATTTTGTTGCTTGTTTATACCCAGTAGTAGTAGTAGATGTAATAGTCTTAAGTTGTCTGAGTTTCTTAGATGAAGCATTGTCATTATTATTAATTTTTGAATCGTATTTCTTTCATCTTATTTTGTTGCTTGTTTACACCTAGTAGTAGTAGTAGATGTAATAGTATTAATTTTTCTGAATTTCTTACATGAAGCATTGTCATTATTATTAATTTTTAACTGTTATTTCTTTCGTATTAGTTTGTTGCTTAAGTATATATGGAATTAATACAAATTTAAAATTTGTCACAGCTGATTGGTGTTACCTTAAGTATCCCGACTCTTAAGTTTCGTAGACAAACCCTCCAATAATTACTCCGTCTACTCGTCAGGGGATATCAGTAAACAGCTCTAGCGCTAGCTCAACGGCTGTAACATATCTAAATAACCAGACCGTTGAGATATGATGCATGAACGGGATGAGATAAACTCGTTAAATATTAAATGATAAAAATCTATTAAAATTTAAAGTCTTAAAATCTATTAAATTTAAAGTCTTATTCTCTTTTAACTCTCACTCACTCTTGGCGTTTTCAGAGTATTAACGTTTTGCTTGTGGTGAAATGGTTAAAATTTTAAAAAAATCTGTTCAGCATGTATACTCATTAGTGAGAATGAAAGTTCAACTTAATCAAGCTGACCTTTGTAAAATAAATAATTTGCATATCATTAATCTATGGAGTTATTGATGTACCTGCGGACATATTCTCTGGTTTGGTTTGGTTTGTTTTACGGCATATCAAATTCAATGGCCTATTTAATGCCGACAAGATTTTTATTGCTGGTAATGTTTTTTTGTTCAATAATGTATTGCTGGTAATTTCTTTCTTTTTTTTAATATATTGCTTGTAATATTTTTTATTTTAAATGTATTGCTGGTAATAATGTATTTCTGGTAATCATTTTTCTTCAAACATTTTTTGCTGGTAATAATTTTTTTACAAAGTATTTCTGGTATTAAAACCTATTTTTACACTTTCATAGTGTTTTAACCCCAGTTTGGGGGTTAACTATTTAACCATAGCTGGGACCCTAACAGGTGCTACCATCCTACACATTTTTTACGCTCGATTTTTGATCTGATGAGCGATGACCGACACACCGGTTTAGCTATTTTTAATTGTTATTATACTTTGGTATCACCCTTTTACGGATATATATATATATATATATATATATATATATATATATATATATATAGACATACATATATATATATATATATATATATATATATATATATATATATATATATATATATATATATACTAGCAGCATGGCGCGGCGTTGCCCGTGCTTGATTCAAAAATCGTACGACTTATACAGCAATCGCTATCACTTGACTTAAAATATTTTTGCCCTTCCTTGCCTTTAAAGGAGTGCCCTTTGCCGTGCTGATGTTGCTACATGCCTTACTTCTTGCCTATCTAGCACTGCGAATTTTTTCTAAACTCTATACTAAACATTCAATCTGTCAAGAAAGGTGAAATAGGGAAAAAGCCTGAAAAATTATCCAAATATTAATCTACGCCCAGGCTTTTTCCCTATTTCACCTTTCTTAACAGAATTACTTCTCTCCCAAACACACGTACAGAACAGTATCACGAAATCAAAAGAAAATAGTTGAATCCGTCAATACAGCAATAATAACAATATCTCCATATGTGACAGTAATTGACGTAATTTCAGTTAACAGTATGAAAATAGCGTTCTCTAAATTGTTCCAGTTACTAAGGACATTTTGTTTTGTTGTTATTAGTTACTTTGTTTAATAAATTCATTTCGTTTCGCCTTGAAGAAATCCACATTGGACGAAACGCATCGGCAACTATTACAGTTTTCCTTTTGTCTTTTACATTTATAAATATTGTCTTTTTCTACAGGTTGACTCTGAGAAATTTTTCATATATATATATATATATATATATATATATATATTTGTTACCCCTCTGTTTTTTATGATTTTTTTCTTTTTGTTATGAATTTAATATGTCTGGTTTTATTGCTCTAATAATATTCTTTCGCTAGAAACCGCCTTTAAGAAGAGTTAAACTGAAACCAAAACTTTCACAGTAAACATCTTCGTATATATGTTAAGAGTAAAACAATAATAACAAAAATTGTAATATGAGTTCTGGTAAAACAAATGTTACTGAGACATTAGGTTTATAAGTCCCCAAAAATTCACTAAAAAGTGGATAAAAGTGACTTGACCCAAAGAATTGTGAGTTCAATACCTGGCCACAGCAGAGGTGAACAAAAACTTGGAGAGTTTAGTTATTAAAGGGAAATAACTGAAACTGAGATATCCAGAAAAAGGCACGGCACGTGGAACTAGAAAAATCTACCCCGGTGGACGAAATAAAGGGTTCGGTTTGAAATTCCAACGTATATCACCTGAAGAAGGCCGGAGCGTACAACGGCCGGAACGTGGAATAAAGTGTTCGGGTCGAAATTGTACAACGGCCGAAATGTTGTGAATATGGCAATAAAGATGAGGACGAACGAAATAAATAGTGTAAATAATTAAGGGGATGTTTCAAGTCGTAAGAAAAAAAAACTTTCACACTTATCTTAACTAAAAAATTAGGAGAGAAAAACCCCCATCAACACCAGAAAAGGTGATAACAGGAATTTTCCTGAAAAACTGTTTTAAGAAAAAGATTTTATAAATTTCAACCGAGAGTAACGCTAACTACTCGGCCAATAAATGTCGAATGTTACCTTGGAAATGAATCAGTTATAATCTCACAGTTGCTATTTATTTTGATTCTTCTGTTAACAGGCATTATTGCCTTGGTGCCAATGTTATAAATTCTCATTCGAGAAACAAATCGACATTACCATCACTGGAGCGAAATTGTTGCCTGTCTCTTAAAACTGCTTTTAGTTTTTCTTATAGTCCGATTTAAAATCGTTTTACTTATAGTCTGATTTAAAACCGGTTTTTCTTATAGTCTAATTTAAAACCGTGTTTATAATCTAACTTAAAAAACATTTTTACTGTTTAATTTAAAATCGTTTTTATAGTCTGATTTAAAACAGCATTTTTGTAGTCTGATTTAAAACCCTTTTTTATAGTTAGACTTAAAAGCGAGTGTAACGCTAACTACTCGGCCATAGAATGTCGAATGTTTCCTTGGAAATGAAGCAGTTAATCTCACCATTGCTATTTATTCTGGTTTTCAAATAAAGTTTAATTTCTTCTGTTAACAGGCATTATTGCCTCGGTGCCAATGTTATAAATTCTCATGCGAGAAACAAATCGACGTTGCCATAAGTGGAGCGAAATTGTTGCCTGCCTTCTAAAACCGCTTATATTTTTTCTTATAGTCCGATGTAAAATCGTTTTTCTTATAGTCTGATTTAAAACCGTATTTATAGTCTAACTTAACAAATACATTTTTGCTTTTTAATTTAAAATCGTTTTTATAGTCTGATTTAAAACGGCATTTTTGTAGTCTGATTTAAAACCCTTTTTTATTTAAAAGCGTTTTTAGTTTTATTTAAAACTTTTTTCTTACAGTCTGATTTTAAACATTTTTATAGTCTGATTTAAACCGTTTTTATAGTCTAATTTAAAACTGTTTTTGAAGTTTGATTTAAACCCGCTTTAGTCCGATTTAAAACTGTTTGTCTTACAGTCCCATTTAACATCGTTCTTTTTAAAACTTTTCGTATAGACTGATATACCATTTATATATGATATTATCGTTTATTGCGTGACACTGCCTGTCACTGTACAGTGTTCATTTATATGTCCACAATGTTTATATTGACGTACACTCTATTTCCAATATTGTTCAAACTTACGCTATAAATACTGCAAATTTTAAACAATATAATTATCTATAGGCTGATTATAAATGTTAATTTCTATAGGAGTTTTCTTTTTTAAAATGTTATCGATCTTCATAAATTGCTTTATTTTTATTATTTTTTGTTTAACTTGATTTCTTAGAAAACTGAGTAGAATAATTTTCCGCGACCTTCTTCGCGATTTTAAATTCAGTTTTCCTTCTTTTAGACTGGTTTCCACTCAAGAAAATATAAATATGCTGCTATTTAACCCATAGCTAGCGGAGAAAAGAGATCGAAGACTGCATTCCCCAGAGAACATTAATGCGAAAGTGAACGCAAAAGCCTCAACCGAAATTCCTTTCTCATTCCGTTTTTCTTTTTGTTTCCGTTTCATTTTTTCTTTTTGTTTCTTTTTTCCTTTTTTTTTTCTTTTCCCTTTCATTTTTCTTTTCCTTTTTGCTGTTTCGTTTTTTCTTTTCCTTTTCTTTTTCTTTTTCATTCCTTTTTCTTTTTCTCTCCTTTTCTTTTTACCTTTTTCTTTTTTCCTTGTTTCTTTTCCCCTTTATTCTTTTTCTTTTCTTTTTCATTTACTTTCCTTTTTTCTTTCTTCTTTTCCTTTTTGCGTTTTCTTTCCTTTTTTTTCTTTGTCATTTCTTTTCTTTTTTTCCTTTTTTCTTTTTTATTTCTTTTTCATTTTCTTTTTTATTTTTAATTCCTTTATTTCTTTGTCGTTTTTTCTTTTTCTTTGTTTTCTCTTTTTCTTTCCTTTTACCTTTTCGTCTTCTTCCCTTTTTTTTTATTTTTTTCCTTTCTACATTTTCTTTCCTTTTACTTTATTCATTATCATTACTTTTTTGTTTGTCTACCCTTTTCTTTTTTTCATTTTTCTTTCTTTTTTCCTCTTGTTCTGTTTCTTTTTCTTTCCTCTTTTTCTTTCCTAACGTTTTCTTCTTCTTTTTGTTTTCCTTTTCTCTTTCTTTCTCACTGAGTTTATAAATCACTCTAACCTTGTACCGGAATCCCAGGACATTCAGTCCGCTGTTTTAACCTCTGATCTAAGCCTGCAAGTGCTAATTGTGATTTGCTGAAACTATGTCGTTGCTGACACATCATGATTCTCCAGGCAATTTGACGGGAAAGTACTACCGGTTGGGACCACTTGTCTTTCCGGAGAGGAACACTTACAAACTGTGATGGGTAGTCCCGACAATTTAATAGTGATTCTGCTTGTCACTATCAGAGACGGGGTCATCCAGTCAAAAATAAGAACAAAAAGAAAAAGAAGAAAAAAAAGAGTAGAAAAAAGAAAAAGAAAAATTGACAGCTACTGCGTCTGCAGTCATGGTGATGTCAAAGTTACGCATAGCTAACGTGTCTGGGTGCACTCCGATCACCCGAGGTTCGAATCGACAAAAGGCAGGTTTTTGAACGACATGGCAGGAATACTTTTCATCTCTGGCTCGATGTTTAGAATCGACTAGTCTAATCGGACAACGGTTAGGCATTCAAACAGAATCAAAGTTACGTGCACTGACTTGTGAAACTTATCAATTCTTATTCTTCTTTTATGTGCCACGCCGCTTCAGGGCGTAGGCGATCATATCACTCCACATCTTCCTATCCCTTGTAGCTCTTAATAAGTTTTGTCTATTTGTGATTTCACCCAAACCCTGTTCCACCACCCATTTGCTCAAGCCCATCAAGTATGTCACGCGTTGCTTTCCTCTGTCCCACTTTCCCTCAATCTGCCCCGTGAGTATCAGATTTTCCAAGCACTCCTTCCTCCTTACGTGTCCTAGAAATTTCAACTCTCTCTTCCTGATGTTAAATATAAGTTTCCTTTTTGTTTCCATTCTCTCCAAAACCTCATCGTTGTGTACATATTCGGTCCATGGTATCCCCAGCATCCTTCTGTAGAAATTTCAACTGTCTCTTCCTGATGTTCAGTATAAGTTTCCTTTCTGTTTCCATTCTCTCCGAAACCTCATCGTTGGTCACATTATCGATCCATGGTATCCTCAGCATCCTTCTGTAGAAATTTCAACTGTCTCTTCCAGATGTTAAGTATAAGTTTCCTTTTTCTTTCCATTCTCCCCAAAACCTCATCGTTGCTCACATGATCGATCCATGGTATCCTCAGCATCCTTCTGTAGAAATTTCAACTGTCTCTTCCAGATGTTAAGTATAAGTTTCCTTTTTCTTTCCATTCTCCCCAAAACCTCATCGTTGCTCACATGATCGATCCATGGTATCCTCAGCATCCTTCTGTAGAAATTTCAACTGTCTCTTCCAGATGTTAAGTATAAGTTTCCTTTTTCTTTCCATTCTCCCCAAAACCTCATCGTTGCTCACATGATCGATCCATGGTATCCTCAGCATCCTTCTGTAGAAATTTCAACTGTCTCTTCCTGATGTTAAGTATAAGTTTCCTTTTTGTTTCCATTCTCCCCAAAACCTCAACGTTGCTCACATGATCGATCCATGGTATCCTCAGCATCCTTCTGTAGAAATTTCAACTGTCTCTTCCAGATGTTAAGTATAAGTTTCCTTTTTCTTTCCATTCTCCCCAAAACCTCATCGTTGCTCACATGATCGATCCATGGTATCCTCAGCATCCTTCTGTAGAAATTTCAACTGTCTCTTCCAGATGTTAAGTATAAGTTTCCTTTTTCTTTCCATTCTCCCCAAAACCTCATCGTTGCTCACATGATCGATCCATGGTATCCTCAGCATCCTTCTGTAGAAATTTCAACTGTCTCTTCCTGATGTTAAGTATAAGTTTCCTTTTTGTTTCCATTCTCTCCAAAACCTCATCGTTGCTCACATGATCGATCCATGGTATCCTCAGCATCCTTCTGTAGAAATTTCAACTGTCTCTTCCAGATGTTAAGTATAAGTTTCCTTTTTCTTTCCATTCTCCCCAAAACCTCATCGTTGCTCACATGATCGATCCATGGTATCCTCAGCATCCTTCTGTAGAAATTTCAACTGTCTCTTCCTGATGTTAAGTATAAGTTTCCTTTTTGTTTCCATTCTCTCCAAAACCTCATCGTTGCTCACATGATCGATCCATGGTATCCTCAGCATCCTTCTGTAGAAATTTCAACTGTCTCTTCCAGATGTTAAGTATAAGTTTCCTTTTTCTTTCCATTCTCCCCAAAACCTCATCGTTGCTCACATGATCGATCCATGGTATCCTCAGCATCCTTCTGTAGAAATTTCAACTGTCTCTTCCTGATGTTAAGTATAAGTTTCCTTTTTGTTTCCATTCTCCCCAAAACCTCAACGTTGCTCACATGATCGATCCATGGTATCCTCAGCATCCTTCTGTAGAAATTTCAACTGTCTCTTCCAGATGTTAAGTATAAGTTTCCTTTTTCTTTCCATTCTCCCCAAAACCTCATCGTTGCTCACATGATCGATCCATGGTATCCTCAGCATCCTTCTGTAGAAATTTCAACTGTCTCTTCCTGATGTTAAGTATAAGTTTCCTTTTTGTTTCCATTCTCCCCAAAACCTCAACGTTGCTCACATGATCGATCCATGGTATCCTCAGCATCCTTCTGTAGAAATTTCAACTGTCTCTTCCAGATGTTAAGTATAAGTTTCCTTTTTCTTTCCATTCTCCCCAAAACCTCATCGTTGCTCACATGATCGATCCATGGTATCCTCAGCATCCTTCTGTAGAAATTTCAACTGTCTCTTCCAGATGTTAAGTATAAGTTTCCTTTTTCTTTCCATTCTCCCCAAAACCTCATCGTTGCTCACATGATCGATCCATGGTATCCTCAGCATCCTTCTGTAGAAATTTCAACTGTCTCTTCCTGATGTTAAGTATAAGTTTCCTTTTTGTTTCCATTCTCCCCAAAACCTCAACGTTGCTCACATGATCGATCCATGGTATCCTCAGCATCCTTCTGTAGAAATTTCAACTGTCTCTTCCAGATGTTAAGTATAAGTTTCCTTTTTCTTTCCATTCTCCCCAAAACCTCATCGTTGCTCACATGATCGATCCATGGTATCCTCAGCATCCTTCTGTAGAAATTTCAACTGTCTCTTCCAGATGTTAAGTATAAGTTTCCTTTTTCTTTCCATTCTCCCCAAAACCTCATCGTTGCTCACATGATCGATCCATGGTATCCTCAGCATCCTTCTGTAGAAATTTCAACTGTCTCTTCCAGATGTTAAGTATAAGTTTCCTTTTTCTTTCCATTCTCCCCAAAACCTCATCGTTGCTCACATGATCGATCCATGGTATCCTCAGCATCCTTCTGTAGAAATTTCAACTGTCTCTTCCAGATGTTAAGTATAAGTTTCCTTTTTCTTTCCATTCTCCCCAAAACCTCATCGTTGCTCACATGATCGATCCATGGTATCCTCAGCATCCTTCTGTAGAAATTTCAACTGTCTCTTCCTGATGTTAAGTATAAGTTTCCTTTTTGTTTCCATTCTCCCCAAAACCTCAACGTTGCTCACATGATCGATCCATGGTATCCTCAGCATCCTTCTGTAGAAATTTCAACTGTCTCTTCCAGATGTTAAGTATAAGTTTCCTTTTTCTTTCCATTCTCCCCAAAACCTCATCGTTGCTCACATGATCGATCCATGGTATCCTCAGCATCCTTCTGTAGAAATTTCAACTGTCTCTTCCAGATGTTAAGTATAAGTTTCCTTTTTCTTTCCATTCTCCCCAAAACCTCATCGTTGCTCACATGATCGATCCATGGTATCCTCAGCATCCTTCTGTAGAAATTTCAACTGTCTCTTCCTGATGTTAAGTATAAGTTTCCTTTTTGTTTCCATTCTCCCCAAAACCTCAACGTTGCTCACATGATCGATCCATGGTATCCTCAGCATCCTTCTGTAGAAATTTCAACTGTCTCTTCCAGATGTTAAGTATAAGTTTCCTTTTTCTTTCCATTCTCCCCAAAACCTCATCGTTGCTCACATGATCGATCCATGGTATCCTCAGCATCCTTCTGTAGAAATTTCAACTGTCTCTTCCAGATGTTAAGTATAAGTTTCCTTTTTCTTTCCATTCTCCCCAAAACCTCATCGTTGCTCACATGATCGATCCATGGTATCCTCAGCATCCTTCTGTAGAAATTTCAACTGTCTCTTCCAGATGTTAAGTATAAGTTTCCTTTTTCTTTCCATTCTCCCCAAAACCTCATCGTTGCTCACATGATCGATCCATGGTATCCTCATCATCCTTCTGTAGAAATTTCAACTGTCTCTTCCTTTTTGTTTCCTTTCTCTCCAAAACCTCGTCGTTGCTCATGTGTTTGGTCCATGTTATTCCTTCTGTAGAACCACATTTCTTTTGCTTCAAGTCTCTTCTTCATCTTTGATGAGATTATCTAGGATTCTCTGCCATACAGGAGGACAGATATCATGTAACAGTTCAGTACTCTTTTCTTTGTATCCAACGAAATTTTCTTGTCTCTTAATACTCTTCTTAGTTTTTGGAATGCATCTTTGACCATCCCAGTACGTCTTAGAATCTCAGTGTCGTGCTTTCCGTCCTCTTTTCTAGATATTTAAATTTCTGTACCTGCTTGATCTTAATATACCCGACCTGTAATTCGCATTTCGGGCTCACCCTTTTTCTGATTACCATGCATTCTGTTATCTTGCTGTTTATGCTTAGTCCTTTCTTCTTGATTTCCTTCGCTACCTTCTGTAAGGGGTTTTGTAGTTTCCTTTCCGTGTCTGCTATAACGACAGACTGTAGATGGTTAGCAAGAAGAATAGTTCAAATGCGAACTACGAACTGGAGATGACGAAATCAAACTAATAAGAAAATTTATATATCTGGGAATTGTTCTAATAGGGGACGGAAAATGTGACACCAAAATCCTAAGCGCACGGAACAGAGAAAGAGGCCTTCCAAAAGCTAAGAAAAATATTAAGAAACAAGGAAGTTTCCTTAAAAATAAAGAAAAGAGTTCTAAACTGATATGTAATATCGGTCCTCCTACATGGCAGTGAATGCTGAACAATCTCATCACAGATGAAGATACTATGTTAAGCAACAGAAATGTGGCTCTACAGAAGGATGCTGAGAATAACATGAACCGAACAATTGATTTACGTGGAAGTTTTAAGGAAAATGGGAACAAAAAAATACACACAGTATCTTAGAATCAGAAAGAGTCAGTTGCAATTTCTAGAACACATTATGAGTAAGTTAAATGTACTTGCTTCGGCAATTAGTTGGAGATTCGTCTCAAGCTGTGCTGGTCGAACTCCCTGCCGTCGGGCAGAGAGGAACCCAGACGAGGCTATGCCGAAGGGCAGAGTTTTGTCTGTGGTGGTAGACAGCTACCCGACCCAGTGTATACGGGGTTTACGGGTAATTTTTACCCGAGCTTACGGGCTCGGTTTTACCCCGCATTAAAAAATGACCTTGTGCCACATCCTGCCTTGCGGTGAGGTAAGGTAAATTATCTTGCTTCGGCAATTAGTTGGAGATTCGTCTCCAGCTGTGCTGGCCGTCTCTCTGCCTCCGGGCAGGGATGGTCCCCAGACGGGGCTGTGTTGAAGGGCGGGTTTTCGTCTTGGGAGGCGGCAGCCCGACCCCGTTTTATACGGTGAATTATTGGCCGAGCCTACTTGCTCAGATGCCACACATTAGGTTCGGCCTTGTGCCACATCTGACCGCGTGGGGCGGCTGGTAGATATCCTCGCTTTAAGAATTACTAGCCTGCCAACCGATTCCCTCTCTTTTAGTAGCGTACTCTTTTTCACAATAAACCTCTCTTCTTTCATATGCGTGCGTGTTGCTGTTCCTTCACTCAAGTACCACCTTTGTCTGTTTGTAACCTCTTTAAGAATACTAGACCTTTCTAAAAAGCAACATTTTTCAAAATAATTTCATTCATTTGTGAATAAGCTCTGAAAGTTTCTTTAAAATCAGACAGTTATTTGTCTTGTGCAAGAATTTCCAAATCAATGTGTTTTTCACCACAAAAAGACACTAAAATTTCCTATACTAAGGCAAGAAAACATTTTTAGGTTGTAAGAATTTTTGGCGAGAGATAATAATGGTTTTAGTGATATAAATGTTTTACTAATTAATCCATAGCTGGGGAAGATGAAGTGGATTCATACCTTTACTAAGGGTATTTGCGGGTAAATGAATATAACGAACCTGACTGGAATTGGACTTGGCTCTCCGATTAACAATTCCGAGCCATTATCCATTACACCAAGCGCACCTTCAAGCTTACATCACCTGGTATTCCCAAGAGGTCACCCATCTAGTTATTAAACATGTTCGACGTTGCTTAACTTCGATGATCATACGGGAACCGGCATTTCAACGTAATGCGGCCGAAATCCCCTCCACACCAAATTGGAGATACTAAAATCAAGCAAGTACGAAAATTTAAATATCTGGGAAATGTTTTTACAGAGGACGGAATATGTGACACAGAAATCTGAAGTCGCATTAGAATAAGCGAAAGGTTCCTGAAAAAAGCTAAGCAAACAATTAAGAAACAGGAAAAATTGGTTAGAAACGAAGAAAAGAATGCGGGATGGTTATGTAATATTAACCTTCCTCCATGGCAGTGGACGCTGGACAATCTCCTCATAGATGAAGAAAAGAGACTTGAGACAACAGAAATGTGATTCTACAGAAGGATGCTGAGAATGCCATGTAAGTAAGGAGGAAGTTTTAAGCAAAATGAAAACGGAAAAGGACACTTGCAACTAGAGACAGCTGGAATTTCTAGGACACATAATGAGGAAAGAGGGCCTGTAGAATCCAACACTCACAAGACATACTTAAGACAGGAGCAACAGGGGGAAGCAACGATTAATCACTTAACGAACTCGTGTAAATGGCTGGCAGCAGAGAAACTGGGAGAGATAATGAAAAAAAACAATCTTTACTAAAAAGCTACGAAAGAGAGGAGGTTGTGGAGAGTCATGATCGCCTACGTCCCAAATGGAGATGGCATGTAGAAAAAAGATGTGGTAAGCGATCGTCACCAGTTCAGTAGGATCATTGAATAATGAAGAAGTCCCGTTTGGCATTTATTAAATAGAAATTTATTGCACAGTTTTGGTAGTCTTCATCGATTGTAGTATAAATGATGCAAAAGTTTATTCAAATTTAACTAAGTATTAGAGCTATATACTAATTCGGCATTAGTATAAAATAACTAGTTGATACTTATACTAAATATGCTTTATTTGCTTTTCTTTGAGAGCTTATGGCCATATCCTTTTGAAACACCGGTTCTTGTCCGACCACCGAAGTTAAGTAACGTCGAGACTGGTCAGTACTTAGATGGGTGACCGCTTGGGAATATCACGTGCTGTAAGCTTGGATGTGTGGGCGATGTAAAGGATAGCGTCTCGGAATAAGAAATCGGATAGCCTAGTTCGAATTCCAGTCGAGTTCGTTACATTCACTAAGACGGAAATACCATTCGGAAAGGTATGAACCCATCTCTTCTCCCCTCCCGGATGTGGGTTAAATAGCACTAGTTGCGTTTGGAAAAATCATTGTCATCGCCCTCGAAAATTGTTAATGCAATATTCATTCATTGTTCTTACAATCCAAAATGTGTGCACCCTGGGTAAGACGACAAACTGCATCCGCGTCCGGGGTAAAACCATAAACTACATCGGCGTGCTGGGTAAAGCGATAAACTACGTCCAACAGCAAAGCCTCTGATCAGGAGGTTTTGAAGAGCGTGAAGCCACCTCTTAATTGCTGGTGTTCTCAGGTCCATTCTGACCCAGGGTGGTAGTACCTGTTAGGGTCCCAGGTATGGACAAATAGTTAACCTCAAAACTGGGGTCAAAACAATATAAAAGTGTGAAAATAGGTTTTAATACCAGCAATAATTTTTTTGAGGAAAAATCATTACTAGCAATTCATTTTTAAAGAAAATAAAAATTACTAGCAATTCATTTTTGAGGGAAATTTTTTACCAACAATAGATTTTAGAAGAAAAAATATTATCAGCAGTACATTTTTGAAGGAAAAATATTACCAGCAATAAAAAATCTTGTCGGCATTAAATAACCCATTGAAGTTGATATGCCGTAAACCAAACCAAACCCAACCAAAATTTGTTTCGACTTTAAATAGCTTCATGTCTCGCACATCTCGCCTGTGGAACTCCTTTTTTTATTCCTGTTTCCCTGACAAATATAATCTCCAACTATTTAAGTGTCACGTCAATCGACATCTCCAGTTGCCTTGATCTATCCACTTCCCTTCTCCACATCCTTTCACCTTTCATTCCTATCTGCTCTCGCTCCAAATCTTCTGTAACCCCCCTTGCCTTGATCGATCCACTATCTTTCTCCACATCCTCTCCTTTACCACTCCTATCTGCTCTTCCTGCAAACCTTCTGTAACCCCTTGCGTGCTAGTGGCCTCCAGCCTTGCTTGGGGTGATAAGCTTTAAAAAAATTTTTTTTAAATTTAAAAAATCCACAAAAGGGTTGATAAATCGTAAAAAAAAAATACTCAATGTTTTAGTTTGCGTTGCTTTTTATGTTCAAACTCTCTGTAACTATATACATCATACCGTCGTAACTTCCCCATGAATATCCTTCTTCTATGTACCGTGTCCCTTCAGGTCGTTGATTATCATGGCGCTTCAATATCCCTCTAACTCCCTGTTCTACCAGGGATGTGCGGGTAGGGAAATAGAGGCTCGGAATGAGAAATCGGGGTGTCGTGTTCACTTACACCTGTATACCCTTGGGAATCCATCATCTCCCCTCAGCAGGAAAAAACATTGTTACAATCCAAAATATATTTCAGCTATGTTCTGCTAACCATTTACGCAAGATCGTCATATAAGTTATTGTTTTCCTATGTCTTTCGGTGGGTACTTTTCAATGTTGAATTCTCTAAGAAACTTTCTTCATTACGTCCAGAAAATTTCAACTGTCTCTTTTTGAATGTAGGTATAAGTGTTAATTTCCTTTCTATACTTCTTTTAAGTTACTGACATTTGAAGAAACATTCATGAAAGTAAGTTACGAAAATAATATCCGATACGGCATAACGCCTATATGGCTTCATCAGATGGATAACGACGAAATGTGTTGTGTGTGGATGCATTTGTGTGTGTTTAAAATAATTAAATCTTTTATTATTTTTCCCAAGCTGGCGTTGCACGAGACTAAAAGCAGAAAGAAAATGGGGGACTTTTAAAAATCGTTTAACATTTTATATTATCTGTCGTAAGTGTCCGAATTTTGAATTTATTTCATTGTGTCGTGTCCCTTCAGTACGTAGGCCATAATGTTCTTTGTCGTTGTCGTCGTCGTCGTCTAAAGTCTCGTGGATGATACACCCATGGGCTAAACCGTGTCCCAGTCCTGTGCTTTGTTCAATTTATTGTACTAAACCCGAAACGTTTGTCTCGAAAAAGACCTCCAATCGGTTGTAAACAAAACTGCTCTCTATTACTCTGCTGACCTGAGATGGAACAAATACATTGAGTCAATAGCTTCGTCCACCGCAAGGAAAGCTGGCTCCCTGTGCCGCGCCAGGAATTTTTTCTCGTCGGAGTCGATCCTTCAAATCTACAAATTAACCATTCGCCTTTGCATGGAGTATTGCTGCCATATATGGTCTGGAGCCCCTTCTGTTTGTCTCAAGGTCCTTGATAAAATCCAGAGACGGATATGCAATGTAATTGGCCCTGATCTGGCATCTCGTTTGCAGTCGCTCTCTCACACACGTGCAGTCGCCTCCCACTGTCTTTTTTACAAATACTTTCACGGTAACTGCTCCGATGAGCTGCTTTCGCTTGTTCCCAGACATCATGAATTTAAGCGTTCAACTAGGCTGGTATATCGCTCTCACTATTTCACTGTCGAAACTGTTAAATGTAGCCGTCTCTTCTACTCCAATAGCTTCATGTCTCGCACTTCTCGACTGTGGAACTCCCTCTCCCTTTCTTGTTTCTCTGATAGCTATAATCTCCAACTATTCAAATGTAATGTCAATCGACTGCTCCAGATGCCTTGATCTATCCCCTATCCTTCTCTTCATCCTTTCCTCCATCACTCCACTTTGCTCTTGCTCCAACTCTCTGTAACCCCTTGCGTGCTAGTGGCTTCGAGAAGACATACGAGGTAGATTAGTTTTTGAAATTACCTTCTTCTCGCCTTTTCAGAAGGTGGATTGAATTCAGTTTTCCTTCTCTTAGACTGGGTAGCAACCAAGGCCATAGTATCCAGTTTGTCCTGCTATCTACCCATAGTTGGGGGAAGAAATGGATCCATACCTTTCTGTTGTAGCATACCTACGGATGATGATGAGTATGTCCCCATTCACATAAATACAGTAGTAAATACTGTATGTTGGTCTGTAGTTGGAGATTCGTCTCCAGCTATGCTGGTGAAACTCTCTACCTTCGAGCAGAGAGGATCCACAGACGAAGCTATATCGAAGGACAGAGTCTCGTCTCGTTTTATACGGGGTCTACGGGGAATTTTTGGCCGAGCCTACGGGCTCGGATACCACACATTAAATTCGGCTTTGTGTCACATTTGACCGGTTGGTAGATATCCTGCAGTTGGAGATTTATTGTGGAATTCTCTTGACTCACTTCTAGCAGTTGACTGCTTCTTCTACGCGACGCTGGCGAATCTTATATGTGTTGTTCTTGTCCTAAGTATTATCGTTCATTACCAACCTTCGTTTGATTAGTCTATTCAGTAACCTTCCCTCAGTTACAACATTTTCCCATGCACATAAGTAAATGCAATTAACTCAAATGGAATTCGAACTTGGCTCTCAGATTCCTCAATCTGGGCCGCTATTCCTTAGTCCACCGTCCTTTGTAGCTCATGGTAAATTTTATCGTTTAACTGTCTCTCCTAATCCCTGTTCAGCCTACCATTTACACAGGATCATTATGCAGCTTACTCGGTGCTTCCCTCTGTCCTTTTTACCTTCAGAATACCTTGTGAGTGTCAAATTTTCCAGGTCTTCTTTTTACATTATGGGTTGTAGAAATTCCAATTGTATCTCTCAGATTTTATGTATAATTGTCCTTTTTGCTTTCATTTCCCTTAAAACATCCTCGTTGCTTACATGCTCCTTCCATAGTATTCTCGGTATATTTCTGTAGAACCACATCTCTTTCGCCTCAAGTCTCCTCTTCATCTTTGAGGAAATTGTCCAGCATCCATTGCCATATAGGAGGATCGATATTGCACACTTTTCTTTGCTTCTAACGAGATTTTCCTGAACAGCTGATAAATATTGAACATTCTAAATAATATAATTTTATTCATTTTTAATGAATATTTAATTTAATATCGTGTCTTTACAGATTGCTTTATTGCCTGAGAACGGATTTGCTTCCCGAGGAATGAGAACAGAATGGTTTCCCGTTGCCTTCTCCAATGTTTTATATTCATAGTTTACCTTTCCATACACTGTACATGATATTGATTGTGTTTTGTGTGTGCGTGTGTGTATGTGTGTGCGTGTGTGTGTGTGTGTATGTGTGTGTATGCGTGTGTGTGCGCGCGCGCGTATATGTGTATGTGTGTGCGTGTGCGTGTGTGTGTGTGTGTGTGTGTGTGTGTTTTCACCAATAAGCTATCTTTCTGTTATCAACGAGCTGATTGGGATTCGTTGCATGACTTCTTTCGTGACGGACCCTGAAATGAAGTTTTTAACCATCCTGTCCAAAAATGCGCTTCTGAGGTCCTCCCCACCACCACCACCAGGTGAAAGCCGGCATCGATGCTTTCATTCCAGCAAGGAAATACCAAGCGAAACCATCTCCTTGGTTCTCACCTGTACGTTCAGCCGCTACAGCCCACAGGAATTTACTATTTCCGGTGACACGTCTGATTGCAACAGACGTCTCTTTGTCTCTGCTCGTAATGAGTGCAAGCGTGTTCTCAAAGAAGCGAAATTCCTGTCTGCTAATAGAATGGAACAACGTACAGCCTATCAGAAGTTCGGTCCGAGAGATTATTGGCGGTTCTGGTTGAGTCGGCTGAACAGCAGCAAATCCCCTATCTGTCCTCTATCGAATCAATTTAAATTCCTGATACCTACTGTGATAAGGTTGAATGCACTGCTCGGAAGTTCTCTTTCAAATCTACATTCGACACATCTGGAATACCCATACCTGATCCCCATCCCCTAGAACGAAGGCTCTACTGAGTGATATACGCATAACCTCGTCACTGGTTTCAGACATCATTTCCAAAATAGACTCCCATAGGCTTGCGGGGTTGACGGGATCCCAACCGTCGTCCTAAAGAAATGTGCTTCAGAGCTGGCTCCAGATCTCTCCAAACCCTACAACAAACGCCTCGCTGCTTCTTGCTTTCCATCTTGTTGGAAGTCCTCCTCTGTAGTTCCTCTTTTTAAGAACTCATTGACCCCATAAATTATTGCCTTATTAGTCTCCTATTAGTCCCTTTTACGATACCTCTGACCTCTCAAATTATCACCCTATTAGTCTCTTACCGCTTTTCGGCAAAGTATTCGCTGCTCTAATCAATGCTGAAGCGCTTAAGCATCTTACACCTCACGACCTCCCCTCGGACAAACAACGCGGCTTCCGTTGCGCCAGGTCTACCGCTGACGAGTTAGCGGTCATCATAGAATATGTATATCAAGCTCTTGATAACGACGGCAAAGCTCGAGCTGTGGCTCTAGATATCTCGAAGGCGTTTGACAGGGTTTGGCACGCTGGTCTTCTACACAAGGTCCAGGTTTACGGTATTATAGGACGATTGTTTGATTTAATCCAATCGTTCCTATCAAATCGCGAAATGAAGGTCGTTTTGAACGGGATCCCTTCCATATCCTTACACAGCAACGTGAATGTCTTCCAAGGCTCTATCCTAGGTCCGAAACTGTCTGATATTGATTAGTTTTTGACTAGTATTTCTATACTCTTGCTTTTTTACTAATTCCTTAATTCACACACACACACACACACACACACACACACACACAC